>CAJQZJ010004767.1:712810-772033 GCA_907164525.1 Lophiomys imhausi
GAGCATCAATGAACATGAATTACATACTGGCTCATTCATGAGGCAGTTATAAAAATTACTACCAAGTTTGACTGTGGTAATCTTTTCGCATATTAAGGTTCATTAAGGTTCAGATGAACCCAAAACCCAAATATCATTCAAAGTCAATAACTAATTAGACAATTCTGTTTAAAACAGCCACATTCATGTTCTATTTTCCTCACCCATACCTGAGGAGAATGTCCCCTGTGTCTGTTCACATAGTCACAGTAAACATTGTACCTATTCAGAAGCCAGTGGCACACTTGAAGCAAGAGTCATAGCCAGGGGTGATCAACTCCATGAAACGTTTCTTCTAGATGTGAAACAAAGCTATAAAAGGTGGGCAAATAGAAACTTAGAACCAGAAATATAAGGTGAACTAGAAAACGCAAGTCAGTTAAGAAACTGAATTCTTTGTTTTAAAATGTCTATTACACTCTATTGTTAGCCATGATGAACAGCACTCAACTCTAAATGACTACAATTGACCAAGAATGTGAAGTAAATATTTCTTGTTATCTTATATCTAGGGATATAGAGTGGTGGTCCTAGAAATAAGGGACGAAGAAAGTCAGCCCAATAAAATCTGCAATAGCTCCTGCCTTTTGCCTGGGATCGGTCTCCATAGTGTGGTGCAAGGGAGATCATTCAAACAA
Organism: Lophiomys imhausi; assembly: GCA_907164525.1. Classification (NCBI taxonomy): domain Eukaryota; kingdom Metazoa; phylum Chordata; class Mammalia; order Rodentia; family Muridae; genus Lophiomys; species Lophiomys imhausi. The sequence goes on from CAJQZJ010004767.1 coordinate 713,488, forward strand.
AATACGGTAGTTTCATTTAATTCAGAAGATTTAAAAAAAGGAGAGATTGGGGTTCTGGGCATGAAGTGAGATATATGGGATAGAGCCAAGCAAATGAACAAACAAGCAAATAAACCCCCCCCCCAAAAAAAAGCCTGTGTGGATTCCTGAAATTCATTTTCTATTGGTGGCCAGCATTAGCAATATCACACTTGTTCAGAATTCATTTTCTAATTGCTTAAACACAGATTGTACAGATACTAAAAAACTCACAGAATGTTGATTAAAGATATTATGTATATGTAAGGATTTGGAGAAGGGTAGGTAAGGCTACCAGAAGACAACCAACTAGCTGTTCTCTTGACTGTTCAGGGGATTGACATCAATCACCACAGATGATGAAATTATCACAGGAGAGCTGTGAGAAGGGGGGATGGTGGCAATTAGCTTTGAGAACACATACATTCAGAGAAAGAGGAGCAGAGGGATAGCTGGGAAGCACAGTGAGGTCACATCCTCCTTGGAATTGGATAGGAGGACACTATGACATTAATGATGCTGAGGGAAGACAGAAGTTTATATGAATATTTGGACTTGCTGTGGCATCTGGTGACATTTGAAAACACAGTTTTACCAGTTGTGGAGGTGGAAACCAGATTGCAAGGGATTAAGTTTTTATTTGGTGACATGGAATCAAAAGCTGGAGGTGAGCCTGGTCTTTCAAGAATTGCAAAACTTGAAACCTAGGATGTAGGGCAAAGCTCTAGATATCAGTGATTCAGGGATGTACAGGAACTAGAAGGAACCAAATAGTAAGTATTTTGCTGTAGAAAGGAATCATCCAAGAGCTTTAGTGAGAGATAGAGCATGGCTTCAAAACAAAAACATGAAAAGGGGGAAAGTGAGTGCAGCTCCCAGAACCTTTACTCCAGAACAAGAGAGAAATTTGTATCTAGCTTGGCAGGTTTATGTGGGATTGGTTGTTGGATGAAAGAACATAATCAATCATTCAGTCATGATTTCTAAAAAGTTCTGCAAAAGTCTCTCTCTCTCTCTCTCTCTCTCTCTCTCTCTCTGTGTGTGTGTGTGTGTGTGTCTGTCTCTCTCACACACACACAAAACTTATATCCTAGTGTGCAATATCTGCCATCTATCTGTATTACCTACCTTCAACTGTATATCTATCTATCTATCTATCTATCTATCTATCTATCTATCTATCATCTATCATCTACCTAGCTATCTCTATCATCTATCTATCTAATCTATCATCTACCTACCTATCTCTGTCTACCTATCATCTATCTATCTATTTATCTATCTATCATCTATCTGTCTGTCTATCATCACCTATCATTTAGCATTTATTTTTCTATCTTCAATTTTTGAAATATCAAGCTCTTCAGCTTTTGACTTCTCATTACCAAATAGAACTTTACACACACAAACACATACACACACAGAGGCAGGGGGAGGATGGAGTGAGAGAGGGAAGGGAGCAGGGAGGGAGAATTTTTGGGAATATAATCAAAAAAAGCCCAGAAGATCCACCTGCACTCTGGAGAAGCAGAGGCTCCCCTCTTCAGGTAGCTGATAACTACCCGAGTAGTGGTACCTTAAAAGATCCTGCCTGGGTCTCAAAGGCTGCATAGCAGTGAGTATGCTTTGTGGAATTAAAGCAATGTTTCTCGTCAGAAATTCTTTTTAAAAAATTCTCTGTAGACAAACCCTCTGCCAACTGTATCTGAAATTGCAATCTCCGTGTACAGAGAGATGAGTCAATGTTTTATTCAATATAATGTTTTCTTTATTGTGGAGACAGTATGTAACTTGGAAAAGATACAAGAAATCCCCCTCCTAATCATGTGATGATATTGATCACGATGTTATTTAGAATGTATATTGTGTCTCTGGAATCATGTCTGAAATGACATATTTACAGTTACCAGAGAAACATCTGTGATTATAGCAGAATACCTGAACTTACAGATAATTTTTGAGGTGGGCTTTATGCCCATGACAGGATACTGATTATTGGAAGTTGATGGTAAAGTAAACTATTGCAGTTACAGGTCTTCAGGTTCCTGGGAGATTATCTCTTTATCTAGTAAAGTCTGTTCCTTTTGGCCCCTGTTTCCCATTCTCTTTAGTGTTCCTCCTTTGTGGTGTCAATAAACACTTGGCAGGTGCAGTCAAGGGAAGCTGGTGAGCCATGTGTCAGTGGGAATCCCAATGTTAATTTCATGATTGACCTTATAGAAAACTACTGGAAGAATGACAACAGGGATGGCTTGGCTCCTGGCAAATTCTCCAAGTACTTGGAAATAGGAGCAGCTTCAGGGACTCCAAGTAGACAGCAGGGCCTGAGTTGTGGTTTGGAACTGAGAGTGGTTTCTCTTAGCATGTCGTAGGTGATTTATATTGGGATATATACATGTCTATATGAGCTGTGGTCATCAGAAGGCTTTACTGGGACTGGAGAGTTGTATACTAAGCTCGAAGGTCAGTTATCAAGAAGCCCCAGTTCAGTCTTGGCTAAGAAGTCTTCTTTTCTTGACAGGTATGGCTTAAGTGATCACATGAACTAGCAGTTAACTGTCCTGTAAAGATGAAACCCAAAACAATAAGAAAAAAAATCATAAATTGGGAACCTGTACACAAATGTGAAGTAAGTCTATAGATACTTTCAACACTGTCCCTGGGAAGCTCCTCGATGTAGAAACTGACAATAGATTTCCTTCCCAGGAGTTCAGGTATTGTTGAAGGGAGAAGATGATATACATGTTGAATGGAACCCATCTTTCTACAAAAGTGAAGTCTCTCATGCAGGGACCATGAGACAAATGATTCTGGGTGGAAAAGTCTATTTGGGCAAGGTGTCATCCTTTGGTCTCCTTTTATCAGAGAAAGGTTTTACTACAAATGCACTCAACACAGGAACTTTCCTTGGTTATATAAGTGAAGTAAAGGGAATTGTTCACTTGTGTTTACTGCTAAGTTCCTATAGAACAAAGTAATCAGCATATTAGAGAGACATCCTTTAGAGTATCAGTTTCTAAACTCCAACCTCTATTCAGTCTCTGTCATCAGCCGCTACTCAGGAACTTCTTGCCAATTGCTCACCCTCTGCCTGCTGACAGTTTAGAGTTAGTGGCTCATGTTTTCAGCTTTCATTGTACAGTACTCTTCTTTCAAGTATCATAACATGATGTTTCACTCAAAGGCTTTTTAGGCTAGTGTAGAGAGCCAAAGTATAGAGAGCACTAAATCTTTATTGATTATGGCTTTTGATAATCTGGTAGCAAAACTTTTGCTTTCCTTCTGGACATACCCAATTCCTATAATAAATCCCTATTCTGTAATGTCTATAATAGATTCTTTTTCTTTTCATCCAAGACAGTGTATTTTGAAATATATAAAGCAGTATTGTAGAAACACAATTTTAATTATTCTTCCCTATAAAATATCCTAGTAGATTAAATGCAGAGTAGCTTAGGAGGACCACAACCACAGTCCTGACACCCTTCCTACAGGGAAACTATTAGAAGCCCTGCCAACCCAGATAGGCTGCTCAGGAACGCAGCGCTTCTGGCAGGGAAAAGGTGGCTGAGCTTCCCCTGAGTCCAAGTCCTATAGATGCCTTGTGAACTCCATATTGGAACTCCCTGCCCATGCCCACTTTGGCAGGGCATTCAGTCTACAGTCTCAGTCTACAGCATCTAGATCTCGGTCTGAAGCAATAAATCAGTTCTGGACCATCATGTGCTGGCCCAGTGAGTGGGCAGCACTGCATCACAGAGCTTCTGCATGAGAGGCACAGGTTGAAATTGGGAACGTCTGAGAGCAGCCTAGGAGGACTACTAGCACAGTCCCCGATGATCTAGCTACAGGGAAACTGCCAGAAGCCCCACTGGCTCAGGCAGGCTGGTCTGGAGCACAGTGATTCTGGCCAAGAAAATGCAGCTACGCCTCCCCGAATCCACACACTGTGGACAGGGTGTGAACTCCACATTGGAACTCCCTACTAGCACATGCCTTGCCCCTCAGCTGAACAGCCAGGACACAACAAAGAGATATCTGACCCTGGAGCAGAGAAACAACCCCGGATCATTGCTCACAGCCTGGATGACATGAGCTGTACCAGATCACAGTGCTTCTGGCTGTAAGGCAGATGTGGAACCTGAGATCCCTTGGAGAGCAGCTTGGAAGGAAACAAATAACTCTACCACAGCTAAACCAAAAGAAACACACAAACACACAACCACCACCTACATGTTGACACCCAGTTAGACCAGTACCACACTGGAGGAGTAGGATAAATGGAAGAAGAAGGAGAGGTAGGGAGGGTGGGAGGGTGATACTGGGAGGAGTGGAGGGAGGGAACTGTGATGGAGATGTAAATGGAAGTAATAAATATACATTAAAAAAAAGAAAGCAGTCTGAGCATACTTTATAGAGAAAGCCAGAAAACACTGTTGCTTTGTGATTCTTCTTTGAGTCCAGCCTCTAGCTTCCTTCTCTGTTTTGGCTTCCCTCAGTGACCATGACTCAGACGCATATGCCAAATACGTCTTTTTCTCCCCTAAGTTGGTTTGACCATGGTCTTTATCACAACAATAGAAAGCAAATTAGGACAATCAGTATATTGTATAATGAACTGCTCAGAATTTTTATAGTTTATTTAAAGAGACTGAAATATTGAGATTATGCTATGTTGCTTCTGATCTTGCACTAGCTATCCTCAGATAACCATGGAAGAACAATTTTGTTGTTGCTGCTGCTCCTGTCTTATAATGAAGAAAAATACAATTCTTGGCTTTTCTTAATTTTACAATGTAGGTACTAGAATTACAGCTTCATTCTTTGCTTTGTCTGAGTAGTTCTTCATAGCCTTGTATGGGTTCTTATACCACTTACCCTTCTTCATTTAGAAGGAAAAGGAGTAAGCTCAATTATATTTTGCAGTTTTTATTCTCCCATTCCAATAGTTAATGAATTCAAAATGAAATGAATTGTTCCCAAAGACACCTCCACACTCATTTATATTATGTAGAGATACCATGTCAACACCCAATAAGTTGATTCTTATTGACAATAAAACTAAAAGGAAGAAAATCAAATAAATTTTGAGCAGTATTTTGATGGTGTTTATAGACTTCAATGCCTGAGTAATGAGAACAATTACGTACAATTTTATCAGCTTATTCAAATAAAATAAGAAGTTGACAACTGCTTTCTTAAGTCAACACAGAAAGGCTAACATGATGGCTCAGTCCAAACCTGACGACATGAGGGTGATACCTGAGATGCACATGGTGGGAGGAGAGAAATAACTTTCATAACTTGTCTTCTGACTTCCACATGCATGCTGTGGCACACACACACACACACACACACACACACACACACACACACACACATGCACGCACACACATGCACCCTCCCAAATTATTAAAGTCTAATAAAAACAAAACAAAATCAGCATAAGCTTTAGGGTGTAATTCATACTGAGAATTTACACACTTGAACAAGTTGCAAAATAAACAAATATGTTCATTTTTATTCACAGAAATATCTAGTTTCATTTGACAAAGAAGGAGAAAAAAAATGAAGTAAAGGCTCCCCGTTGGGAAATCAGTGCCAGCAAACATTAATTCACACCTGTTAACCTGAGTGAATTGGCCTGGAGACAGCACCCGGTGCTCACTGATTTATTGCTTGAAGTACTTCAGCAGATTGCTTTATGTATTTAAGCAGTTTAAGATTAAATTGATCCATTGACAATTATTTTTCATCATTTTATAAAAAATTTAACAATCAATTATTTTTCTCATAAGATATTAAATTTTGAGAGTTGAGGTGTTGCTGATAGTACTTATGGAACTATTTTATTGAAGGAAAACATGATTGAGTAACACTAAAATTTCATCTTCATATGAACTTATTTGATAACATCATGGTCATATTTCTAATTTATAAAACCATGGAGAAAACAATTTACATTTTTTCCAGAGCAGTTTGACCTAAAATAGTAGAATCTAATATACATTGGAATATATATAGATATATATATATACTAATATATATATCTATATATATATCTATATACACATATATATAATATATCTATATATATAGATATATTATATCTATATAGATAATAATATATCTATATATAGATATATAGATAGTAATATATAGATAATTATATATATATATATATATATATGTATACTGTACTAGCTAGTGAGGAACATTGAAAAAGATAAGTGAAACATCTGTTGCTTTAATATATTGTAAATGATTTAACTCTAACTTTAGTCAAAGACATATGTTAAATAGAGGAGTAAACAAGACAAACATTGGCCATGCTAATTGATATGAAGACTCTTTTCAAGTGTCTGGATAATTAATATGGCTTGATAAGTAACCTTTAGTAGTTAATTCAGGCTGGTACATAAGTTTTGGCTAAACACACCTTTGAACTTGCATTGTTCAGTTAAAATGTATCTGAAGCAAGTCGATCATTAAAGTCAAGCTATTGGCTCAGTGCTTAAGATCACTGGATGCTCTTAAAGAGGGCCCAAGTACAGATCCCAGTTACCCACAAAGTCCTGGGCATCCAAGACTGTCTTCTGACCTTCACGGGCAGCAGGAATGCATTGGTACTCAAACATACAACTGAATAAAAAACATACAAAAGTAAATTTTAAAAAATTAAAAAAAAACTTTATTGCTTCACATGTTCAGACACATAACTTGTTGCAGATGTGACAGTTTAATACAATGTGTATATGATATACAGACACTATATCATAAGAAATATATAAAATATGTATATAGATTCTTATAACTGAAGCTAGCATTTGGTTCAACATTTGTTCTATTGAAGTGTACTTTACATATGTGAGCACCAGTACTTCTGGAACAACTCAGGAAGTGCTGACAAACAAAAGCACACGTAGATACCACTACAGTGAAGTGGAAACATTTCTATGACCTCATAAGATTCTCTTGTGTTCCCTTCCAGGATCCTCCTGTTACCCATTCCTGGACCAGCCACAGACATGCTCTTTGTTAGAATAGACTAGAATTTCTTTTTACAAAGTGATTTTTTTTGGGGGGGGGCATTTGTTCTATTCCTAGTCGGTCTGAGTAAATTTCTACAAGCGGTCATATACTAGAGTTTATGACCTCTGTTTCCTTTTGGGTAGCTATCTTGAGGAATGTCTTGGCTTTGGCTCTTGTTGCTATGATAGAATATCATGAAAAACAAAAACAAAGCAAAACAGCTAATGACAAGAGTTTCTTTTGCCGCCACTTTAGGTTAGAGTACAAAACTGATGAGGAAGTAAGGGTGGCAGGAACTGGAGCAGTTGCTCACCCATTGTTGGGAGCAGAAGCAATGAGTCAATGTGTGTGGGTTACGCTTAGCTTCTGTTCTCTTCTTTATTCAGTCTAAAGCCCAGTCAAAGAACTATATTCAGTGTTTCTTTTCCCAAATCAACTACAATAATTAAAACAATCCTGAGGGTTACCCAGCTAAGACTCCCAGTATTGTGGGATATGGAGCCTGATATGGCCATCTTCTGTAACCTGGCAAGACTTCCAATGGAGAGACTGGGATACCAATCCAGCCACAAAACCTTTAAAGTACAATTTGTCCAGCCTGCAAGAAATGTTCCATAAAGATGGTGCAGAAATTGTGGGAGTATCGAACCAATGACTGATCAAGCTTGAGACCCATTCTAATTGAGGGATCACAGCCCTGACACTGCCAGGAGGGTCAGGAACCAGAGGCTGGATAGTCAATGAAATGATCCCTAATGATGCTCTGCTATATCCATACACAAGACAGGAGCATAGCAATAGTCATCAGGGAGGCTTTACCCAGCCACTTAATGGGAACAGATCCAGACACCCACAGCAAAATATTAGGTGAATCTTGGGGAATCCTGCTGAAAAATGGGAGGGAGAATGGTAGGAGCCAGAGGGGTCAAGAACCCACAGAATCAACTCCCTTGAGCTCATAGGAGTCACGGAGACTGAGCCGACATTCAGGGATCCTTCATGGGTCTGACCTAGGCCCTCTGCATATGTGTTATGATTCTGTAGTTTGGTCTTTTTGTGTGACTCATTAACTGTGGGAGTGGGGCTGCATCTGACACTTTTGAATGCTTTGAAGTCCTTTCCCTTCTACTGGGTTGCATTGTCCAACATTAATATGAGGGGAGGTGCCAGTCTTATTGCAACTTGATATGCTATGCTTGGTTGATAACCCTGGGAGGTCTGCTCTTTTCTGAAGGGGAATGGAAGAGGAGTTGATCTGGGAGAGGGAGGAGGTAGAGAAAGGGATTGTAAGAAGAGGAGAAAAGGGAAACTACAGTTGGGATGTAATATATGAGTCTGGGACATTTAGGCTGTGTGACCAGGAAATCAGGCTCAGAGCTAGAGTAAGGGGCAGAGAGTTATGTCCAGACCCCAAAGTTCTTAAACTTGAAACTGAAAATCTCATACTGAGACCAGGAGTAGTAGGATAGCTCCCTCCCTGCTTCTGTACCAACATGCCCCAGCACACGTAGCCTGGCAACCTCCAACCCCACAATTCTCAAGATAGTCACAGGGTAGTCACACAGCTGGGCAACTGGATGCAAATAGAGCATCACCAGTATCCCAGTCACAACCAATGAAATGTACCCACCCTAAAAAGAAACCTTCCCACTTTCCAAGGTTCATACAGCACTCATTCAATCTGGAATAAAGACACATAAGCTGTTTCACTACATGCTGTCTGAGTTGTTTTAATATAGTCTAAAAGAACTGTAACACTAGGATCAGATCATCAGAGAAGGCTTTCTCCATAGGCATTCTCAGCCAGAATGGGATTCTGTGAACCTATCTGTTCTGAACTCCTTATCCTTTCCCACATGGTATGCAGTGACTCCCAGACACCCCAAGAGGAGAAGTAGAACATGGAGCCACATATGAGAGAAGAATAAATTAAAGAAAAAAAAAAAAAAAAAAAAAAAAAAAAAAAAAAACAAGGGAAAAAAATTCCTCGGTAGCATGTCCACAGCTCAATCTAATCCAGACAAGTCCTTGTTCAGACTTCCTTCCCAGGTGATTCTACATTGTGTTAGTTGACAGTCAAAACTAACCACCACAGAGAAGGATGGCAGATTGTCTACTTATGTGTTTAATTTTGCAATAAATTTCCAAAGGTAGTATCTTTCCATTCCCAACAGAAGCGGCTGAGAGCTTCTGGTGATATCCATAATTATTACCATTTTGTTCTGTCAGTTTATGTTCTCAAAGCCATTAAGAAAATAGTGGAAGCTCCTTGAGATTTTAATTTGTATTTCTCTGATGAATAAAATTGGATCATTGGTAGCAAGCCTTTGAGGATTATGCCCCAGCTCTGCTTCCAGTCATGTTCTTTGCTTCCTAATAAGTCAAGCTGTAAAGATTTGGCACCTCGGTCATGTAACAGTAAATTTTTATTTATCAAACATATATTTATTAATACTTAAAAATTACCTAACAATTGCCTATAAAAGTTCCCAAATCGTAAAACCCAAACCCTACTCTTAAATCTAGCACCTAAAACAACTTAATACTTATAAAACAACCATTTAATACTAACCTAAAGTTTCTTAAAAGGATATTTTCTTAGGTAAATCCTCTGGGAGTGGATCCATACAAGTGGCTGGTTCCCAGCAATCTTTCAGTTTTAAAGTCTATGAATCTCATTCATCAGATCTTAAGATAGTATCAAGCAAGAATTGCCTCTGTAGTCTTAGAGTCCAATTATTTACAAGATGAAAAGTTTCTTAGGCTCACCATTCAGATGCTTTAGGCCTGCAAGGGTCTAGCTTCAGTGCTCCATTCAGTCCAATGTCCTTGGGCTCCAAGGGGAGATAACTCCCCACCCAGTTACTCCTGAATACCAGGGAGAATCCATCCCCAGACCCACAATAGGTCGGTCCAAGATGGTAAAGCCTCCTGGCAAAACTGTGATGCAAGTTTCTCTGCCAGAAGAGGAAGAAGGCAGGTGAGGCAGGAGGAATGACTTGTGTCCACGTGAATCTTGACTTAAATCTCTTTACCTGTCATAATGAATTGGCAGCATGATTTTCGGCAGAAGCTTTCGTGTACTTCCAAGTCATGCCCCTGGACAATGTGTCCCTCCATAGCTTTTCATGCAGAGATCTGAAGAGCAGCAGGAGGTCCAGAGACCACTCAATCTGTTGTCATGGATCAGGGCAAGTTTCACCCCCCCTTCCCCTGCCCAAAGTTCCACGATCAAAAAAAGTCATCGGTCTTTGGTCCTTGGCGGGTTCCCAAGGTCATGTCACTTCGGATGTAAATCTTCTACCTTAAAGTCCAGGCTTTTGCTATTCCAAGATTCCTATGCTATTAAATGCTATCACTAACCTCCCCAAACTGGCACCTCATACTCCTGCCTTTAGATAGAATAGCCCAGCTGCTATGCCTTCCCTGTTATGATATGGAACCCTGAGCTTAAATAAACTCCACTTCCCTCAAATTCTTCTGCCAGAAATTTTGTCACAGCAACAAGAAAGATAACTAACATACCACTTTATGCATATTTTTTCATTTCAATCATCAGACATATTGTTTTGAGCTTTGATATACAGAAAGACAACAGCCTTGGAAAATTATTTTCAGTATGTACCAGTACATGAAATCACACAATGGTTTAGTTTGTTTACATAAACCCTGATGTAGACATGTATGTTTTCTTCATTTTTTTCTCATTATTTTCATTGTTATCAGTTTTTATCTCATTGGATATCTTTTTGAAGTTCTTAAAGATATAATTTGGGGTCTGGAATATATTACCTTTTCAATAAGTCAGAGAAACAAGCACTCCAAGCTCAACTCAATTCAATTCTGGAATTAAAATAACTTATTGCTAAACTGTATCCCATGCAGAAGGTTGTTAAGAGATAAACTGTGTCACAGCAATGTTGGAAGGTTTATTTGAGCTCATAATGATTCCCAAATATGATAGTTCCTGCCTCCAGCAGTCCTCTGTGGGGAGAATAATTAGAAATATTTTATAAGACAAATGCAGAAACAAAGCAAGGGAAATGTGTAACAGTAATTTTTTTATTTACCATACATATTTTTATTAATACTTAACAATTGCCTAACAATTTTCTATAAAATTCCTAAATCCTAAACCCAAACCCTAACTCTGAAACCTAGCACCTAAAACTTGTGAGTACCTATAATACAAGCATTTAACATTAACTTAAGGTTTCTAAAAAGCATATCAAAAGGATATTTTCCTCTGAGCATGGTTCCTGATGGATGGCTGGTCTTCATACAATTTTTCAGTTTTAAAGACTCTTAAAGTCTCTGAATTTCATTCGTCACCTTTGTGGTCTTAAGAACAATTAACATATGAAAGTTTTCAGGTGGCTCACCTATTCAGATGCTTATGGCCTACAAAGGCCCAAAGTCCTGGAACTCCTAGGCATCTAAGCACTCCAGAATCTCAGGGAGAAACCATCTCCTCTCCAGACCCGAAAGAGGGTGAAACTTTCCAATGAGATTGTGATGCGTGTCACCCCCCCCAAGGAAAATGTTGTTGAGTGGGTCAGGAACAGGAGAGAGAGCCAGCCCTCTGTCCACGTGAATCCTGCCTTAAATTTCTTCACCTGTCAGCAGAAGCTTCCGTGCACTTTTCAAGTTATGTCCCTAGGCTCAGTCTTTTTCAAAAAAGCTTTTTTCAGAGGGGGCGAATTCACAGGCAGTCCACAGATGTGGGCAGGTGCCTCAGGGCATGCCATTCATATGCTTTTTACAGAGAGCTGTGAAATGACAGCAACCCTCTCCAGAGGGCGGGCACCCCAGGGGGCATGTCCTGCCCCTAGCCCTAAGATCAAAGAGGTCCTGGTCCTTGGTGAGTTCCCAAGGACATGTCACTTCCTAAGTAAATCTTTTATCTTAAAGTCCAGCCTTATTCCAAGTTCCCTGTGCTATTATATGCTAACACTAAACCTACCACAGAAATGTTTAATTCATTAAGATAGAGCAATAGCCTTTGTTAAAACTACAGCAGCTCTTAGTTAAAGGCCACTTTGAAGAATTCATCACAGCCAAGAGGGGTTCACCCATCAAGCAGCATCCTGAGCATAAATAGGTTTTTGGGAGTGATGTATTTGACTACAGCCTATAATGCCTTGTTCACAGTGTCTATACACTATTTAGCACCACCCTTTCGGTGGAAAGTACTGAAGGTTAAAAGCTAACCATTCACCCCAATAAGCTTTCTTTCTGTATCTTCTTTGTGTCTTTGTAACTTAACAGGGAGAACAATGCCCAATCCATTTGTCCTCTTCTATATATACCCTGTGTGTTTTATTTCTTATTTATTATCACACCCATTAATAAAGAAAACAAATTCCTGTTCTTTCTTCTGCCTTCAATTGTGGAGGAAAATATTGGTGGCTCTGTCAGAAAATAAACTCCTAAGACATATCTCCACATGTATACCAAACAATGACCAATTTCTTTCATATTTTTTCTAAAGATAATATAGACTAATAATATAGATAATAAACATAAAAGACTAGTATAACAGAAATGTTATAATATTCTCAATCTCAGCTATACCTGAGAAGCCAGATTTACATAGCTCTTTATATTAAATAAACACATCCAAGTTATCCAGAACTAGCTCATCCAAAAAACTGCAAGGTATCTTTCAAACAACAAACATTATCAATGTAAAGAAAAAGCTAACAGTGATTTCTATGTGGACTCAGTTTAGCTACATATACACATGACATATATTAACACACATACACTTCACATATTCACACATGTACCCACACATAAACATACATATAACACATATTCATATATAAATACATATAGACACACATGATTATACATCCACTTATACACAGATATAGGCACACATATATGCACATATACATATCTACCTATATACATATACACATAATACATATGACACTTGCATAATAAATAAAAACTTTAATTTTACTTCAAATTCTGTATTTAATATATCTTGAGATGCTAGCCTGAATGATAATAGATGGAAAATATTTTTGTAGTCAGATCAAAGCATAAAAATATTTCTGAGCTTACAATGAAATGAAAGACCTGATATTTTTTTCCAGTCACATTCTTTACCAAATTTTTTTTCTTATATTGACATGTTGTTTGTTAAATCATGTGTGTATGGTAGCAAAATTGAATAATTTCAGTTAAAATAGTAGATACTCTATAGGTCATTGCAACATCATAACAATTGTGCTTATTTATTTTGGTTTGTCTTCAATTGTAAAAGAGGCAATGTCTGCCTATATAGTCAAGGCTAGTCTTGAACTTACACTTCTAACCAGCCTAGCAACTTTGTAATTTTAAATGTTAAAAAAAAAGCATTTTAATGTTCCTGAAATTGGCATTTGTGGGATATTGCCAGAGAAGAAACAGTGTTTTGCTCCTAAAACACTTTTGTTGTTAAGATTCTTGAGCCTGGGCTGCTGCTCAGTAGATACTATTTCACCTGAAACATTTGATGATTAATCTTGCCAATTGGGTTCTTTCAGTGGACTGTGCAAAACACAGAACCAAGGAAAATAGGGAAATAGGCATTTATTTATAGTTATTTATTTTATCATGTATTTTGATCATTCAATGAGGCTACATGATGTTGGAAGCTCCAGATGTTCTAGGGTAGTGATTGAGAAAAAGTTTGTTAAAAACCCCAGTCACTCCCCTTCAATACAATATAGCATTCCACGCTTTCTCCTGAGACCTGATAGTCACTTTCCATAAGCTGATGTCCAGGTGTAGCAAGCTGAGGACTCCTAGGAGACCCCTGCTTTGTCTTTTAGTCAACACAAAAAGCTTCTTTCCTTGGTTTCAGAAAACTAAGGGAAAGTTTCTCATCCCATTTTTGTCTCTGAGTTCACCACCATAACTGGGGCATGCCTGCCTTGCTGGTCCTTCTTTAAGAGAGGAGAACTCTGTCATCATCTTTCAGTAGAATCTGTGCCTACTAAGACTGAGGTGTTTTCTTGTGCTTCCCTTAATTGAATTCATATTTTGAATGTGCATGTATATCTTGTTCGTACCCTTTTCTTTTATATTTTTATATCTTTCTCCCTCACTTTCATTAGTTATGAATTTTATACAACACATTTTGATCATATTCAGCCCTTATCTCTGCATCTCCCAGATATGTACAATCTCTACCTATTCAACTCCATCTACAGTACATAAAAGTTTTATGTATAGTTGGTCAGTTTAGTATTTAAGTGACAATTTGATTATCTATTTTTAGTAGAAACTAAGAAGTTAGGGATCCCAGGATGACTATAAACTAGACTCTGGCATCTTCAACTCCAGGATGAGAAGCTTCACAGAGTGTCTGTGTACTACTATGGCTTTGAATCTCAGAGGTACCATTTAGACTTTATTGATTTAGACAGAGATTTTTAGACTTTCTGGGTCATAAATATTAATTGGCAAGCTAGTTAAAAATATGAATTCACCTACCCTATTCATATCAATCTGAGAAAGAATCTGTATTCTTCTAATCAGACAAATCTGAGAAAACTTTAGAAGAAATCAGAGGTATTTAGCTCACATAAGCTGGTGGATAATGAGACCATTTTCTTCTTCACTGTGTGTTGGGGGGAATTGCTTATTTATATAATCATATACACAGAGTAAGGGAAGAGAGATATTCAAGAGACAAGGAACAATGATTTGCTTTCTGATGGTGTAGTTCTTCATTCATTAAGCAATTTAAAATATTTCTTTCTAACTAACAAAAATTCTCATTGTTAGTCACAGAAATGTGTTCTAGAATCAAAGTAATAATGAACAATTTGAAGTAGGTCATTGCTTATACACTTTTTAAGAAACATTTATTTATTATTTCCTTACATCTCCATTGCCACCCCCTCCCTCCAACCCCTCCTGGCCCCTCCCTCCCACCCTCTAATCCCTCTCCTACCCATCCTATCCTCCAGTTTGGAGTGTCTCTGTGTATCAACCCCCTCAGTTTGTTAGTCACATGAGGTCTAAGAGATTCCTCTTGCACAGGAGGCATACATGGCAGTTCCACTAGGGTAGGGTGTCCCACTGACAGTAACCAAGTCCCTGTTCTGCTCTTTTGGGTCTATTGATTGTAGGATGGTTATCCTATACTATAATGTCTAAAATCCAGTTATAAGTGAATATATGCCATGTGTATCTTTCTGAGTCTGTGTTAGCTCACTAATGATGAGCTTTTCTAGTTCCATCCATTTGGTTGTAAATTGCATGATTTCCTTGTTTCTGATAGCTGAGTAGTTTTCCATTGTGTAAATGTAGCAGTTTTTCTTTTATCCATTCTTCAGCTGAAGGACATATGGGTTGTCTCGAGTTTCTAGCTATTACAAATACAGCTGCTATGAACATAGTTGAGGATATGACCCTGTGGATTGGTGAGGAATCTTCTGGATATATGCCCAGGGATGGTATGGCTGGGTCTTGTGGTAGAGCTATTCCATGTTTTCTAAGATACCGACAGACTGATTTCCATAGTGGTTACACAAGTTTGAACTCCCACCAGCAATTTGGGAGTGTTCCCCTTTCTCCACAGCCTCTCTAGCATATGCTGTCTTTTGAGTTTTTGATCTTAGCCATTCTGACAGGAGTAAGATGAAATCTCAGAGTTGTCTTGAGTTGAATTTCTGTAAAGATTAAGGATGTTGACCATTTCTTCAAGTGTCTCTTGCCCATTTTAGATCCCTCTTTTGTGAATTTTCTGTTTAGATCTATTCCCTATTTTTTGATTGGGTTACTTGGTTTGCGGTGTTTAATTTCTTGAGTTCTTTATAAATTTTGGATATTAACTCTCTGTCAGATGTGGGGTTGGTGAAGATCTTTTTCCAATCTGTAGGCTGCCATTTTGTTCTAATGACCATGTCCTTTGCCTTACAGAAGCTTTTCAGTTTCATGACATCCCATTTATTGATTGTTGGCCTTAGAGCCTGAGCTATTGGTGTTCTGTTCAGGAAGTTGTCGCCTATGCCAATAAGTTCCAGGCTTTTCCCCACTTTCTCTTCTGTTAGATTTAGTGTGTCTGGTTTTATGTTAAGGTCTTTGATCCACTTAATTTTTGTTCAAGGTGATAAATATGGGGCTGTTTGCATTCTTTTACATGTTGACATCCAGTTAGACCAACAACATTTGTCCTTTATCCATTGTATGGTTTTGGCTTCTTTGTCAAAAATTAAATGCCCATAGGTGTGTGGGTTTATTTCTGGGTCTTCAATTTGATTCCATTGATCCACTGGTCTGTTTCTATACCAGTGCCATGCTGTCTTTATTACTATTGCTCTCTAATATACTTGAAATCAGGGATAGTGATACCTTCAGATGTTATTTTATTGTACAGGATTGTTTTAGCTATTCTGGGTTTGTTGTTTTTCAATATGAAGTGGAAAGTTATTCTTTAGAGGTCTGTAAGAATTGTGTTGATATTTTTCAGGGAATTGCATTGAATCTGTATATTGTTTTTGGTAACAATAAAATGGCCATTTTTATTATGTTGATCCTACCTATCCACAAACATTGGAGATTTTTCCATCTTCTGATATCTTCTTCAATTTCTTTCTTGTTGTACAGGTCTTTCACTTGCTTGGTTAGAGTTACTCCCAGGTATTTTATATATTGTTTGTGGCTATTGTGAAGGGTGTGTGCTTCCCTAATTTCTTTCTTAGTCCATTTATCTTTTGGGTAAAGAAGGGCTACCAATTTTTTTTTAGTTAATTTTGTACCAGTCACCTTGATGAAAGAGTCTGTCAGCTGTAGGAGTTCTTTGGTGGAATTTTTGGGGTGACTTATGTATTCCATCATATTGTTGGAAAGTAGGGATAATTTAACTTCTTCCTTTCCAATTTGTATCCCCCTTGATTTCCTTTGGTTGTCTTATTGCTCTGGCTAGAACTTCAAGTACTATGTTGAAGAGGTATGGGGAGAGTGGGCATCCTTGCCTTTTACATGATTTCAGTGGACATGCTTTAAATTTCTCTCCATTTAATTTGATGTTGGCTACTCCTTTGCTGTATATAGCCTTTATTACTTCTAGGTATGGTCCTTGTATACCAGCTCTTTCCAAGAGTTTTAGCATGAAGGGGTGTTGGATTTTGTCAAATGTTTTTTCTGCATCTCATGAGATGATCATGTGTTTTTTTCCTTTCATCTAGTTTATATGGCGAATTACGTTAATGGATTTTCATATGTTGAACCAGTCCTGCATTCCTTGAATGAAGCCTACTTGATCATGGTGTATAATACTCTTGATATGTTCTTGGATTCAGTTTGCAAGTATTTTGTTAAGTATTTCAGCATCTATGTTTGTGAGGGAAATTGGTCTGAAATTCTCTTTCTCTGTTGAGTCTTTCTGTGGTTTAGGTATCAGGATGACTGTGGCCTCATAGAATCAGTTTGGCAGTGTTCCTTCTGTTTCTGTTTTGTGGCAGTGTTTGAAAAGTATTGATATTAGCTCTTCATTGAAGGTCTGGTAGAATTCTGTGCTGAAACCATCTGGCTCTGGGCTTTTTTTGGTTGGGAATCTTTTAATGACTGCTTCTATTTCATTAGGGGTTATAGGACTGTTTAATTTGTTAATCTGATCTTTTTTATTATAATGTTTATTTATTACATCACGTTACATCTCCATCATAGTGCCCTCTGATTCAACTTTGGGAGGTGGAATCTATCAAGAAAGTTGTCCATTTCACTTAGGTTTGCAAATTTTGTGGAATACAGGGTTTTGAAGTAAGACCTAAAGATTTTTTGGCTTTCCTTGATGTCTGTTGTTATTTCTCCCTTTTCATTTCTGATTATGTTGATTTGGGGATTTTCCCTCTGCCTTTTAGTTAGTTTGGCTAAGGGTTTGTCTATTTGGTGATTTTCTCAAAGAACCAACTCTTGTGGTTTGGTGAGGAATCATTTGGATCCATACCCAGAAGTGGTATGGCTAGGTCTTGAGGTAGAGCTATTCCAAGTTTTCTAAGATATCGCCAGACTGATTTCCATAGTGGTTGCACAACCTTGCACTACCACCAGCAATGGAGGAGGGTTCCCCTTTCTCCACAACCTCGCCATTATGTGCTGTCATTTGAGCTTTTGATCTTAGTCATTCTGACAGGTGTGAGATGGAGTCTCGGAGTCATCTTGAGTTGCATTTCTCTGATGAAGGATGCTAAACATTTCTTCAAGTGTCTCTCAGCCATTAGGGATTCCTCCTTTGTGAATTCTCTGTTTAGCTGTGTTCCCCATTTTTTTTATTAGATTTTAGTTTCTTGGCATTTAATTTCTTGAGTTCTTTGTAAATTTTGGATATTAGCTCTCTGTCAGATGTGGGACTGAAAGAACCAGGTGAGGGAAGTTCCTCACCTGACGCTTGGATATCACAGCCACCCAAAAACTCGCAAGAGACCATCTTGATGCAATCACAAGAGGTTTATTTCAGGGGGATCAGTCCACTGAGGGCACAACTCGTACCGCATGCAAGGGCAGAGGAGTTTTGCCACCCCCAGCTGCCTGAGGGAGGTTATATAGGGGAGCACCACAAATTAAGGGGGTGGGGAAAATCACAAGTAGCAAGTACCAACCCATTCTTTAGTTAATTATCAGGAAACACACCCTATACTTGTTTTTCTCTGGAATGAACCTAATCTTAATTCGCTATCTACTTTGTGGTCAGCCAGTTCCTGAAACCCTGGGGGCCCATGACAGTCATCTGCTTTGTGGCCAGCTAGTTCCTGGAACCCAGGGCTCATGACCCATATGACCTACATTCTTGGTTCCACCCTTTTTATGATAAGCTAAGTTCCTGGAACCCAGCTGGCCTGGCTTCACTGCCTGCCAAGGGGGTCTCTAAAATTTTCAATTCTTTCAGGATGATTTCTCATCTATGTTCATAGCAGCCTTATTTGTAATAGCTAGAAACTAGAAACAAGCCAGATGTGCCTCAACAGAGGAATGGATAATAAAAAAAAAAAAAAACCCTGTGGTACATCTACACAATGGAATACTACTCAGCCATCAGAAACTGCGAAATCATGCAATTTGCAGCCAAATGGATGGAACTAGAGAAACTCATCCTGAGTGAACTAACACAGATTCTGTAGGATGTACATGGCATCTATTCACTTATAATAGGATTTTAGCTATATAGTACCAGATAACTATAGTACAACCAGTACACCAAAGGAAATGGGAACATAGACTTTGTTTCCTGTCAATGAGACACTTTGCCCTAGTGGTGCCACCTTGTAGCCCCCAGTGTATGAGGAGGCTCTTGGCCCTCATATGACTGCTGACCTGGGGCGGGGACTGTTATGTAAGGACACTCCACTCCAGAGGAGTGGGATGAAAGTGGTAGGGGGTAGAAGGTGGGAGGGCAGGACTGGGAGGGGTGGAAAGAGGGCACTGTGATGGAGATGTAACCTGAAGTAATAAATAAACATTAAAAAAAAGAACCAACTCTTGGTTTTGTCAATTCTTTGTATTGTTCTTTTTGCTCATATACTTTTTTACTTGTATAGAGCCAATCTGCATAGGAATCTCTAACAAACTTAGTGTGCCACAAGTTTAATCTGCATCTCTGGGTGCAGATGCCCTCCTGGGACTCTGAGATAGATGCTTCTTTGACTTCTCTGTTACTGAAATGCAGTGTCTTCTTAATCATGCTGCTAAGAATCTTGCAACTATCTTGTACTGTGTCCTACAATTCATGGATTTTGTTTCTAATGTATGTTGTAGAGTCTTTCCATACCTGCTGTTGATATTCATACATGTGTGCACACATATACACCCGTGAGTCCTAAGAAATTCTTTAAATGGGTACTATAGTGTAAATAAATGTGTAAAACACCACTGGTTTGCTTTTTTTTTTTTTTTTTTTGAGACATGGTTTCTCTGCATAGCAGAGTCCTAACTGTTCCTGACTTGCTTTGTAGACCAAGGTAGACTTGAACTCACAGAGATTAGCCTGCCTCCCAAATTCTGGGATTAAAGGCATGTTGTACCATGCCTAGCTGCTTGCCTTTCTTAAAGAGATCAACACTGCTATAAATTTCTCAACCTGTATCTTACTTCATTTCATTTGTAATGACTAACATTCTTTTCCTGATGTCTCCTATAGATTTAAAGTATATTGAACATATTCTCTAACGAGGGTTAATCCTATATGTTGGCTAATTATAATTGTATACTTGACTGGCTTTAGAGTCACCATGGAAACATACCACTTCATAAATTTGTCTTATGAAGGTGCTTCCAAAAATGGGTAACTAGGAAAGAAAGACCTATCTCACTGTGGCAGCACCAACCAAAGTTTCTTTCTAAAAAGGAGAAAGCAGCTAAATGCCAGCTATCAACTTTCTTCCTGTCTCCAGATGATATATGACCACCTGCCTCACATTGCTGCTGTTATGCCTTCCTCACCATGGTGACTTGCATCTACTCAAGCTGAAACCCACACCAACCCTTCTTATCTTAGATAGTTTGTTGTCAGGTCACAGCAAGAAGGAAAGTATGGCCAGTTAAATGCACCGTTTAATTTATTACTCTAATTATTTTCCAAAATTTTAAACGTACAATTAATAGAAACATTGCTTTTTGTTAAAACCAGTTATCAAAGACTTAACATTGTTTAGCACCTGAAAGGAAGCTAAAATCAAGAGCTTTTCTGTGCTCCTCATGAAAATGCTGAGCATTCCTTTGGGAATGTAGGGACAGCTTAGTAGCCTTAGATTCCATTATTAATGTGGAAGGTAGAGGTCAAACCCACCATCTTTGAACTCTGGACCTTTAATAATCCAGGATAGGTACGGCACCAGTCCTGGATAAAATGATGGCGAGACATCCAAATGACGTTAGCAGAGGATAAAATGACAGAATATTTTATACCTTAACCCACCTCTTAGATATTCATTATTTATATGAAGGACTTTAAATCTACTAAAAGAAGGTTTTCTTAAAATTGAGTGACTTTCTGAATTTATCCAGAGTCTGGAGTACTCAATTAAACAAAAACAAAAAATACACTCAACCCTTGTGCTTTGAGGAAACCTAATTTTCTCAATCAACTCTTCAGTGACTGAATTAAACAGCTGTCATTGACTTCACTGTCTCTGAAATTTCTTTTAAGTCATACATCATTTTAACATATTTAATGTGTTTTTCTGTTGTTTGTCATTGTTTCTACATCTCAATAGTATATCAATATTTGTTTTTGCTCAAACAAAGCCATATTTATTTAAAGTGAACCGAGTAACTACTTTAACTGGGTCACTTTAGTTAGATGGGCAGGATGAATAGCCATGGGTACAGATTAGGATAGAAACAAATAATGTTACAAATTTATACCATTTGTCTCATTTTCAAGATTTATTTTGATTTTTATATTCGTGTGTGTGTGTGTGTGTGTGTGTGTGTTTGTGTGATCTAAATCTGTACCCAGTGTTTGTGATCTATGTCTGTACCCAGTGAGGCTAAAAAAGAGTATTAGATCCCCTGAAGCTGGAATTACGGGCTGTGGTGATGTAGTGGCATGGGTGATGGGAACCAAACTCAAGTCCTCTGGAAAAACCAGCAGGCATTCGTACCTGCTGATCCCGCACACAAGTCCCTTATACTAACCATACCATCTTTACTCTCGAATGACACTAACAAAAGAACAGAGCTTTGTCATCAGCCAAATCACTTAGTTATTTTATAGTCTATTCTTTATTTGCTGTACTCAAACTAAAGTTCCTTATGGTTTGTAAACAAATTAAATTCTGCATATCACTATTTAGCTTGATTTTTTTAAGTCCTAATTGCCTCATTGGGGAAAAATCAATTTTTCACTCTGCTCAGGTTACATTAACTGTGCTTGACTGGTTATATTTTCAGAAAAGCAAAACAAAACTAAAAATTGTTGCTGTGGTGACAAGAAAGCCTCTTAATTTGTTTTGTCAGAGCTTTCAACATTGTGGTACAAGGAAGAAATGTGGTGATTATCCTACATTTCTCTAGCAATTATTGCCAATTTCTTGAACAATTCTGATTCAATAGCAGGTGCTGAAAAAAAACCAATTTAAAAATAAAATTTTAAAGTAGTAAAAGCCAAACAGTTCAAAGCTTTTCATTAAATAATAAATACATTCTTACTATTTGTTCAACTTACACTATTTTAAATTTATATTATTCATAAATATGATTACAAACTACTTCATAAAATTTATATAAAGCTTTTATATTCAACCTTTTATATTATCCACCTCTGACTCCTGAAAGGTATCTTTCTTTCATTTTTGAGATTATAATATAATGACATCATTTCTCCTTTCCCTATCTGCCCTCCAAGCCCTCTCTTATAAATATCCTTGCTCACTTTTAAATTCACAGACTCTTTTATCATTCATTGCTGTTACATGCATAAACATATTTATGCATACACGTATATTCCTAAATGCAACCTTTTTCGTCTATGTCATGTGACTTGTAAGCATGTTTTCATGGTTGATCACTTGGCATTAGATAACCAATGGGTGTACTGTTCCCTACAGCAGACTATTTCTCCCACTCAGTGTTCCTTAGTTGCCCATAGTTCTTTGTTTAGGCCTCTTGAGCTTTTAGACATTTTCTTTGGTGTTTCTCTATTTCAAAGACAAGATAATGAGAAAAAAATGACAGCTATACTTTTTTAAAAAATATTTTTGTTTTATTTTATTTTTACTTGTTAAGCAATAATTTTGTGTATTATGCTATGTTACAATATATGTATGCATTAGTGAATGACTAAACTTATTATTCAGCTCAACCACTTTACATTTCTTTATAGTGAACCTATATAAAATCTAGTCCTCTTTTTTCAATCATGATATTGAGGTGTTTATTGGTCATGTAGCCCATGTTACTTTTGAATTTTGACTAGTATTCATTGACTGTGCAGGTAATGCTTCACAAAATTCTTCTTCCATATATATCATGATATTGAGGTGTTTATTGGTCATGTAGCCCATGTTACTTTTGAATTTTGATTAGTATTCATTGACTGTGCAGGTAATGCTTCACAAAATTCTTCTTCCATATACTTTGACCATATTCGCCTCCCACAACCTCTCCTGTGCCAACTCTACTGATACCTTTTCTTCACAAAAAATCCCTTTTCATTAATCTGCCTTACTTTGATTAATATGAATGTTTCTATTTTGGTTCACTTTCCTGCATGTGTAAAACCAATGTGTTTTAATGTATGCTTTTCCATCACTGTTAAACTGAAAGACCCGGGGGAGGGAAGTCCCTCTCCCAACTCCCGACACTCGGGATATCACGGCCACCCAAAAACTCACAAGAGACCTTCTTGATGCAATCGCAAGAGGTTTATTTCGGGGGGGGGGAACCAGTGCACTGAGGATGCCTCTCATATCCCACGCAGGGGTAGAGGAGTCACAACCCGAATTTGGGGGAGAGTAGGCTATTTAAATTACAACCCAAGGGGTGAGGGGAAATACAAGTGGAAAGTATCAGCCCAGCCCATTGTTTACCACAACCCAAGGGGTGAGGAGAAATGCAGGTGGAATGTACTAGCCCATTAGTTAGTCAGCAGGAAACATCTCAGGAATGAATTTAATCTTACTTTACTATCGGCTTTGTGGTTAGCTAGTTCCTGGAGCGTGGCTGGCCTGACTCCACTCCCTGCCACGGGGGTCTCTAAAATTTTTATTCCTCTCAAAACCATATTTTTAACAACATCTTTCAAATTTGTAAATATGATAAAATTATTTGAAATTCAAATTTTCCTTAGGTTTTTATTTTACTAACAAATAAAAATTAAAGCTACTTTTTGTTTCAATATAATTTTCTAAAAACAATTATTGAGATTAGGACTGAAACATGCAATTAAAGCTTATAGTTCCATCTTCAAACAGTGTTTCAATAAAAAATTACATCATTTCATAAATTATGACAACATAAAATAAATGCTATCATAAACTGCAGTGGTTTGTAAAGGTTTGGCCCTCATAGACTCATATGTTTGAATGCTTGGCCCTTAGGGAGGACCACTATTAAGAGTTGTGGCCTTATTAGAGCAAGTGTGGCCTTGTTGGAGGAAGTGTGTTACACTAGGGATGGGCTCTAAAGTCTTATATATGCTCAAGATATGCCTGGTGTGACAGACAATCTCTTTATTCTGCCTGTAGAACAAGATATATAGAACTCCCAGTTCCTCCAGAACCATGTCTGCCTGCATACTGCCATGCTTCCCAATGGACTAAACTTCTGGCACTGTAAACTAGCCCCACTAAATGTTTTCCTTTACAATAGTTGTCTTGGTCATGGTTTCTTTTCACAGAAATGGGTATGCTAATTAAGACATAGATTTTTAAACCTATGTATAAGAGTAATTTTTTTATCACACATATATTTATTAATACTTAACAATTACCTAACAATTGTCTATAAAATTCCTAAATCCTAAACCCAAACCCTAACTCTGAAACCTAGCACCTAAAACTTAATACCTATAATACAAGCATTTAGCATTAACCTAAGGTTTCTCAAAAGGATATTTTCCTCTGAGCATGGTTCCTGATGGATGGCTGGTCTTCATACAATTTTTCAGTTTTAAAGACTCTTAAAGTCTCTGAATTTCATTCTTCGCTTTTGTGGTCTTAAGACTAATTAATATATGAAAGTTTCCCAGGTGGCTCACCTATTCAGATGCTTATGGCCTGTAAAGGCCCAAATCCAAGTGTCTAAGCACTCTCAGGGAGAATCCGTCTCCTCTCCATGCCTGAAAAGGGTCAATATCAGAGGGTGAAACTTTCTGATAAGATTGTAATGCGTGTTTTTCCACCTGTTGAGGAAAATGTTGTTAAGTGAGTCAGGAACAGGAGAGAGAGTCCGCCCTCTGTCCACTTGAATCCTGCCTTAAATATCTTCACCTGTCAGCAGAAGCTTTCTTGTCCTTTTCAAGTTATGTCCCTTTTTTTAAAAAAAGGTTTTTGCAGAGGGGCATGAATTCACAGGCGGTCCATAGATGTGGGCAGGTGCCTCTCAGGGCATGTCATTCAGATGCTTTTCACAGAGAACTGTGAAATGACAGCAGCCCTCTGGAGGGTGGGGATTTCAGGGGGCATGTCCTGCCCCTAGCCCTAAGATCAAAGAGGTCCTGGTCCTTGTTGAGTTCCCAAGAACGTGTAAGTCTTTTATCTTAAAGTCCAGCCTTATTCCATGTTCCCTATGCTATTATATGCTAACACTAAACCTACCACACCTTTGGATTAGGGGTATTTCAAGTCAGGACTGGTGACAAATTTGGTAAATTCCTCCTTGAAAGGTCAATATTTAGGTACAATTTGAAAGATTCTTAGTCTTCAAAAGTTCTTTTCTTAGTCAGAAAAAGAACTATTTCTGAGGTAGCATATGAAAAAGACAAAAGACAAAAGGATATAAGTACACATCTTGTTCCAGTAAGCACATGTGATGCATGGAGGACAGAGTTCACCTGCTGGTTTCCATACCTAGAGGTGATGGAGGCCATGTGAGCCGATCCAAAGCAACAGGTTCTGGGACTTGAATGTGACCCCTATGATGCTCATGTCCATATGACATCGTACTCCTGATATCTGACACCCATTTCCTGAAAAGAGCTATAACAAGTTATATTATAATATAAATATATGATATGTTCAAATATCTTATAAAGGAAGAGAAATGTGAACAAGGCAAATGTCACATAAATCAAAGGAAGGATTAAGAAGCTTTATTGGCCCTGTCTGTCCAACTAGCCTGATTTTTCTGATCCATAGCTTCTGATGTAGAAAAGACACAGGAAAGCCTTATGTATGTCAATTACTCTAAACCCTACCATTCTCTATTAGTTCTTCAAAGTACCACATGTGCTCAAAGAATGCTAGAAAAACTTCAAAAGTCACCTTTGTTTGAATTTACAACAAGGGAGATCAGAAAGTGCAGTGATATCACATTTCAGGAAAAGGAAAAGGTTAAGTATATTCAAGCCAAATAAAGAGGGGGGGACATAATGGAGTAAAAATTCTTAATGCACAAAACAACCTGATTGCAATGCTATACGAGTGTGTCCCTGTGGAAAGTTTCTGATAATATAAATGGCTGGAAGAGAAATGGTATCTCCAATTTTATTAATTTACCAGCCCAGCAGAAAGCATCAGCATTAAGTACCTTTCCAATTGGTACAATTATCACACCAAATGTGTCCTTTCTAGTGTCCACTGCTGAAGAAACTATATAAAGGATATAAAACTGAACAAAAAGGCAAAGAAGGGATTTTCTGCTTTGTGTAAAATTGAAATATCAACAATATAATCTATTAAACCAATTTGTTGCTACAATCATAGAGATTCAATAAAAATTCTATCAAGGAAATCCTTTTAGTCTAACAGAATTGCTGAAAACTTGTTGACTTCCTCAAATTCACAGATGTCATAGATATCTCTCCTTTCAACACACCTACATCCTAAATGAGTGATTTAAAAGAAATCATATTAGTAATTTCTCCAGGGGGTATATCTATAAGTATATATGTATACATATACATATATATAATTTGTATAAATTAAAAACCTTCCAATATAATTGACTTTTAAAAAAAATAACAATATACTATTGAATCTATTGGTACAATTTAGTGGTATGTGTGTGTATGTGTGTGTGTGTGTGTGTGTGTGTCTGTGTGGAAAGAGAGAAAGAGACAAAGAGAGATTGAAAGAAATAAAAATGATTTATAATAAGTATCACTTAATGATAACAAATGTAGGGTTGGATATGAAAAAGGTCCAACATTTTAAAGACAAAATAATGTTAAAATTCTAGTGAAAACCATAAACTAATTAATCAGCAAATTCAAGATGCTCACGAAAACCTGCTACCAACCAGAAGGAGGATGAAAAGGAACAAGAATGTGGAAGATAAGAAGAGAAGGCCACCACTATCACTACCATGACAACTACCACCACAGGATGGCACTTAAAAAAATCACATTTCTCAATATCAGTGTTAGAGAAAATACCTGAAAAGCAAACAAGAAAAGAAAGTACATGATACACAGTGAACAAACAGTGTAAAACTGAAGTATTAAGTCAACATTTATAGACATTGAAAGAACCAAAACATACCAGCTTAAAATTCATTAATGGATAAGATAGTTTTTAGAAAAAAAATAACTGAAATTATAATATATAAGAGTTAAATATGTTCATTGCTACTTAAAGTTAATGGCTGCTAGTGAGCATCTTGGACAGAAAGAAGTGGAATAATTCAGAATTTGGACTTGCACAAATAAATTAAGTACACCTCAAATGTGAAGACCATGGGTAAATACAAAATATTCATTTTAATGTTAATAATCACCATTTAAAGGTTTTCTAATATAACTGATTTTTTAAGTAAACAAATAATATTGTGTGGGGATTATAGTATAGAAATTGAACATATGACAATGGTAGCACAAACTGAAAATATAATATTTTAAAGATTCCCATACCATAAGTGAAATAATGTGATATGTGTGGTGGTATTGTCTCCCATCGGCTAGTTTATTTGAACAATTGATTCCAGTTGGTGGTGCAGTTTGGGAAGGTTTAGAAGTACTGTAGACAGACTTTGGGAGGTCATAGCTTTGCTCCAGTTCTAGTTTGCTCAGTTTCATGTTCAAAGTTTAGATGGGATCTCTCTGCTTCCTACTCCTGATGCCGCGCCTACCACTTGGTCATTGCATGGAACTCCTGTCTGACATGATGGACTCTTGCTTCTCTGGAACAGTGTATCAAGATACTTTCTTCCATCAGCTGCTTCTGGTCATGGTGTTGTATCAAGGTATCTGATACAATTGTGAGGCAAATAACTAAAGGTAGTATAAACACTGAAGCATTCGGGGAGGAAATGGTTACTTTTACGTGGCACAGCAGTACTTATTTCACTATAATATGGATCTTAAAAATGTCAACATACAAAAGGCTATATTTTAGAAATTATTAATATATTCCTTGGAAGATATTAAAATTATTAAGAATCTAAGGATAGAACCTTTAAGAATAGATAATATAGGAAAATTGATAACCATTCCTGCAGAAAATGTTCTTAGAAGAATGTTTGGTTAAATGAGCATGAGGAAGGGGAACAAACTCTTCACTCAGATCCAAGGCCATAAGGTGAAGTGATAATATAGAGGCACAGCTATACATTTTAATTTAATCTGTCTTTATAATATGGAGTTATTATTTGATTTTTCTTAACAATGACATAAATTGAAACAATTGAGCAACATTTGTTATTTATCTCAAAAAATGAGAAAAGAAGGAAAAATGGAAAAAATTTTTAAGGCAGACATGAGAGAACTGAAGTAGGAAGGAAGAGACAGAATATATAATGTGAAAGAGAAGAAAGAATAAGCAAAAGAAGCTGGGGATTTGATAGTATCCAGGGTAACAGAAGAGCCAATAGAATGTAGACATGTTTTCTTTTTTCTTCTCTGAACAACCTTGGGGTATGAAATAAAGAGGTCTTGAAAAAGCCCCCAATAATCTCCACTTCTAACCTAGTATTTTGTGTCTCATGAACAGGGTGGGGCAGAAGTGAATGTATACACTTACAAGTTTGGGTTGTCTCTAATTCCCATCCTAGCGACCTATATTTGGTCATCTTTGGTGTGTGTGTGTGTGTGTGTGTGTGTGTGTGTGTGTGTGTGTGTGTGTGATTGAATTTTGAGGTAACTGAATTCCTAGCCTGCTTTTGTTCTCTGAAATAAAATTAAAAGGCAATAACGTATCCATGTAGAAAAAAGTTAAATGCAGCAACACTGCTCTAATAATAATACATAAGAGAAGTACAAAAGAATAATGTAATGTAATATAATGTGCATCTCAATATAATGTGCAAATACTCTTGCAGATCTTTACTAGAAGACAGATGGAAATAATCACATCTTTGAGTCTTCAAAGGAGTCAGATCAGTTACATTGCTGTTGTTATTTTGCCTCCTTGGATACTGAGAGCAGCATTTCCATCTGGTTTTCCAAGATGACAAACAATCTGATACAATAAGGTGAATCACTGAGTTATCCTGACATGCACAGTGACTATATCCTTTGAGAAGAGTTACCACATTAGCTTGAGTCTTTTACATTTTCATGGTAGGTGGTCATTATCTGTTAATTCCATTTCAGATTTGCAAAGTAGGGATAAAAATGTAATTATTATGAAAACAGGGCATTAAGTCTAATAGAAGTGTGTTCAGATCTAAAGAATTATCATAAGAAGAAGACATTAAGTCTAATAAGACTAAGCACTGCTCTAGATGGACATAAAATCTAGACCAGAGGATTGAATCAACGTGGTTGGTATTAAAAAATCAACTCAATAATTCACTGCTGAAAACAAAACAAAACAAAAAACCTAGCTGTCTACAGTCTCAGGAATTCCTGGCTAGGGATCTAGAGTTCACGGAAACGTTTCAACCATTCAGCTTGCAAGGTATTGGTTCCCCGCAATCTTTAACATAATCTTAATAATGTCATTCAGTAGCTTTTTATCGCCTAGTTAATCAAGCTTTGTTTTCTTTTATGATGGAGTTTACTGCTATCTTTTATCTCTCTGTGTTTACCAATAGAAAATTTAGCAGTCCATAGACAAGCTGACAAGTATGTGATTAAATTAACCCTTGAGATGTTCTGGAAGATTCTAATGTGGTACAAAGGTTGAAGATTAATTTTAGATCTTCCATGTATGAATATTTAGCAATCACTTGGATTAGAGTCATCATAATTGCCTTGACTTTGGTACAGTGTATAAACAGAACATGAATGCATTATTACTGCTTTAAATTTTGATTTGTTACTTTTTCATAGCTTGGGGATGTGATTATCATGAGTTACTATACATTGTTGAGCAATTAAACTATATATTTCAGTTATTTTATAGGCATTAGTAAATTAAAACATTGCAGATTCGGCATAATCATGTATGACTATAATTCCAGCACTTAGGAAAAGAGAGGAGTTCACAGTCATTCTCAGTTAATAAAAAAAAAAAAAAAAAAGACATCTGGTGCTACACTAGGCACTGTCTAAAAAGGAAAAAAAAACTTACAATAAAAAATAATTTTAAAATCTATTATATCTACAGTGGTGATTGAAGGGAATGAACATTATTAAAAGACCCCTTAAGTCGGCAGTAGAGCCAGGCCAGCCGCCAGGTGATTCCCGGAACTTAGCTGACCATAAACAGGTTGAAACCAAGAATGAAGATCAATTGGGCCACGGGCCCCCAGGGCTTCAGGAACTGGTTGACCACAAAGTAGATTAGATTCATTCCTGAGACAAACAGATTTAGGATGTTTCCCGCCAATTAACTAATGGGCTGGTACATTCCAGCTGTATTTCCCCTCCCCCTTGGGTTGTGGTAAACGATGGGCTGGGCTGGTACATTCCAGCTGTATTTCCCCTCCCTCTTGGGTTATGGTAAACAATGGGCTGGGATGGTACTTCCCACCTGTAATTTCCCCCAACCCCTTAATCTGTGGTGCTCCCCTATTAAATATGCGACTCTCCCCCAAATCATGGTCACGGCTCCCACCCCTGCATGGGATACGAGTGGTGCCCCTCAGTGCACTGAACCCCCCCTTTCCCCCTTTCCCCCCCGAAATAAACCTCTTGCGATTGCATCAAGATGGTCTCTTGCGAGTTTTGGGGCGGCCGTGATATCCTGAGTGTCGGGTGAGGAACTTCCCTCCCCCGGATCTTTCAGTGATCACAGCAAAACTAAAATGTATGAAGAATTTTGCCTGTATCAGCACAGCAAGAGAACAGAAAGAAAGAGAAAATAAGGGAGAGCAAGGTGGGATGACAGTGTGGTTGTCAATGGAAGGGCTACCGTGTTGGAAAGATGAAGGCATGGTGATTTTCAGCAGGTCCATACTGCTGTGTCCTGAAAACACTCCTGGATCATTTACAGGAAAGTCTCCCAATTTTTCAGAACCACATTACCTGAATCTAAAATTTCATAACTGAAATATGTAAAACTTACATCCTGTATTCCAATATAGAAAAATCAACAATTCCTTCATACGATGGCTTTCCAGGAAATAGTGCCTTGTTTTCCATTTTTACTTCTAAGCTACTTTCTTTTGCCTACAGCTCTTTCTTTCCTTCTTTCTTTTTGAGTTTTTTTTCATTTTTTTATGTTTATTTATTACTTCAGGTTACATCTCTATCACAGTGCCCTCTTTCCACACCTCCCAGTCCCACCCTTCCACCCTTTACCCCCTATCCCTTCCATCTCATTCCTCTGGAGTGGAGTATCCCTACTGTTGGGGGTAATGTTAAGCATTCTAAATGTTAATTGGTCCTGCTTGCTGTCTGTTAATTACATTGACTCTGATTGGTTAAAATAAATGCTGAGGCCTGAGATTGGGCAAAGACAGAGAAAGGTGGGACTTCCTGAGATTAGAACAGGAAGCCTGTGCTTTAGACAGAGGATTAATTCATTCCAGCCAGCAGCAGGAAGAAGGAGGCACACACCATGGGTTAGAGAAAAGAACCTCATTCCACACAGCCAGGAACATCGGCATATCATGGAGAATGGCCGAACAAGGGATGTATGTACATATGGGGTCATATTTGAGTAATAGACTTAAGAGCTAGCTTAGATGGGCTAGGATTGCACAACTCAGGCCAAGGATTGTTAAAATCCACATGGTTACTGTGTGTACTCATTTATAATGGTGTCTTAAAGACTAACAGCTGCCAAACCAATTACTGATAATAAATCCTGGTTAAATAGTTTAATTAGCCATATTTCTTTTTACATATGGTGTCCAACTAGGGCAATTAGAATCCATGCTTACAGAGTGAGAAGGCTTGGGTAAAAGCCGATTTTCTAGCCAAAGAGAGGGGAACCGAACCCAAATGCATTTCAAAGGTGTGGCTAACTTAACAAAAGCTGTTGCCTTGCAGCAAAGGCAGAGAGCTAAGGCTTAGCTCTCCTTACATACTAAAAAAACTAGCATCCTTTTAACAGAGCTTGAGAACAGAATTAAAAGCCTAGATTAAAAATGGAGGAATTCATAATGCCTCAATACTTTTGGATTCCAATTGAGTTTGGTCCTCTTAGCATGCAAATGATTTTTACCCTGCCAATTGTGCTGCTGTGTATCTTTTTTGAGGAAGTTCAGACTAGTTTAGACTTAAAGGAAAGAATTTACAGATGGAATGCTAAATTGCCAACAATGATAATGAAGGAAAGAGGGAGGCCTTTCCTGATAAATAAAGCAAAATTGATGGTAGCTGAAGCTAAGAGCTCCCTGGCTATGAGGTGCTTCTCAGGGATTTATGGGAAGGGTCCACCAATGAAATGCAGCCAAAACTAGATTCCAAGGAATAACGAACAAAGCCTTAATTGCAGCATGGGATGGCATGGTTAGACATGCTGAGGCTTTTGGAATGTTCTTTCTTTGCTTGATTTTTGTTTAGATGTCTTTGATTTTCCTATATAGGGAGGTAGAAAGGATATTTTTCTGATTTGGCATTGCTAAAACATAAGAGATTTTTGAAGATTTTGGGCAGATTTTGAATTTTCACTATAGTTCAAAGTTGCTCTCAGGGTACAGAGTTACTAAAATCTGGGATTGAAGTGAAATATTTAAGCAGGGTGGTACTGGCACACGTCTTTAATCCCTTAATCCCATCACACTAGAGAAAGAAACAGGCAGATCTCTGGATTCTAGAGGAGCCTGATTTAAACAATGAAGGCAGGGCAGGAACCCTGCTGATAAGATAAGTCTGCTTACTAAAGACATTCTAGAATTCAAAAATGACACGTTTTTTTCCTTGATGTTAAGTTTAATAATGTCCTTACTAATCTAATGGATAAATACACATAATCTTAAATATACATAAAAAGAAAGGGGTCACAAGTTAGTCTCTTTAGGTGTGGGGCTCCCACCGGAGAGCTGGTTTCAAGAAGCATTTTGCCCCTAAAAGAGGTATTTTAATCACTGGGTGTGGTGGTGCACACCTTTAATCCCAGCACATGGGAGGCAGAGGCAGGCTAATCTTTATGAGTTCAAGGCCAGCCTTGTCTACAAAGTGAGTCCAGGACAAGGCTACACAGAGAAACCCTGTCTCTGGAAAAAAAAAGAGAGAAGAGAGAGAGAGAAAGAAAGAGATATATTCTGATAAACCAATGTAAGGACCCAGAGTTAGGTTAGGGAAGAACATGCAAACAGCATGCTTCTCATACCCAACAGTTAAGAAAAGATAACATAAAATAGCATATCATGCTATTTTACACTAATCTCCTTAAGAATGGAGCTTCCATGGGAGAATTGGAGCTCAAACTAATACAAAACATGGTTTAATTAATGCTATTGTTTAATAAGGTTAATTCAATTATTTAAATTCATACCTTGATCTCAAAACTTGGGAGACAAGAAAAAAACAGGTTCCTTGTGTGTTCGAGGCCAATCTAAATCTACAGAGCTCTACAGAGAAAATCAAGACAGCCCAAGCTACAAAGAGGAACCCTGTCTCAATAAGGATAGATATATCCACATAGAAATTAAATCTCCAAAGAAAGGAGAAAAGGAAAGAAGAAATATATAAATGCATACCTTTGATCCCAAAACATGGGAGACAAAGACAGAGACAGATTGGTTCCTTTTGAGTTTGAGGCCAATCTAATCTACAAAAAGCCAGAACAACACAAAATAAATCTGTTATAATCAATTAATAATTGTATGTTAACTGTAGAGGAGAATATTTAAATTCCATACAGTCTTATGCTGTATTTTCAATTTAAAATGGATTATATATAGCATATATATGTGTAATACTATTACATGGCATCATTTTATGGCATGAATGGAGACTTACAAATGTTTTTCTTCTGTTCAAAGAACAGAAAATATTCCTTAATTGATTTGTGCATCCTACATATCCAAGGCATTTTGGTAAGTGTAGATCTATATGCTACTTGTGAGAAATTATGTATTTTCAGAACAATGGGACCAGAGTCCAAAGAAGACAAGACAAGTAACCCAAATGATCCAGCCTAATACACTGCCTCAATAGCTGTTTCCTCAGAAATCTCCATCCAGAACAACTTCAAACAGCTTGCTGAAATGGCCCAGCCTCAAAGACTGTTCTGGACAGGACTTCAACAAAGCCCTGAACTTTCCTACCCAAAGTCCAGCTTCAGACAACAAACTGCTCAGGATATTTAAATTGTTGAGCATATAGAGACTGGACAACCAATGTTACTACTAAATTGATTAACCATTTTTTTTCCATTTTATTTGGGCCCCAAACAGATTTTCTGCATCCCAATTCATCAGGAAGCAGTTTTAAGAGAGCGACGCCCCATTCCCAAAATGTGGGGTGGATGATAGATGTTATTTGTGGGGAATGGTTACAAATTGTTATATGGTCTTGTTAAGCAAGGTATAGAAAAGTTAGACTTGGAGATCTCTTTTTCTTTTCTCTATCCTTTCTCTCTTATATAGGGGGGAAAGACTTGAAAAGAAAAAGAGGGGGAATATATGTATATAATATAGAAATGATAAGATAGAAGGATAGATTATTGAATCTGCTCTGAAACTCAAAACTTGTTATTCTCAAATAAGGTTATCTTTTCATACACTGGTATAGAATTTTGTATATTGATACAAAAATAAGATTAATTTTGATTCATTGGTATATAATTTTATATTTAGACACATATTATGTATATTTCAACTCTTGTATAAGGGATTGTGCCTATACAAATCATTTAAAAGTATTGGCTTAATTCCAATCCTTTTATGGGCTGCTATTGCAATCTATTTAGGAGTCTGGATAATACAAGTTGCTGGCCAGTCAAGCTTCTGGTCATGTAAAATACTAGTTTTAACTTATCACAAAATAGACTCAATATATTAAACAGATAGTAAATGGTTAAAAATTGACAGTTTGCTTGTTCAAAGATGATAGATAGATAGATAGATAGATAGATAGATAGATAGATACATAGATAGATAGATAGATAGACAGATAGATTTATAAAGAAAATAATAGATGTCTTCGAAACCCTCAGAGACATACAGAAAATGGCATTTAAATATGTTTTTATTATTTTAAGAATTGTTTGACTTAAGACAGTCAGCTCCTGACAGCTCCTATTTGACTTGGAAGAAGACAGTGAGCATCAAAAAGAAATCTCCCATCAGGAAATAATTCCTCAAAAAGAAATCTCTCATCAGGAGATAATTCCTATTGGACAAAAATGCCCATGCTCTCTCAACAGAATATATACAGTCTAAAGACGGACCAGAGCTTAAATGCAGGTAAGTCGATGTCCTGATTCTGCAGAGACAGAATGGGAAAATCCTTAAGTCCTGCTACACAATTTAGTCTGTGAAAAATGCTTGGCCAGAAGGCTGAAGATGGTGCTCCAATGATACCAAGATATATTTGGGACTGTCTAGGCAACAAACTGTCATATTTCTTTTTGGAAGCTGCTTTCCTATGCTTCCTACTCACTCAAATAATAGCTTTATCCCTTCTTATGTCTTTGATGGAGTTGAAGGCATAATAGTTATAAAATTTCAATTGAACTTGAGTTGTTTAGGATTTAAAAGGGTATTTTCAAGTCTAAATAAAATCTTTAGGTTTATAAATATAGGATATGATAGAAATTATTTAGGTTCAGAACTTTAGACACACCAAGATAGATGATTTTTTTTCTTCTTCAAGATTGCCTGATACAAATAGGCTAAACATTATGTGCATACCTTTTATATATGGTTTTCTTGATTGTTTCATGTTTCTTCTTATTGTTTTTACTATATGAGTTAAAAAATTTAGCCTTTTTTTTAGACAAAAGAAGGGAAATGTTGGGGGTAATGTTAAGCATTCTAAATGTTAATTGGTCCTGCTTGCTGTCTGTTACTTACATTGACTCTGATTGGTTAAAATAAATGTTGAGGCCTGAGATTGGGCAAAGACAGAGAAAGGTGGGACTTCCTGAGATTAGAACAGGAAGCCTGTGCTTTAGACAGAGGTTTAATCCATTCCAGCCAGAAGCAGGAAGAAGGAGGCATACACCATGGGTTAGAGAAAAGAACCTCATTCCACATGGCCAGGAACATCGGCATATCGTGGAGAATGGCCATCCAAGGGACGTATGTATATATGGGGTCATATTTGGGTAATAGATTTAAGAGCTAGCTTAGATTGCACAACTCAGGCCAAGGATTGTTGAAATCCACATGGTGTCTGTGTGTATTCATTTATAATGTCTGGATAAGAATTAACAGCTGCTGAGTCAATTAAATATAATATAAATACTGGTAAATAACTATTTCTACAAATGGCACCCAATGTAATTTAATTAATTTTTTTATACTCTACATATCAATCTTCTGCCCCAGTTCAGCAGTCATATGAGGGCCAAGAGCCTCCTCATTCACTGGGGGCCTACAAGGCAGCACCACCAGGGCAAAATGTACCATTGACAGGAAACAAAGCCTATGTTCCTGTTCCCTTTGGACATCTGACAGAGGGCTAATATCCAAAATTTACAAAGAACTCAAGAAATCAAATGCCAGGAAACCAAAATCCAATCAAAAAATAGGGAAAGGAGCTAAACAGAGAATTCACAAAGGAGGAATCCCTAATGGCTTCAAGGAATCCCACTTGAAGAAATGCTTAGCATCATCCTTCATCATCAGAGAAATACAACTCAAGATAACTCTGAGATTCCATCTCACACCTGTCAGAATGGCTAAGATCAAAAGCTCAAATGACAGCACATAATGGCGAGGTTGTGGAGAAAGGGGAACACTCCTCCATTGCTGGTGGGAGTGTAAGTTTGTACAACCACTATGGAAATCTGTCTGGTGATATCTTAGAAAACTTGGAATAGCTCTACCTCAAGTCCCACCCATACCACTTCTGGGTATACATCCAAATGATTCCTGACCAAATCACAAGGATGTTTCCTCATTTACGTTCACAGTAGCCTTACTTGTAATAATAGCTAGAAACTGGAAACAACCCAAATGTCCCTCAACCGAGGAATTGATTAAAAAACAAAAACAAAAAACTGTGGTACAGCCCACAGCTCTATCTAAAGATGAAATTATAAAATTCACCTTATGACCTCTGCCAAACAAATATTGTCATAGTTCTGTGTAGTATTCCTGGAAATCCTGTGAGTTTTACTCACAGTTGAGCTTGCAAAACTAGGCTAGAATAAATCTTAGCAGTTTGCATATCCATAGCTGAACCACTATCTCACCCTCCAGAGCAGTTGCTTTCATTCTTCCAGGCCTAAAGTCTACACATTTCCTTCCCAATTTTATTTTTTCAACAATGCATTATCAATATGTCATACTTCATAGAAGCTCAATAAACAATTGACTAAATTGATTAATAATCACATTGTTGTCCAACTATTATTACAAAGGACTATTATCTAATGACCCCGTTAACCAAATCTGGTGAATATCTAAGTACTATACATGTTACCAAGTCAAAATTGTGAAATGTGTTTAAGATGAGGAAGCTAGTAACTTCAGAGTACATCTTTAGAATGAATTTTATCTTTATCTATGGTTCTCCCTTTCTCTTGTTTTTTTTCACCAAATTGTGGTGTTAGGTGATGCACTTCAAGTTAAGAAATCTGGATTTCTTTTCGAATGTCTATTAGCCAGGCATTTCCTAAGCCCAATAGGTAACAACTGAAAATCACACCCAGGTAACACTCTGCTTCCTAACAAGAATAGGCATCTCTCTATAACTGTGCATGTGTTCTGCCAAAAATGTATCTCTTCTCCACAATATAATCAAATGACACATCTGCCAATATGTATAAGGATGTGTTCTTGTTTGCTTTCTATTGATTCATGTCTACTAGAAATTTGATTTCCTCAGTAACCCAATGCTGTAAATAAAGAACTATGTCCTCCCACCTGAAGAAAACCACTCCATCAGGACTCCTATCCTTAACGGAAACTGGCTTTACCCTCTAGCCACTATCAATTGCCAATAGCTTCTATAGCCACCTATATACCATCCTTATGCATTCTATTCCTGGTGCTTCAGGAATCTCATTTCAAATATACTATTCATATCCAGATTTTTCTCCAGTATCTGCATGTGGGGAACCTCAGAGTACAGTCTCAATGATCTCATAGATTCTTCACACACCAAATTCTCTAACAAGCTCAGAGAAATAGTTGGGATTAGGTCCTAGATCATCAAGGAAAAACATGGGGACTCCATCATGTCTCAGAATAGGATGACATTCCTTCATCAATCTCTTTCTGAGTATCTGTTTCCCCAAGCGGAAGGCTCCTGGAAGCTTTCTGTGTGCTTCTACCATTTTCAGGACCTATTCATGTGTCAGTGCTGTAATGGTGTTCAATAAAAGATAAAAGCAAATGGTTCTTGATGATTTTTACCTATATAGTCTAAGTTTTAACAGTAATAAAATACCTGTGGGGACTGTGTCTCAGTGACCGACTGTAAGAGCTGCCCACAACTCTTGGATTTTAAAATACTCACCAGAAATTGCACCCAATCAACTTATTCAGTTTATAGACTTCAGCACTAAGCATGATATTTTGTACACATTTATAGCATCAGGGTTTCCAGTTTTCCAGTCTGCTTTATATGCTGTCATTATATTAGTATCCATCTTTCTTGAACATTATTATTGATCTGTAAGTCAGCAATTTTGCCTTTCCGCATAGCTTATAGGTAAGCTAGAGAAATAAACTCAGAAGTAACATTCAGTGTCTGTTCACTTTAATTTTCCATTGAGGTCTGAGAAATGAAACTGTTACCCAATTAATTTTATCTCATGAGTAGTTTGTATGGCTTAAAGACGGTCTTGTTTGAGGTAACAATTTGAAAAGCAAAACAAGTTAAAATAGATTAATTGTTAAAAAAAAGTAATCATAGGATTAATTTAGAAAGAAATTTTAGGGTTAGGGGATCAGGGGATGGAAATGAGGAACAAGTGAATAATGTGAGACAAGAAATAGTTAAATAAAGTTTGAGTTGCTAGTTTGATTCCATATGAGTGCCATGTCAGAACACCTAATTTGAGGAATTTGCTCAGTACTTTGCCCAAATATTATTTGTTAAACTACTCAATGAATGAGAATAAAACATGTTATACTTTTTTTTCATATTTATAATGAATGAGAATAAAACATGTTATACTTTTTTTTCATATTTTAGAAGATATGTCTGTTGAACAAGACACAATGGGTAAAAATTCACTGAGTTACCTAAAAATTCACTGTGTTATTTCCGAACTGGTTTCAAGGTGTACTACTCTTTTGTCCACCGTGGAAAGCAAGCAATCCTATTAAATTCAGTGAAAGACTTTCCCTGGGAAAAGCAGCCCTAAGTGCAGCATTTGTCAACTCAATGAGTGCCTTTAACAAGGTCGAGCACATTTGAGAAGATATGGATGATCTCCAATAAAAGTAAACTCATTGGGGCCCTCAGCAATTGTCCCGAATGTTTTCATTGCTGGGTTGTTGATTGTGTTCACCACTCCATCTTCACTTAGCTTTTCACTTTCTTTGTCTGTTTACTAGTATCTGGAAATGGATTCACCTGGGTTTTTAATACTCACTAATGCAAGAGGTATATGCTACAACTGAAGAGAATGCAACTTGCAGTTAGAGAGATGCTGTTAGCTAATGAAGAAAAGAAAACATTTTTAGTGAGCTTTAAAATTTAAGTTTGTGGATTTCCTTGATACAGAATATTTGAGTGAGTATACTCAGTTCTCAATATCCTCACAGCAATGAGAAGACTGTATCACATGTCACCATTTCATTTTATCTCTGCTGGGTATCCATTTTTTCCTGTTATTTAACACAGGTTACTGTGTTTTGAGTTTCTTGTTTTCCACGGTTATTGTTTTGAGTTTCTCCATGATGGCAACAACAAAGTCAGTCTGTCCATCTCTCCTGAGTTTGTGGGGCTGCAGTAGAACATAATTTACAGCAAACTATCTAAATAAATGACAGAAAGAAGTCCCAACAAACACTCAGGGCTAAGCATATAATATAAATTAAATATACAATTTGAGTTTAGTTGAATAAATTATTTAATTTCTTATTTATAATGCTGCATTTTGACTAAATTCTTTAACATTCAATAATCTATAGATTTTGATCTGACCAAATCATTTATATTTACTTATTCTTCCTAGGAAAAGAATTGTTTGACAGTTTCATAGTTACACAAAGCCAATGTGCATTTTGGCCACTTGATCTCTTTTTATTTTGAGCACTGCTATTTAGGAATAAATCTTTCTTTGTTTAATCACAACAAACAGATCACTCTGACTCATAATTCAACTATAAACAATAAGGGAGTCAGTTGAATGTTTTATCCTGGTTGCCCATTATTAATGACTTATGCTGTGCTAAAAATAATTACAGTGCAAAAGTAAGCCAGTTTTGCAGGCATATAGCTGTCTATCACTGCTCATCGCTATCTCCAGTAACTTGGCTGAAACAAAGGATATTGTTGCCTTTTTGCTTTCTACTTTCAGTCATGAATTTTGTGTTTCATTGCACCTCTTCTGAAGATGAAGAAATTCTTCATTTTATTTATTTATAAATTCAAGCAATTTCTTTTATTCTTCATCAATCTAAAACTCTGAAAATTATTTTGGCCTTTTAGGAAATTCAACTTTTGGCTTCTTTTGTTTTGTTTTGTTTTCCTATTTTATATACTATTTCTGCTGAATCTAGGTTAAGTTTTCTCTTCTGTTCTCATCTCCTACAATAGATATGAGATAATTAATGTGAGGTTTTGGGGTTTTTTTATTCTTCTCTCATATATTACATTCAGCACCTCAGTTTCTCCTCACCTCCATCCCCCAGACTCTCCCTCCCCGCTCACTTCCTTTCTCTTCTAGATCCAGCCCACTTTTGCCTCCCCTCAGAAAAGAGAAGGCCTTCGGGGACATCAACCAAGCACTGCTTAACAAGCTGCAATAACACCAGGCACCTACCATCACATCAAGGCTGGATGATGCAACCCAATAAGAGGAAAAGAGTGCCACAAGTAAACAAAAGAATCAGGGACAGTCATGTCATGCCCCTTCCCACTGATAGGATTCCCTCAAGAACACCAAGCTACTCACTCATAACTTATATGCAAAGGACATAGGTCAGACCCCTACAGGCTCCCTGATCTCTGCAAGCCCCAGTGAGTTCTGGTCAGTAGATTCTGTTGGCCGTGTTCTCCTGGTGTGTCCCTGACCCCTCTGGCTCCTCCAATACTTCCTACCTCTCCTCCAAAGGAGTTTCTGAGCTCAACCTAATGTTTGGCTATTGGACTCTGTATCTGCCTCATCAGTTGCTGGTTGAAGTCTCTCTGGTGCTAGGTTCTGGTCCCAGAACACTCTGCAGGCAGGACAAACTGTAGGTCTAAGGTTTTGTGGCTGGGGTGGTGTCCCAATCTCTCCACTGGAGGCCTTGACTGGTTACTGAAGATGGCAATTTCAGGCTCTGTGTTGCCCATTACAATGAGTCTTTGCTAGGGTTGTAGAATTCCATGGAGTTTCCACATTGCCCTAGAAAGGCTCCCCAATTCCAGTCATTTTTTTCCCAGTAGTTTCTCCCTCATGCCCTTCAGCCTGATTTCTCCTGTTCTCCCACCACCTGTACTCAGTCCACCCATGAATTGTATTCAATTTCCCCTTACCAGAGAGATCCTTACATCCCCCACACTGAAGCCTTCCTTGTTGCTTAGCCTCTCTGGATCTGTGTAGCATGATTGTCTTTTATTTTACAGTTAATATCTACTTGTAACT
Source organism: Lophiomys imhausi (assembly GCA_907164525.1). Lineage (NCBI taxonomy): Eukaryota > Metazoa > Chordata > Mammalia > Rodentia > Muridae > Lophiomys > Lophiomys imhausi. Next base: position 755,385 of record CAJQZJ010004767.1, read on the forward strand.
GAGTAAAAGCCATGTTTGTCTTTCTGGGTCTAAATTACCTCACTCAGGATGATTTTTTTTCATCTTCTTCCCATTCGCCTTCAAATTTCATGATGTTTTTAACAGCTGAGCAGCACTCCATTATGTAAATGTACCTCACTTTCTTTATCCATTCTTCTGTTGAGAGACCTCTAGGTTGTTTGCAGTTTCTAGCTATTATGAATTAAAGTACATATGAACATAGTTGAGCAAGGATCCTTGTGGTAGCACAGAGTGTCCATTGGGTTACCACCCATCTGGGTCTTGAGGTAAATCAATTCCCATTTTTCTGAGAAACCACCATATTGATCTCAATGGTGGCTATACAAGTTTCTACTCCCACTAGCTTTAGATGAGTTCTCCCCTTTCTCTACAACCTCGCCAGCATGAGCTGTCACTTGTGTTTTTAATCTTAGCCTTTCTGACAGGTGAAGATGGAATCTCAAAGTCCTTTGGATTTGCATTTCCCTGATGGCTAAGGAAGAAATTATTCTTAAGCAGAAAGTAAAATAAATTTCTTTTACATTCATAAAGATCACTACATCTGCTAGTTATATAATTCCCATCTGCTATGATTTCGAATGCATACTGTTCCACAGAAGTGAATGGACTCAGTATAAAAATGGTGGTTTGGTAATGCTCATGCTATGTTTTCTATGACCTTGATTGTTGGCATTATTTGCATAAACTACTCAGATTAGAAGAGTATAGGGTCAGGGCAGAAGGGAGCAACTTGACATCTTCAAATGAGCCTGTAATTCATTACCATCACAATCTATGAGGATAAATCTTGTGGACATCCTGAGAGCCAGCAAAGTCAGTGTAAACCCCTATGGTCATGTGAGTGGTCAGGTCCCTCCCCTGAGGATCTCCAACTTCAAGATTCCACCCATGGAACAGTCCAACTGTCCTAATGGCCAGACTCAGCCCCCACCCTACAGAGTAAAAAGCCCAAGCTCAGGACTTGATATCCTAGCAATCCCTACCCTGGAAATCTCCACTCTGAAAAGCTCCACCCCCAAGAAATGTTATGTAAACCCAGTCTTCTGCCTATTTCTCTGATGTTTCTCACCTGAGGAGAGGGAGTAGCAGGTCTCCTGGGGTATTCCTTACCAATAAATCTCCCATGTGATGTTTCTTGTGCAGTGTGACTTTGTGGTATTCCTTGGCTCCAGATTGCCAGGTTACCCTTCCCTTCAGAATTGCAACACTTTCAAGAAACCTTCCCCCACTGGAGCAGAACTGTAACACATGAAGTGGGAAGAGGTTTTCCCCACCCTAGAGCAAAGGTGTCACACTTCCATTGAAGAAGTCTTCTCTCTCACAGCTGTAATACTTACATTGGACCCATAACTCAGGCTCTCCTGGAGCCTGTGCTCTCCCTTGGTATCTAAGCTACACTAGAACCATATTCCTCACCTCTAGTTTATTGACAACAGACTCACTATCAGGCTCAGCACACTACCCACCTGCAGTAATTAGGTAAGTTTCCCCTTTGGTTGGTGTAAATGCTTTCCTCAGTCCTCTATGGGTGAACATAGAGCATGGTACTCTTGGAGGCAGAGGTACTTCCAGCTATGGTCTTTACCACTACAGCTGGCCCTCTTCACCTGACCCCATCCTTCTACGCTTGGAACTTCAATCCTGCCCAGTTGGGCTTTTGAGCCTCTCCATGCCTTCTTCTCCCACCTTCTCTTCAGAGCTGCCTGTAATCCCACAACTCCTCTAGACCCTGGTGGCTTCTGTGAGCCTGTTCTACATTTCTTTCCTGTGGATAAGATCCCCTCCTACAGGGATCAAGGGACAATGCTTGAAACCCTCTAAGTTAGGGGAGATAAAATAGATGTCTGAAGTGGATGGAGAGAGGGATCAAGAAAAGAACTCAACATTACTGCCATCTAGGGAGCCTTATCCAGCAGATAATGGAAACAGATGCAGAGACCCACAGCCAAACATTAGGCAAAAATCAAGGAGTCTTGAGGGAAAGTTAGGGGAAGGTTTGAGGAAACTGGAGAGACCAAGGACACCATAAGAAGACCCACATAGCCAATTAACTGGGATACAAAGGGGCTCATAGAGACTGAAACACCAACCGAAGAACTTGCAAAGACTTGTCCTAGGCCCACTACACATATGAAGCTGATGGGCTGCTAGGTCCTCAAGTGAATCCCCTAACAAATAGATGGGGATCTATCTCTGACTTAGATGATGTTGCCTCCCTATGGAGTTTATTTTCCTAGCAGGGCTGTCTTAACTTGCCTTAATGGAAGAGGAGGCACTTAGTCCTGATGTGGTTTGATGTACCAGAGTGGGTTGGTATTGGGATAGGGGTGGTTGTATGGGAAGTAGGCAGTAGGGTTGGACTAGGAGGAGGGGAGGGAGAGGGATGGTGATTGAGATACAAAATAAAAAATTCTTAAATTAAAAAAAAAGATCCCCTACTAGAGCTATGTTATTTTTTTCTTCATCTTGTTGCCTCTATGAAAGCCCTTGTACCAGGCACCCAGTCTTTCCTTGGACTTAGCCAGACTAAGCCCTTGACCTCTGTTAAATGCAGTGATGACCAACTGAATGGCTTGTGTCTTCCTCCAGTCCTCCCTGAGTCCTTAGGATGCCCTCAACTGCAGGTTGCAGTTACAATTTCCCTCCTGACTCACATCCATGAGAACAGTGTCTTCCATACACTTTCATTCTCCTTTGGGATGCCTTTTAGAAAATTCAGTCTTCCACCTGATATCTCACCAGAGGATCCCTAAACTTGTTCACTTTTGAAATTGAATTTGTCTACAATATCCTTAGAAAATCAATCCAAATGAATGCCTAACAGCACCCTAGATTCTAATATTATGTGGGATCTTTAAAAATACTGTGAGTGATCAGGGTAAGAAAAGAGATTCCTCATTCCCTGTTTGTCTTTTTTCCTCTTCAAGTGGTTTTTTTTTGTCTGGTCTCTGTGCATCGACCCCCCCCCCCTCTCCGTAAATTCCCTGTCTTTTCAGTTACTGTTGATCCCAGCACTAGGGAGGCAGAAGCAGGTGGATCTCTGTGAGTTCAAGGCTAGTCTGGTCTACAAAGTGAATCCAGGACAGCCAGGTATACACAGAGAAACTGTGTCTCAAACAACCCTCCCTGCAAAAACAAAAGAGAAAGAGAGACTATTCCTAGTGAGAACTATTGATAATCAACTTATAGGCTTTAGGTTTTGTTTAAATTCTCTAAAACTTTTGCTAAGATATAAATTTTACCTCAAGATTTGTAAGCATATTGAGTATGATTAAAACCCTGCAAAGTCTCTAACAAAAGTGATAACTTGAAACTTATAACACCAGCATTGATAGTTAAAAATCTATATATAGGTATCTTAAAGGAGGCATGTGACTTGCTGTCATCTTATATGCTGTCCCTCCATTGGAATGGAAGCAGTCACTTGGCTGATGGTAATCTTTGCTAGGATTGGAAAGGATGTACTTTGCCATGTAACTTAACACCCATCTTGATTAAAAGTGAGCACACGGTATAAGCCAACCACAGAAAAAATAACTCCTCCTAGCTACGAAGCCCAAGTCAGATGATTCCTCCACTATTTTTGATCACACTAAGGTGCATTCCCCCTTACCAGCCTCAACTCACAGTCTCTTCTTTTCCTCTCCAGCCTTCATGGTCTCCCTTCTTCTGCAGCAATAGGCTGCCCAAATCATCATCCTTAGGAGCCCACATTCAGCCCCCACATACAACACAAAATGACGTTGCGTGCATACTTGCAGTGGCCAAAGTTTGTTACTGGATCCCTTATTTTATTACTCTGCATCTTATTCTTTTGAGACCAGCTCCTCACTAAGTTCACCCATTTGCTAGGCCAGCTGGTCAGTGGGCTCTAGGACCAGTCCAGTTTCTGATAACTCTTTCAGCATTGTTGTTAGACATGAGGGGCAACCATGCCCAGCTCTTGGTGGATGCTGAGAATTTTAATGTATGTCTTTATTCCTGCAAAGGAGGCACTTTGCTCAGTGAACCATCTTCCTGGGCCTATTAAAACAGTTTTTGAAGCCAGACACTGATGTGTATCTGTAACCCTAGCTACTTAGGAAGCTGATACAAGGAGAATCTCTTGAATTCATGAGTTCAGGGCTATGCTTGGCGACAAACCAACACACTATCTCTTATATTTTAATTGGCAGATAAAAGATGTGATTTTTCAAGGAATTAAAAGCATATTTACTATCTCTTCATTTTTCAATAGCTTGAATTTTACAAGAATTCAGATAACCTCATTAAATTCATAAATAATTTTTGGTAAAGCTAAATATAATTGCTATACAGAAATCTGTAGTTTTCTTCTTTAATTCTGAGTTCCTCTTTGGCACAGAAATACAGATGGTATGATCACTTTTACTTCCAGATTGACTTCAAAAATCTAAATTATTTAATCAGTGAAATTTATTATTTAATTTTGCTTTATAATTTTGATTTACAATTGTTTTTATTAACTGTGTTTCTCTGAAGTCCTTTGAGCTTCTCTAAAATGTGATTGGAAGTGGTAGAGCCCTCTCATGGCTGTTAAAATCAGTTTATACACAAAACAGTGACATTGCAAGACACCCATCCAATTGGAGGCTAATAAAGTAAAACAGACTACTCACTAAAAGTGTTTCCTTTGCCACGGTGCTACGATTCAGTGAAGCCAGGATGCAGACAGACAGGTAGTTCATGGTACAATCTCCCTGTGATTCTTTCCAAGTTTTCTACTTACTGCTGTGGTAATAGCAGTCTCCTGTCCTCTAGGGTCTCCTTAGTAAGGTCTTCTGTAAGTGCTAATCAAATCTGCTCTACAGATTACTCCTCCTCTGCATCTGATAAAAGGACTGCCATAACTGCCAAGCATATTCTCAAACAGATGTCCAAATGATGATCTTTTACCACAGGATTTCAATTGGCAAGGGTGTGTTAGGTGTGTGCTGAGTTCTTGGCCATAATCTAATAATCCTTATGTAGACTTATCATCTAGCATGAGATAGTCATTCCTGGGCTTTTTTGGGGGGGCGGGATTTGAGTGTGGGCAATATTGAATCTATATTTTAGGGAAAGGGAGTTTCTCATTGGCTTTTCTTTTCCAGTAGTGTTGGTCCTACAATAAGCAAGCTGTATTTCCAGCAGCTATTTCTGTTGTTGTGTTTCCAGAAATGTGCATCTTTTCCTCCCCGAGGCCTTAGATGTCCCCAGATTCTGTTCCAATTCTGATGTGAAATTGTGGCCAAATATTGCATTTTATACTTATCCAAGATCATCTCTGATGACATTTTTTAAAGTTCAAGGAAAGTTTTGATTGTTCCCAATTGCCCCTTTAAAACTATCCATTTATGTCTGGTGTTGAAGAGTAGAATCCCAATGGAATATCCATAACAGTTAATCAAAGTCTTGTGTCTATAGGAGAAACTGGACACTGCAAGCTCTGCAATCATAGCGTGGACTCAGCAAATGAGTGGAACTTCAAAAAGTATGCCCATTTTATAAAAACCAGATGCTGTAGATATGACCACTGGATCTGAGAACCCGGTTCATCCTTTGTGTCATTGACAAATAACATTTGATCTGCCTGATCCTTAATGTTCTTCATAAAACAAGAAAAATAATGGTATTTACCTCATCGAACTGAGCTGCACAATGCTAAATTTTTTGTAGAATTCCATGCACAGAAATGACAACAAGAATGTATCATTGTGGTCACAAAAAGCACAAGGCGTATCTTTGGCCATCAGCCCTCTCCTGAGTCACACAGTTACACCTATATACTTATGCAGTTCATAGATTCTGCTAGGATTGAATATATGAAACAAAATACAACAGAAGACTGTTCTCCACAAACACATTTCCTTAAAATACAAAATCAAGTTTCAAAAGGATCTTGGGAAACAAAGGAAGAAGAAGTGTCCCCAGGTACAAAATAACTCTACAGGAAAATGATTAAATCAGGATTCCAAGATAGTGGCATACAGTCTGCACTGTGTATGAATAACAGGAGCTCAATAACTGCAGAAAGAGCGAGAGGACAGACACATCACTGATCCTGAAACACCCATGTCTATGTTTCCCCAGACTGAGGAGGGCTCCCCAATTACAGAGATGTACAGAGTCCAGACACTGGTCCCCCAGCCATGACCATCTTACCAAGTGACACAAGGAACAATGAGGGAGGGAGAAAAGGAGGGAAGGAGGGAGGGAGGGAAGGAAAGGCCAGGAGGGGAGGAGGGAGGAAACTATATTCTAGAAGTAAATAAGACTTTTTAAAGAAAAGAGTTAATAAGCTTAAAAATATAATAAAAATACAATATAAAATTTTCAAACTATAATTTACCAAAGTTATACATGCCTTACTGGCATGAAAGGAAAATGGCCTTAATTTCAGATTAGAATGTTAGACTGCAGGTGGCCACATAGACTACACAAACTTGATAGCAGCTTAAAAGTTCTTTTTTTTTTTGTAGATGTATAGGATATTTCCATTTTTGGCATTAAAAAGCAGGTAACATGTTTAAAACACTGTAAATAAATTAAAGGTTACAGCTGTTCAACCTGGTTTTATAAACCTCTAAGAGGTGAAAAAACTTGGAGCTAAGGTAAAATACATGAAATGCGTGGTGTTAGCCCAAGCCCTTAACTCCAGCAGAGACAGGAGGATCACTTCAGAATTAGTTGTCTTATAAATTCTAGAGTTACAAGGAACAGGGTGGTGTTGGTACACACCCTTAATCCCATCATTCAAGAAGAATACACCCTTAATCCCAACACACTAGAGACAGAAACAGGCAGATCTCAGAGCTCAAGGTCAGCCTGATACAAAACAAGCTCTAAATAGAGAAAAACTTCCATCCAGGGATGGTGGAGCACATCTTTATTCCCATCAGTTAGGAACCACATGTCTTTGATCCCAATACCTAGAATGTAGAGACAGGCACATAGGATTTGGAAGGATTTAAGTTTAAAAGCTACTTTAAAAAGGCATGCTGAAATTCAAACAAATTGTCCTTTGAGATCTCAAAATATATACACTAAAGGTTTGTTTAGTTCCAAAATATCAAAATAATTTCTTCTTTAATCCGGATTGAAAGATAATACTGTATATATTGTCAAAAAACCAAATTTGCTCCAGGAAAAATATTACCTGATCCCCCTCCCCCCGCCAAAAAAAAAGTAGTTGTCCCAGAGTTAGGATTAGGGCAGGGCTCAGTTCTTATCTTTACAGGAGATTTAAAGCATCCATTCAAGGAATCCAGGGACAACTGGACAACGCAAACCTCAGCAGAAAACAGATCAGACACCAAAGAAGATAAGTAGCCCAAAGGATCCAGCCTTGCAGACTTCCTCAATAGCTGTTTCCTCAAAAGTCTACAACCACAACAACTCAAAATCGCAAAGATTGTTCAGCTCCACAGACTGCTCCAGCCAGAACTTCAGTAGGGCCCTGAAGTTCAGCTTTTGTCTACGAAATTCTTAGGACATCTAAATAGCTGAGCACAAAAGGACTGAATATCAAATGATTCTATTAACATTTTAAACCATTTTTCCATTCTTATTTGGGCCCCAAACAGGTTTACTATGTCCCAAATCAGAAGGAAGTCATTTTAAGAGAGCGAGGTCCCATCCCCAGAAGGTGGGGAGGGTGTTTTCCCCTCCTTTGGTTATTTGATGGAAAATAGAAAATTTTGTTATTTAGGGGAAGAGACTACAAGCTATTAAATGGTCTTTTTAAATGGGTTTTGGAGGTTAGATCCAGGGACTTCTCTCTTTTGCTTTTCTGTATCCTTCTTTCTCTCCTATGTAGGAGTGAACAGACTTGAGAAAAAATGGGACATAGACATAGTATAGGAAAGATCTAGAAAAAGGACAGATTATTGAATATGCCCTTATACCTTTGTATATTGATACAAAATTAATATTATATTTGGCTAAATTGCTATTGATCATTGTATATTAATGCAAAATCAAGATTGAATTGGACTACATTGGAATTGATCTTTGTATATTGATACAAAATTAAGATTATATTTGACCACATTGATATTGGTCTTTGTATATTGATACAAAATTAAGGGTAACGCTTTTAAAGGTATTGTTCCTGGTAATGCTTAAAAATGAAATGTGAAGTTTTGGCCTTTTGCTACCAACTGTCATAAACTGTTTAGGATAATTAAGAAATGCAAACTAATAGCCATGCAAGCGTGCCATTTTTTAGTTACTATGACAGTCTATCACAGTTATTTTCTAAGCTACTCAGAAATCAAGTTGCTAAGAGACAAGCAACATTTGCTTATCTAAATATAAGAGATAGATAGGGTGTCTTAAAAAACCTCAAGAGATCTGCAGAATATGGCATTCAAAGATGTTTTCTTAACTTAAGATTTTTTGATATTGAGGCATGTCAGCTCCTGACAGCACCCCCTATTCTACTCCAAGTAGAAGATGAGCATCGAAGAATCTCCAGTGTGAAATGGTTGAATTAGTGGCAAGCCTATCTCTCGGCAAGAAAAACCCCTTGCTTCAAATGTAGACAGAATGCTGTCCAAAAAGGACAAAAGTTGGAAGCAGGTAAGTCGACAGCCTAGCTCTGCCAAGACAGGGTAGGTAAGTCCTTCATAATTCCTGTTCTACAATCAATGTCTGTCAGAGAAATGGGGCCAAATGGCTGAAGATTGATGCTGTAATGTATGGAGAGAAATTGGGAACTGTCCAGGCAGCCACTGGTATGTCATTTCTTAGTTTTGGAAGCTGTGGGCCCTGTACCTATAAAATCAGATATATTTATCCCTCTCAGGTCTCCGAGGTGGTTGAAAAATAGATAGCTAGAGTCTCATAGTTAAATTTTGAGTTGTTTGGGAATCAAGAGGGTGTTCTGGATCTAAGAAGACGTTTTTAAAATTGTGATGCAAGTTAGTATGAAAGCTGAGTTAGATATAGAACTTTAAACTCATGGAGATGGTTAGATAGTAGAATGTTAAAGTCAGGTGCCAAATACATATGGACTGGACATTAGGAATGTATGCTAAGCCATATAACTCTCATAATTGTGGCCTATTTATTTCTGTGGTTTTGTATTGTATTTATTGTTATAAGAGAAAGAACCATTTGTTGTACTGAAAGGGGTAGCTGTTGGGGGGAAAAGATATACCTTAAACTAAAAAAAAAAGGGTAGAGGATGTGGGGGTTGAGGGGGAAGAGGTTGGAAGGGTGGGACAGGAGGGGGGAGTAGGGAGGGGATTGTGATTGAAATGTAACTTGAAGAAATAAAAAATAAATTATAAAAAAAGGGAGGGAGGATGAATAGAGGGATCTGGAGGGAACAAGATCTGCACATGATGACCAACAGAACCAACCAGTCTAGGCCCCTAGAGGCTTACAGACTGAAACACCAACCAAAACCAAAAAAAAAACAAAAAAAAAAAAAACCAGCATATATAGAATGGACCTAGTTCCCCTACACATAAATAGTTGATAGACCACTTGGTCTTCATGCAGATTCTAGTAGCAAGTGGAGCTCGGTGAGGGGTTTGTCTCTGATATGGACTCTGTTCACTGTTAGCAGAACATCTTACCCTAGCTGGGCAGCCTTGCCTGGCCCTAGTGCAGGAGGAATTTCTTAGCTCTCATGGAACTTGATGAACTGAAGTGGGTCAATATGTGGAGTGCTCCCCTCATCCAAAGAAGATAGAGGGTAGCCTTGGAAGAGGATGTGAGTGTGGGACTGAGAGGGAAGGTGGGAGGGGCTGCAATTATGATATAATTTGAATAAATAAATAAATAGATAGACAGATATAAATAAGTAAGTAAATAAATAAAATAAATAAATGAAAATTATTAGATCATGGTCAACAACTTGATCTACACCTAACAAACTTGTCAGTTGTGACCCTGAGGCAAAAGGGTCCTCTCAAGTGTGACTACACTGGCTTTGGAGGAAGACTGTTTCACAGAGAGTTACTTTTCTGATACACTAAGCCTCTGGAAAATACAGCCACTTGTACTAATTCCTACTGATTTCTCAACCAGAGGGCTTTCAGGAAAGATAAACATCTGAGTCACAAGTTTTTATTATGATTTCGCTTTAATGGTGTGCTTTCAATTTCCTTGCCTTTCTTCATGTTAGTTCCTTAGAAACACTATACTCCTACATATTTCTGGAAGCACAACCCTTGTCATCCTTCATGGTCTGCAGTCAAGGCCTTCCCTTTATGAAGTCCCCCTCAGTCCCTGCAACACTCCAGCTGATGTGTGTTGTCCACCCCTCCCCCTCCCACAGCACTTGATATAGTCATGCATAGTAATAAATAACAATTTGACTTTTGGTCCACTGATTTAAACATGTGCTCTAACTCCATTATAATACATTATTGGATGAAAAATTTATATTTTCAAACTATATTACATTTTAATTCCCCAAATTTTAATAATATGCTTTGAACCTTAAGGGGCTCAATAAATGTTGGTCATTTTCACTATTTATGACATCTATCTTTGAAGTTCCATTTTCCATAACAAATGGATAAATCAAATAAAAAATTGAGGTAGAGTCTCATGGATGGCATTGAACTTTTTAGATAGCTGGGGATGAGCTTGAACTACTGATCCTCCATCCAAGAGCTAAGAATACAGATGTGTCACTTTCCAGGGCAAATTCTGCTATTTTCCCAGTGGTAGAACCTCTGTCTCAGTAGTAAACAAAGGAGTCTTTTCTCATTGAATAAATGGGTGGGCCATACAGGTTACTACAATAATACACAATTTGGAGGAAGTCTTATGTAGCTGGGAATAGTAGATCCCAAAGCATTGCTGTGAACTCTCCTGACAGCCTTCTCAGAAATGAGAGGACCAGCTAGAGGCATGGATGTGTGGATCACACATCAGCAGTGAATCATGACACCTTTTCCTGCATTCAGCAACATTTTATATTTCTCCCATGTTCATCAGACATTTACTTTCTTAATAAACTTTAATTTGAATGCATTTTAACTCTGAAATTTTAAACAAAAGGTTTTATTTGAAATCATATTAAGTGGCACATGCTTTGAAATGCACCATAAAAGTTTATAAGCCAGTGGTTATTTCAAATTGCACTTGTGAGATGATCACAAGTCAAACATAATCACCAACACTTAGCATGCATGAGGTCCTTCAATAATTACAAATAACATATGGCACAGAAAACATGACATCTAAGTACAATAAAATGTACACTAATATTCCTAAAATGTCCTCATTTCATTAACTGAATTATATGTGTTACTAAGAATTAAATAGAAATATTTCCTTCCAGAATTTTCTTTGGCTGTTATAATGATAATTTACACATAACTTCTTAACTGATCTACTTTTTGCATTCATTCCTACCATCTCTATCAACTTCTAGCAGACAAAAATGTTTTAAGATCCACAAGTCAACCATGATATTCAAGTTAAAATTCAAAGTATTAGCATGGGATGAAACTGGACATGAGAAATGGAACTTCAGGCCATGATGAGTATTTCTCTGATTGGTCTATAGATTAGAGTCACTGTGGAATATCTGATCATTCTGATGCTTTCACGTCCCTTCTACAGGTCCTAATTTAATTGACCTGTGTTGGGCCTTAAGCAAGGACATCCCTATAGCTCCCCAGGAGATACAAACGTGCATCCAGTGTTGAAGACCAGTGTGCTGAATTCTGGGCTACTATCCTAACAAGGCAACAGTGGTCATTAATGTATTGTGCACAGCACAACAATTGTATTCTATCACACATATTTCCTGTTTTTTATTTTAAGAAGAAAATTTTAAGGCCACCACACTTCATCAGTCCTCAAGATGTCAATTCATCTTCACCATAGAAAAAAATTTCATGTAGAAGTTGTTAAATTTAATGAAGTTATTTAATGAATGTTTATCAAGTATCCACGGATACATGTTCCCCAGACACCACAGTATTGTTATATACATACCATTTGTTCATTAATTAATTAATTAATCCATTCATTAATTCAGCAGCACTGCATGTGCACTCAACACATGTAAGGCTATAATCCCAGGTATAAATGAAATAAAAATGAAAGGCAGTATTCTTGTCAGCGATATTCACCACTGATCAGAATGACAGAGCAGCATGCAGCTGACTCAATGAGACAGGAGGGAAATCTTCAGAAGCAAAGATGAAGAAGTGACCACCTGCCTTTGAAGACAAGTGGTAGGTCAGTAATACAAGCTTTGAAGCAGAAGGACCATTACCACAGACCAGAAAAGATGACCAGGAACTAACCAACCAGAAAAGAGAGGATTTGTCTACTGATTTAGGAAAATGGCAATGTTCAGACATGAGACCAGGCTCACAAACAGATTTTTGAAAGCATAATTGGCAACTGAGAACATGGGATACCAGATGTGTAGGAGAGATGAAATATGATATATATATAGATATATATATCTATATATAGATATATATATATTTAAATCAAATAGAGAGGGATGAAGGGAAGTTGAATACTGGCACAAAAATAAATTTAAACAGAAGTAAGGAATGTTTTACAATTCAGAGGAGTGCTGATAATAATTACCAGACAAGGTGTTTTATGCCTATAGTCCTAGCACTTGGGAAGCTGTTGGAGGAAGGTTTCCATGCTTCAAAGCCAGCTTGGTCTACACAATGAGTTCTAGGACAGTCTGTGCTACAAAATGGGATACATTTAATTTTTTTTTTTTTTACAATAAGCTAGTGTTATTTTGTGGAGAACTAGAAGAGAGGAACTCAAAGGCTCTAAGAATAAATGATAGGAAAAATTGCAAACGAAGCTGGTCAGTACATGTTAGATACATAGGTGAAAGTTGTACTTTAAGCCCCTTTAATATACATGATTAGTACTTGAAAATATAAATTTGAATAACAGTGTACTTTAAAATGTATTCCATGTTTCAATGTCACACAATAATTTTTGGTGTTCAGAAAGAGATAATGATTTCATAGAGCTGTGTTTAAAACTCTAGAAATTTAGTTTAAGACTTGAGAGTATAGTTCTCTTGGTACAAAGTAAAAGGATTCAGTACAGGAGCAAGCATGCTAGCCCACAGCTGGCATTTCTCTAAGAGTTAGTAGTAATTCTAGATGGCAGTTCAAGTAGAGTCATTTGTGGTTTACATGAGGAGTGGGCACAATTTCAACCTGCCCTAGCACACCCTGTGTTGACTTGAAGCACCTATCTAATTCAGAGTCAGTATTTTGTTGCTTATAAGCCAGTCTCAGCCTAGTTCTTGTTAGTGTAAATAAGGTTTTACTGGAATACAGCCATGCTCATTTATTTGCATATTATCCATGGATGCTCTCATGCTGCAAGAACAGTGTAAAATGTTTTTTTTTTACTGAGTGACTGAGTGTAAAATTTTTTTTTAACTCAGTGACTGAGACCAGATGGGCTATAAGCATAACGATTTACCATCTAGTCCTTTACAGAAACATTAAAAAGCAAAGCTTGCCAACTGTTGATCTAGCTGTGAGTATGATTTCCTCTATAATGTTCCAATTAAAAGAAAAATACCTGGGGCTGGAGAGATGGCTCAGCAATTAAGAACACTGGCAGTTATTTCAGAGGACTGAGGTTTCAATTCCCAGAACTCCATGACAACACATAAATGCCTGTAACTCCTATCCAAGATGATGAGACATCCTCCTCTGGCCGCCTCTGTTATGCATACAAATAAATACTACTTAAAAAAATAAAAAAAATAATCAAAATAAAATTTCCTTAGCTGAGATTAATAATGAATTAAGCCCACCTCCTGACAACATTAGCACAAAACATAAGTGTGGTAAATGCACGAGCCCTCAAAGCACCACACTCAGACTCAAACTGAAATTTTGCTACTGTGTAAGTAACTTAGAAAGATTTTTAAACTTTCCTAGACATGGCCATTGCACACCATGGACAATATTTATTCCACAGTGAATAGGAAGAATGACCACCGACTTATACAATATGTACCTTGTGTGGTTCTTGCGGTTCATGAATATTTAAGGATTAAATTTGTCCATAGTAGGGTAAGGGAACAAATCAATGATTAGCAGAGCCTAAAAGAGCATATGAACATTCAGGAAGGGAAGTCATCATGACAGATTTGCAGTGGCCCCCCAATCATATCTCATTATCTGCCTCTCTAATATAACTTTAACTGGATACAAAGTCATCTGCTGAAGGTCCCTATTTCCCAGTTTCCTAGGCAGGTATATGTTGTTATATGATCAAGCCTGGGAAAGATATATGAATAAAGGCATAAGTGCAAATTGCACACTATCTTTGATTAGAGATAAGTCATCCTTTCTTATACTCTGTTCCCTTTCTCAAGGAATATGTCAGAAGGAATGGAAGAGAAGCAATACTGACTATGAAAATGAAGATGAAAATTAAACTTGGGAATAAAAAAAGAAAGACAATGTAGGTACATGGATTTTATGAATAATGGAATTTCTAAGCCACACTATACAAAACAAACCTACACTTGGAAGAGAAATAAACAAATACCTTGCATAAATGACTGTATTTTATTGTATAGATATATGATTTACATGTATGTTCTAACATATTTATTTGTACATATGTTGTATATAATTTACATATAATTAACCTATGTGTATTTTAACTCCATTGTCCTTTATGTTTGACTTAAATATATACCCATTAACCCATAATCACAACAGTCATGAAGAAATCCTTTGGAAATCACTCCCTCCACCCTTTCTCTGTACCTCTGTCACTGGGTCATCACATGGATGGTCTTTTGATCAAAGTTCTATAGTGGTCACCTAAACTAATCCAGTCATTATCACCAGAAACCTCTGTCAGTTCACAAAGAACTTGGGCAAGTGGTCCAGATGGTATATTTCTTGATGAAAAGTGTGTGTGTAAAAGGAGGTGTAGAAATGTGTGAAGTCTAAGCCTAATATGGATTAAAGGAAAGTTTTGGGACAGTGGTTTAAAAAGCTATTGTGGGATGTGGAGAGGGGTTAAAAGAGCATACTACTATTCCAGAGGAGCTGAGTTCAATTCTTAGTATCCATGTCAGGCGACATAAGAATGCCTCTAACTTCAACCAACTAACTGAATCCTTTTAGCTTCCACAGGTACCTGTACTCATGTACACAGATACATAGCTAAAAATAAATCTTAAAAAATAAAAAAGCTGTTAGGGGAGGCTATTTGCTTGAGTGTATGTAAACTCAACAAGGAAGGGACTATAGTTCACTCCCCAAAGAATCTATAGCACCTGTAACAGCCTCCTAACTTCCAGTAGATGAGGGAATAAGAAGGAGAAATGTGCATCAATGAAATAATTATTCGCTGACCTTGAAACAATTGTCATACTGGGGGAAAAAAGGCCAATCACAAACCCCAGGCAGCTCTTCACAAAGTCAGAAAAGAAATAAACATGTTCCCTGATAGCATTTTTGCAAAAAGAAATAACAGAACTCCTAAAAATATTTGGCAAAGAACAGAAATAAAAGTAAAAAAAAAAAATTAATCCTCAATGTTTTGAAAATGCTTGGTAGATGAACATTTTCCTTTGACATTTAAAGCTATCTCTGTTATATTTTTTAAGCTATTGATAACCAGTTAAAGAGTAAATAACAGACTGATGGAGAGTAAACAAAATGAATAAGGTGCCACTGTGAGGGAAGGCCAAGAAAATGGGCAGCCAGAAAGAAAACCATTCTCATCGTCCTTGCTAACAGGCTGCCTGGTCATCACTAGCCCTGCTGACAGGGTGTTGGGGCGTCTTTAATTTTTTCTCTCTTTGCTTTTTTTAAGGGCTCAACATAACAGCCTTCATCCTTCAACCACATAAGGATTATTCTAGAAACTGCATATACATGGTAGACCCTGAGTTCCCATTAGGATTGTCCTTGAAGACATTCATGGAAGCACACAATGAGTGGACTGCACACCCTGAGTTCTCATGACAATTCCAATTTAAGTCTATTGCTGGCTATAACTTCTGATAGCATCCTTTCACTTTCTATAGTAGCTGAGCGATAAGTATCATGCCGGGATGGAAATCTTAATGGAATCTCACAGGATAGAGTTCAGGGAGGACTTCACATAAAACAAACATTTAAAGTAGAGATGAAATTGAATGTGAACCAAGAATGTAAGAGCAGGGTTGAGCACTTAAGGAAGAGGGGACACTATGGACTGAGTTTAGGGAATAAGAACGAGTATAGTGCTTAAAAAAAGCAGGCAATGGAAATGAAGGAACTTAAAAGGGAACCTTGGGCATTCCATGGTTTGCAGTGTTAGATTGATAGCTCAGTTGGTAAAGTGCTAGCCTTGCAAGTGAGAGGACCTGAATTTGATCCCAGAACTCATATAGAAAAGCACAGCACATTGGTATGTGTTAGGAATACTACTGCTGGGTAGAAAGAGACAAGAGGGCCCTTGTGACTTGTAGCTAGCCAGCCTAGCCTACTTGGTAAGTTCAGGCCAAAGAGGGACCATTTCTCAAAAACAATGGGTTTGACTCCTGAGGAATGTCAGGTGAGGTTACTTCAGCCTCTACATGCATGTGTGCTAATGTGAACACACACACACACACACACACACACACACACACACACACACACACA
>CAJQZJ010004767.1:772043-793506 GCA_907164525.1 Lophiomys imhausi
ACACACACACACACACACACACACACACACACACACACACACACACACACACCCTGGGTGGGGTGGAGGGAGAGAGAGAAAAAGAGAATTTATGTATTTGTGTGCAGTAGAACAGAGTATTAAGGGATGCATAAAGCATTTCTCAGAATCCAGGTGAGTTAGTAAATACCTTAGTAAGATCTATCTCTCCCATGGAAATTTCTTCAATACCATCTAAGCTGGAGCACTGATTCAACATTTTACAAGAGGATGAAACAAAAAGACATAGGATCAAATGTTAGACATATGCTGTGACAATAAACCTTTTAATAACATGACATGTTTTTTTCAATACTTGGTAAAAGGAGAAAGAGAATCAGGAGATGGGAGGGAGAAGTGTGATAGGAAAAAAAAACCAAACTAAACAGAGTAACAAATCTCAAAATATAGTGTCGATGAATCTTCTGATATGTGCTTTATATATAAAATTTCTCATCAGAATAAGATGAAAGTAAGGTGAGGAATGAACATCTAGAGTCGTGAACCCTAATGTGATAGGCTGCCTCTTTGAACATTGACTCTCACTGTCTGTGAAATGGCCCAGGCAAATCTCCCACTCACTACTCAAAGTACTAGAAACCTCACCCTGAAGCTTTCAGTTATATGATGATGGTAAGGACAGCTTGCTGAATTGAGTAGCACATGAAGGACTATTGAAAATGTTTACTTGTGTCCACTCAATTCCTTATAGTGGTAAGTTGATCCCTTAGCTTTATTTGGTAGCTATGGAAACTGAAGCACAGAATGAATTATCTTGCCCAAGACTAGCTAGTCACCAGTAAAATTGATATGTAATGCTCCATTGCATTCAACACTTTTACTTTGCAACTTCTTGGAGAGAAAAACTGTGTAATAAGATATAGTTAATCAAATAATTAAATGACAAATAGTGAAGAGAGAGCTTTATTGTCCCTTATGATGTTAGTAAAGAATTTCCATTGCAAGAACACTAAGGACAAAAGATTGGAAACCAGCATGTGAGGGTGTGCAGGTGTGTGTGAGCCTAGCAAGAACACTCAAAGCAAGAGTTAGTGTGACTGTAATGTCAGGAGCAAAGAGAACAGAAGAAATATTTCATGTTGCAGCTAAAGGCAGAGTTCAGATGATGCAAGATATTAGGCAAATTATCAAATTATAATTTTATTATAAGCACAAAAGGGAAGATATTAAAACATTTTAAGTGTAGTTTCTAGGCCTTTTTTTACATCCTTATTCTAGTGCACTGTGTTTGTCAGATTGTTAACAAAAGCTTGAATCAACTGATAGTTCTTAGCAACATTAATGGAGAGCAGTTTTTTTTTTTTTTTATGTGGCTCTTCAGTATTGTTACAGTGGGCTGGAGGGCACAGAGGCCACAGAAATAAGCAGTGTGTGCTAAACATATCTCAGAACATTGTCAGGTTTCATGCCAATAAAAAAATTATTCCACTATTCCCATCACCACCCACATACTTGAAAAACTAACTAATAATAATATTATTTAAGTTAAAAGGTCAGCCAACAGTCCATATTTTTAGAAACCCCTCAGCTTAAATAAAATAAAGAGTAGGCAAGTTATCAAATTTCAATTTTATTAAAAGTTGATTTTTTTCACCCAGTCTACCAATTCCTTACTCACATTTTATAGAAGCTAAATATTTCTCCCTTTAAGGGAAATATACTCTGACAAAAGTAAGTGTTTCTTTAGTGACCAATCTCAAATACAAATATGCATAAGAGCAAAAGTGAAAATCAAGCCAACCTTTTACACAAAAAAATCAGGAGAGGAATAGGATGGAAGCATATGCTCCCTGAAATTCCTCTTATGCTTTTGCAAGATGAAGCCTTGGGTAACTGGATTCTGCACCATTGAAGTCAAATATTGCAATGAAGATAAGAATGAAAATGTGAACTCAGTTCAAGGTCTACTCATAAAATAGTTAATGAGTCATCCAGGGGACATTTACAAGACATGATTTAAGAGTTGGGAATATGGTCCCTGTGACTTCTTCTATTAAACAAAGGAGTCCCAAGATGAGCTTGTATGAAAGGTCACAGTGAGTCCCCATTGAGCCAAAGAGAGGCTTTGTTCTCCATCTTGTTTCAGTAGCATTAAAATATGAAATAGTTTATTAATTTTTAAAAGGCCATATTAGTTTACAACTCAATAAGGCTTGTCAATCATAAATCAATGTTCATGTCTTAAAATGACTGCCCTGCTTGGGCTCCGGAAATCTCTCTTACTCTATGCCCTCTCTGGAACACTTGGAGTTCCATGTTTATTGCTCTGGGGATATTTTGTTATGAAGCAAATATTGCTGATCTTATTAACCAATCACAAGTCAAAACAGAGATCAAGTCTGGCACTATGTGTTCTATTGTTTATGGAAGTGGCACATTAAACAAATCAGTGAGAGCACACACATGATTAGTACATATTTATCACCAACCCCTGAGTTTTGTGTTTAAAAATAACAAGTGATGATTGGTTCAACTCAAAATACAGGAAAGAAACAGCACTGAGACAGAGAATTTAGTATGAGCTAGGAAGAATTCCAGATGAAAAGTGTTGATGTAATCATGATGAAAGTACTTTTGAGACTGGAAATGAATCTCTGTTTAAGAGCATGCACTGTACTTCCAGAACCCCTGAGCTCAATTCCCTGCACCTGCATCAGGTGGCTCTTAAAAGCTTGTATCTCTGTTTCCAAGGGAGCCTTCTTCTGGCCTCCATGAGTACATCCACTCACATGAACACGTTTGCATGCACACACACATACACACACACACACATAGAGAAAGAGAGAGAGAGACAAACATAATTCAAATTTTTAAGAATATTTGTTAATATACAAATTTTTGGTGAAATATAAAACTATGTATTTGAACATACTGTTTTTTTCTTAGCATATATAAAATCTACCCTAACAAAGCACAGCTATTCATAACTCAGCTGAAATCACTGACCTAGAAAGAAATACTTCTATTTCAGAAGACATCAACTTGTTTTCATAATACTTAAAAATACTTGGTTTTAGATCCTATTTTCCTTGGAGAAGGACTTCTTTATCCTTGTAAGAAAAGGTAGAGCTTCCAAACCTCTTCTTTTCAACAACACAAGATTAAATGCTACAATAAATGAGTTCACAGAAAGTCATAGGTGTAATTATAGGGTTCCATCCTTCTAATGATTTTAAGTCAACAGGATACCCATTATAGATGATGTCTATATAAGAGCATGGTAATTGGCTAGACAGAAGTGGTCACTTTCAACACTTTTACAGTGGCATCCTCAAAGAAAGTGTTGATTTTTAAAATATGCTTCATAGTTTGCATAGTGATTACACAAGAGAAATTATTTGACTCAATACAATAATTGATACGGGGAATGGTTAGCTGACCTGTGGAATATTCATCAAACAAGATAAAACAAAAATTAGGTTTTTTGCCACCATCTGAAGTATAACTCTCTAGATAAATGCTTTAAGAATTTAAGAATGGGCTGGTGTCTGACTGCAGGCCACCAAACACTACGGGTAACTTCTCTTGGAAAATATAATGAATGTTCTTATAACAGTGTTTGTGAACATTATCAAGTGGATATTTGTTGAAGGAAATATTAATATCTATAACTGATATGATTATTAGGGCAATGGAGTTATTCCTTAACCCACTTATGAAAAATCACACAGACACCTGATGGATTTTAACAAGCCTTAGTCTGGATTATGCAATCTTAGCCCATCTAAGCTAACTTTTAGTGCTGTTCTGCAAATAAAACCCCAGTATATACATATGTCACCTTGGGCTCTTATTCTCTACTCTATACCGATGTTCCAGGTCATGTGGAATGATGTTCTTCTAGCTTACCCATGGTGTGTCTTCTCTCTCTCTCTCTCTCTCTCTCTCTCAGCCGTAGCTTCTCCCTCCCATGGCCTTCTCTGCTCCAAAAGCCTGCCACCCTTTTCCCTGCCTACTTCTCTTCTACCCAATCCAGGCTGCAGCATTTCTTTAACCAATCAGCTTTAAATTAGGTAGAGCAAGGTTTAGAGAACAAAGACAGGTATATGTGACAATCAGATCTTGGGGCCAGTAATTAGCAATAGAATACAAGCAGCCTTCAGTTCACTCCAACATATAGCTAATTCTCATATGGTCTATTTGTTTCAATACATTTATAATATGTGTTATCAAATTTCCAAAACAATATATATATGAAGAGATTACATCTAATTATTTTTTTCAAGGTGAAAATGATTGTTCTATGTATTATATTATTTATAAACATCGGAAATTCTTATGATGTCCTCTACCCGTTTATCCATATTCTGAGATAAAATAGATAATCTATTTTTCTTTCCAAAGTAAATGTATAAGTATGTGTGGTGATTTGAATAAGAATTCCTGACATGGGCTCATATATTTAAATGTTTAATCACCAGGTATTGAAACTGTTTGAAAGGATTAGAAGTAGTAGGAGGTTTGGTCTGGAGGAAGTGTGTCACTGGGGTTAGGCTTTGTGGTTTCAAAAGCCTATGCCAAACTCAGTCTTTATCTCTCTGCCTGCAGGTCAGGATGTAGCTCTCAGCTAGAGTTCTAGCACCATGCTTGTCACCACACTCCTTGATAGCAGCCTGACTTGATGGAATGGTAAACAAACACCTTTAACTTCTTTGTTTTATAATAGTTATTGTTTTCATGGTGTCTCTACACAACAGTAGAACAGTAACTATACTGGTATAGATAAAACTTAAACCACCAGTGGGAAAAACAAATAGAACACGAACTTAAATCTTATATATGGCATAAAATGCAAAGAAATGATGCAATTGCTCTCCTGTGTACTTTTTTCATTAGCATGTTTTAGATATACACAGTAATGAGTAAGATTTTGAGATTTTCATATTTGTGCATATTATATTTCAACTATATTCATCTTCTGTTACCCTCTCTTATTCTCTCCCAATTCTTTTAAATCATGAGTGTTTTGCCTCAATATGGACTGATAGCACAGTACATCAGGCTTTTTAGAATGGCTTATCTTTCTTCTAACATGTGAAGAACAGTGTTTCTGTCCACCAGAAAGTACAGGCTTCAACTTGGAAGTACATCCTGGTCTCTCACTAACTAGCCAGTCTGCTGGTGCCTTGCTCTACTTCCCAGCCTCCATAACTCTGAGAAAAAAAATCATTTTGTTAGTATCACTCCATACCCTAGGTTGGTCTACATTGCTGTGACAAACACGGTGAATAAAGCAACTTGGAGAGAAATGGTTTATTCAGCTTTCAGATTGATTTTTGTCATCCAGAGAAGCCAGGCAGAAACTTGAACAGGAACTGAAGTGCAGACCATGGAGAACACAGTGCTGGCTTGATCTCAAACACAGATGGAGTTAACTCTCTCTTATACTTCTCAAGAACATGTGCTGGGGTGGCTCTGCCCACAGTGGGCCGGGCCCTCTCACACCAATCATTAATCGAAAAAAGTCACACAAACTTGTCCAGGTCATGGAGACATTTCCTGAGTTGAGGCTCCCTTCTCCTGGTGACACTAGTTTGTACTATGTTCCCTAAGACTAACCAGCACAGTCAGTCTTGGATATTTGCATACAGAAGACCAAACAGTGCAAGTTAGGAATCTTAACAGGATTCACGGCACCCTAATCTTAGTCATACACTCAATTCAGATTGAAGATGAAAAGACAGGATCCTGGAGGTCATGTCCTAGACTACCTGTGTGCATAGTTAGTTAATATACATCTCTGCATACAGCCACAGACACAGGATAGGACCAAATCAGAATGAGAATCTATTGCCAAAGAATAACATCAACATAAGTAAGAAAATCAGGTGGCAATTGTCAAGTGCCACTGCAATTGGCCAAGTGCCTGTCATGCAAATATAAAATCTGAGTTCAGATTACATCAGCAATAAAAACTGATCCTGGTGGATATTTGCCAATGACTCTAGAACTGGCAAGGGGGCAGGACCTTGGAGCTCAGTGACCAGCCTAATCAAACCGAGAAGCTGCATATTCAGTGAGAAACTCTGTCTCAAAATAAGAATAAGAATGAGAAGAAGGAGCAGGAAGTGGAGAAGAGGGAGAAGAGGAGGAGGAGGAGGAGGAGGAGGAGGAGGAGGAGGAGGAGGGGAGCAATCATCAAAGACACATTGATGAGTACCACTCAAATACACAACACTCTTGAATGTGTACCCAAATGCTCAATTACACACATTTATGCACAGACACATAAATACACTCTCTATATATGTAGAAAATTGGATGGCAACATGTGCATTTCAAATCAGAAAAGCACAAAGTTTTTCTCTGTTAAAGCAAATTTTAGAAGAATGATTAAGTAGGAGTTGTTCCATGGCAGAGAGGTCTGGCATCTCCATCAGGGACCACTGCATAAGTTGCTGGAATATTCTTATATTCGGTACTTCCAGAACGATCAGTTTCACAGCTTTACAGTTGTCAAAAAATGAATCATTTGAGGGATTCCAAGATGGTGGCAGCCTGCACTGACGCACTTTGAATGCAGGGAAAACAGCTATAAAGCCACAGAGTTATAAAACTCTGAGCAATAATCTGAGTGGCGCAAACCCACTGGGTTTCACCCAGCAACCCAGGGACCATTAAAAGTCCCTGGGCAGGACTCTCCTCCCCTCTTTCGGACACTCAGCAAAACAGGAACTGCGGAAGTTGCTGGATCCGGGAACCGTCACCAGGAGAGGGACAGGGTAAGAGCCATTCAAATACCCAGCGGGCAGCTCTGAACCCCAGACAGGGTTACTCACCAGCCTTCTGGACTCCCAGATCCCACTCAGGCATTCTGGCTATTTAGCGAAGGGTTGGCAGAGCTGTGGGAGCGGGATGTTCTCTGAGCGGAACCACAGCGCATTCTGAGCAGCAGCGCAACGGTCTTCGGGTCCACACTGGCATTTTGAAAAGCACAAGCATATTTGTGCTTCCCCAGAGGGGTGTTGGACATACATGCAGGCCCCTCTATTGGATTTGCAGTCACTGGGAAGAACACTGCAGCTGGACAGAACAGCAAGATACACTTCCAGCAGCAGGTTATGCTGCAGCTCCACTGCAGTGTACTGGAAATTGGAAGATAGTGACCCCAATTGCCAGTATCCAAAGTCAGCTCCAGACAGACATAGGTGGAATGGTGAGAGTGGCAGAAAGGAAGATGGCCAGGATGGAAGGCAGATTTGTTCTCCACAGGGTCCAAGCCCAGGGAAGTTTGTGGGGTTTGTATCAGACTCTTTTGCTAGTGCTGGCCCTTCTGGAGGGAAACCAGATCTTCAGCATATATAGTTCTACCCCTGGAACAGTGAGGTTTTGGCCTGGGGGACACTGTTGTACTCCCTCCCAGTCAGAGTCAGATCCTTTCAGGACTCCAGGCTGGCAGACTCAACCCCCAAACTTGGGACCTCCAGAATCCACAGCATCTGTGCCTGAACACAAAGACCATACCAGCAGAGCCACTACATGCTGAATACCCAGTGTGCAACATAGAGAGTTCTGACTTGTGAGCAGTGAAACACTCCCAGGCCATTCCTCATTGCCTAGGAGTGGACTGCAGCTCACAGTGCTTCTGGGTATTAGATGCACATTGACACTGAGAACCCCCTGAGAGCAGCTGGGGAGGACTACAAACCACATTCCTGACACATAAGTTGCAGGGGAGCTACGACCCCACCCAACAGTCTGTGCCCTGCCAACCTGCACTGTCATCTATACAAAGACCAGTTGGATCCCAGGAACCTACAGGAACACATCCCACTACAACCCCTCACCTGAGTTCCCAATTGGGACAAAACACAAATGGGTAAACTCTGGGAGACACACTGAGAACCTCCACACGAGGCCTCATCCATCCTGTGGAAAGCTACAGATCACCAAGCAATACGACTGCACCACCAAAGCGCCCCCATTGGCACAAAACCCAGAAGGCACCAGGAGCAAACAGCTGAGAACAACCTGATGGCTAAAGGGCATCAAAAAAAAACAGATCCAACTAAAGTCAGGGAAATATGACTCCAACAAAATGCAGCTATGCTAGTACAGCAAGCTCTGACCACCTCACCACAGCTGAAACACAGGAAAACGACGACAGCTCTACAGTCTGGAAAGTGATAGAGTCCTTTCAAGAAGAATTTCAATCAATGAAGGAATTCAAAGAGTCCACAATTTTACAAGTGAAAACAACAGAGAATACCATTAGAGAGCTCCAAGCCAAAGTGGCTCAACTTGAACAGGAAAGACACAAGGCAATGAAGGATTTAAAAGATATGAAAGATGTCCAGGCAAAGACAAGCAAATTGGAGCAAGAAATGTATAATATGAATAAAATATTTCATTTTTTATAATAAATAAAATAAAATGCCCTGGAAATGGAAGCAATAAAGAAAACACAGTCAGAGATAAGAGTGGAAGTGGAGAATCAAGGGAAGAGAACAGGAACTACAGACATGAGTATCAAAAATAGGATACAAGAGATGGAAGACAGGATCTCAGGCATGGAGATTCAATGGAAGAAATCAGTACAACAACGTAATAAAATGAGAAAGCTAAAAAGTTCTCACCCATAACATCCAAGAAATCAAGGACTCAATGAAAAGACGGAACCTAAGAATTATAGGCATAGCAGAAAGGGAAGACTCCAGACTCCAAGGTCCAGGAAACATCTTCAACAAAATCATAGAAGAAAACTTCCCAAACCTAAAGAAAGAGATGTCAATAAAATTCCAAGAGGCTTACAGAACACCAAACAGATTAGATCAGAAAAGAAACTCCTCTTGTCACATAATAATTGAAACTCCAAATGTATAGAACAAAGAAAGAATATTAAAAGCTATCAGAGAAAAAGGTCAAGTAACATATAATGGCAGACCCATAAAAATTACACCTGATTTCTCCTCAGAAACTTTAAAAGCCAGAAGGGCCTGGACAGATGTCCTGCAAGCCCTGAGAGAACATAGGTGCCCAGCCAGACTACTATACACAGCAAAACTCTTTATCAGCATAGATGGAAAAAAACAAGTTAGTCTATGACAAAATCAAATTTAAACAATATCTACCCATAAATCTAGCCCTACAGAAGATCCTCGAAGGAAAATTCGAACCAAGAGAAGATAACTACACCCAACAAAACAAAGGAAACAGAAAACTCCACAGCAACTAAACCAAAAGAAACACAAAACTGCCACCTATACCAACATAATGAGAAATAACAACCTCTATTATCTATTATCTATCAACATCAATGGACTCAACTTCCCAATAAAAAGACACAGGCTTAGAGATTGGATCTATAAACAAGACCCATCATTTTGCTGCATACAAGAAACACATATCACTAACAAAGATAGACACTACCTCAGAGTAAAGGGCTGGGAAAAGGTTTTCCAAGCAAATGGACCCAGGAAGCAAGCTGGAGTAGCCATCTTAATATCAAACAAAATAGACTTCCAACTTAAGTTAATCAAAAAAGACAGAGAAGGGAATTATATACTTGTTAAAGGAAATATTCATCAAGAGGACATCTCAATATTGAACATCTATGCCCCAAATACAAGGGCACCTAAATTTGTAAAAGAAACACTTCTAAAGCGTAAATCACACATCGATTCCCACACATTAGTAGTGGCAGACTTCAACACCCCACCTACAACAATGGACAGATCATCAAGACAGAAACCAAACAGAGAAATAATGAATCTAACAGAGCTCATGAACCAAATGAACCTAACAGATATCTACAGAACATTTCACCCAAACACAAAAGAATACACCTTCTTCTCAGCACCTCATGGAACCTTCACCAAAATCGACCATATAGTTGGACACAAAGATAGCCTCAACAGATACAAGAAAATTGAAGTAACCCCTTGTATCTTATCAGACCACCATGGAATAAAGCTGCACTTCAACAACAACAGAAAAAACAGAAAGCCTACACACACATGGAAATTGAACAACTCTTTCCTGGATGACTACTTGGTCAGGGAAGAAATAAAGAAGGAAATCAAAGACTTCTCAAAATCCAATGAAAATGAAGATACAACATACCCAAACCTATGGAACACAATGAAAGCTGTGCTACGAGGAAAGTTCATAGCACTAAGTGCCTTCAAAAAGAAAATTGTGACAGCTCATTGTAGCGAATTAACAGCTAAACTGGATGAATTGAAAAAAAAAAAAAAAGAAGAAGCAAACACTCCCAAGAGGAGCAGAAGGCAGGAAATCATCAAACTTAGGGCTGCAATCAACAACTTAGAAACAAAAAGAACTATACAAAGAATCAATGAAACCAAGAGTTGGTTCTTCGAGAAAATCAACAAAATAGACAAACCTTTAGCCAAATTAACTAAAAGACAGAGGGGAAAAAAACCAAATCAACAAAATCAGAAATGAAAAGAGAGAAATAACAACAGACATTGAAGAAATCCAGAGAATATTTAGGTCCTCCTTTAAAAATCTATACTCCACCAAATTTGAAAACTTAAGCAAAATGGACAATTTTCTTGATAGATTCCACCTAACGAAGTTAAATCAAATCAGGTTAAAAGATTAAATAGCCCTATAACCACTATGGAAATGAAACAGTTATTAAAAACCTCCCAACCAAAAAAAGCCCAGGACCAGCACAGAATTCTATCAGACCTTCAAAGAAGAACTAATATCAATACTCTTCAAACTCTTTCACAAAATAGAACCACAAAGAACACTGCCAAACTCATTCTATGAGGCCACAGTCACCCTGATTCCTAAACCACATAAAGACCCAACAAAGAAAGAAAACTTCAGACCAATCTTCCTCATGCACATAGATGCAAAAATACTTAATAAAATACTGGCAAACCGAATCCAAGAACACATCAAAAGTATCATACACCATGATCAAGTAGGCTTCATCCCAGGAATGCAGGGATGGTTCAACATACGAATTTCCATCAATGTAATTCACCATATAAACAAGATGAAAGAAAAAAACCAAATGATAATCTCTCTAGATGCTGAAAAAGCATTTGACAAAATCCAACACCCCTTCATGCTAAAAGTTCTGGAAAAGCATTTGACAAAATCCAACACCCCTTCATGCTAAAAGTTCTGGAGAGAACAGGCATACAAGGAACATTCCTGGAAATAATAAAGGCAACATAGAGCAAGCCAGTAGCCAATATCAAATTAAATGGAGAGAAACTTGAAGCATTTCCTCTAAACCCAAGGGCAAGACAAGGATGTCCACTTTCACCATATCTCTTCAATATAGTACTTGAAATTCTTGCTACAGCAATAAGACAGCTTAAGGAGATCAAGGGGATACAAATTGGAAACGAAGAAGTCAAATTATCCTTATTTGCAGATAATTTGATAGTATACATAAGTGACCCCATAAATTCCACCAGAGAACTCTTATAGCTGATAAACACCTTCAGCAAGGTGGATGGATACAAAAATGAACAAAACAAACAAAAACAAAAACAAAAACAAAACAAAACAGAAGCCCTTCTTTATACAACAAATAAATAGGCTGAGAAAGAAATCAGGGAAACAACTCCCTTCACAATAGCCACAAACAATATAAAATACATGGGGAATCAAATTGAAGACCCAGAAATGAACCCACACACCTATGGCCACCTAATTTTTGACAAAGAAGCCAAAACCACACAATGGAAGAAGGACAGCATCTTCAACAAATGGTGCTGGTCCAACTGGATGTCCACATGCAAAAGAATGAAATTAGACCCATACTTATCAGCTTGTACAAAACTTAAGTCCAAGTGGATCAAAGACTCTAACATAAGGCCGGACACACTAAATCTACTAGAAGAGAAAGTGGGAAAAACCCTTGAACTCATTGGCACAGGTGACAACTTCCTGAACAGAACACCAACAGCTCAGGATCTAAGACCAACAATCAATAAATGTAACCTCATGAAACTGAAAAACTTCTGTAAGGCAAAAGACACTGTCATTTGAACAAAATGGCTGCCTACAGATTGGGAAAAAAAATCTTCACCAACCCCACATCTGACAGAGAGCTAATATCTAAAATTTATAAAGGACTCAAGAAATTAAATCCCAACAAATCAAATAATCCAATCAAAAAATGGGGGAAAGAGCTAAACAGAGAATTCACAAAGAGGAAATTCCTAATGCTGAGAGACATTTGAAGAAATGCTCAGCATCCTTAATCATCAGAGAAACGCAACTCAAGATGACTCTAAGAGTCCATCTCACACCTGTCAGAATGGCTAAGATCAAAAGCTCAAATGAAACCACATGCTGGTGAGGGTGTGGAGAAAGGGGAACCCTCCTCTATTGCTGGTGGGAGTGCAGGCTTGTGCAACCACTATGGACGTCAGTCTGGCGATATCTTAGAAAACTTGGAATAACTCTGCCTTGGGACCCAGCCATACCACTTCTGCATATACATCCAAATGACTCCTCACTGAATCACAAGGAAGTTTCCTCATCTATATTCATAGCAGCCTTATTTATAATAGCTAGAAACTGGAAACAACCCAGATGTCCCTCAACTGAAGAATGGATTAAAAAACTGTGGTACATCTACACAGAGGAATACTACTCAGCTATCAGAAAAAAAAATTAAATTTGGAGCCAAATGCATGGAACTAGAGAAGCTCATCCTGAGTGAGTTAACTCAGACTCAGAAGGATGCACATGGCCTCTATTGACTTATAGTCGGATTTTAACCATATAGTACAGGATATCTATACCACAACCAATGCACCAAAGGGAACATGGACATAGACTTTTTTTTCCTGTCAATGAGACACTTTTCCCTAGTGGTGCTGCCCAATGTGTAGGCCCCCAGTGTATGAGGAGGCTCTTGGCCCTCATATAACTGCTGAACTGGGGCGGGGACTGTTATGTCTACTCCAGAGGAATGGGATGGAAGAGATAGGGGATAGAGGGTGGGAGGGCGGGACTGGGAGGGGTGGAAAGAGGACACCATGATGGAGATGTAACCTGAAGCAAAACATAAATAAATTTAAATAAAAACATGAGTCACTTTGTCCAATATTGGCAATGTTGAAGTATTCTCAGCTATGTATGCACACAGCAAACTGAGGACATTTTGTAAAATCATTTATCTGTTGAGAAACTGATTCTGTTAAGAAACACCCTGGTTGACACAGTGGTTGTAATTTCCTGCTGGGATCTTCATAGTAGGATTTTTCCTATGTATTTCCTAATTACTATCTCATCCCATTTGATTTTATGGTCTATTTGTTGATTCTATAATTCATACTTCATCCATCCCAATACCGTTTTCATTCTGTAATTTATTTTCAATTTTAGACAGCAGAATACAATTGCTAAAACAAGATTATTGTCAAGTTGTTTTCAAAAGACTCATTTCTAGCAACCAACATGTATTTTATGATATTTATGCACCAGAAGCATAATGGTCAGTAGAAACGCTATCCTTAGAAACCATAAATGTTTGTATGATTTGATATGTAAAATTAACTTCTCTGAATGATGTAGTATTATTAAGCACTCTGCCTAGAAAACTTAGGCATAAATAATTTATATTCATCTAAGTCCGAATGCTCATCTCTGGCATGTTAAGTACTACAATTATCAGGGCCAGACAAGTGCTTCATTTTCATTTTCTAGAGTGGTGATTTTTATGGTTGAGTATTTCTGTGGATATCTCTGCATGATTGCTTACAATGGGCTTGTTCATTCCCCACTTAAACCTGCTAAAAGAATTTAGCCTAATGGTTCACTATATGAAAATGTATACTAATCCAGAGGGTTGTGTTGAATTACTTTTGAGTGTTTTATTACTGGTTTTTCATTAAACTATAGGAGGAAAATTCAAGTGAAAAGAAAATTCCATTTTCCATAATTAAATGCCCCTTTTCTTTTGTTTTGTTATATCAAACTATACTTATGTTTTTTTTTCTAACCAGTAAAACATTTCCTCAGGAAAGAAGAAAATTTGGTCTACTGAAGTTATTTTTATTACATGTATTTGTTTATGTATTTGGTGTGTGTGTGTGTGTGTGTGTGTGTGTGTGTGTGTGTGTGTGTGTCTGTACCAGGCATGTGCCATGTATATGGGGATCAGAATAATTTGAGAAGGTAAGTTTTCATCATCCACCCTGTGGGTTCCCGGGCTGGAATTCAACTCTACAGGCTTAGTGGCCAGTATTTACCATCTCACCTGTCCCTGAAAACATTTCTTCTATTTAGTTTTGTTTAGTTTTAAAGTCCTCTCTATTTTCCATATTTATTCCACAATGTTTTCAGTTTCCTCTAGAGAATAAGAGAAGAAGAAAAATTAAATATTTGGCTTCATAATTTGAAAAAATAACATCACTGAAAGAAAAAATGAAAGGAGAGTGGGACGGAGTGATTCAAAAGAATGAATCAACTGATGGATTCAGTACTAAATTAAGGAAAAGAGCTTTGCTACATGCTGAGGATGCAGTAATTGTCACTTGCAACTTATGTTTCATGTGTGTTGTTCAGTGTTCACATCCACAATGATCTGGTCATCCTTGGCTTCTCTTTCTTTTAGCTTTCACAGCCACTCCAATTGCAGCATCTCCACATCACATCCCTGCACCTGCTTTCTGTTTCCAGGCTCTACTTTCAACTCCTTTGACAGAAAGCACAGTCTCCTGCACCAGGCTGCTGCTGCTGTGTCTGAAATACACATGGTAGTCTTCTTATCAACTACAAGCACTGGCTTCAAGAATTCCCTCTATCTGGAAATTTCCTGTTGTTACTTGTTTCACTGAGTTCTGAAGCTAGAATCCAAGATCAACACACAGTTAGATTCAGTGTTGAGGGTCCATTTCCTGGTTCACAGGTGGTTTGGTTTTCTTACAACCTGACACGTGAAAAGGCAGTGGACACCTTTCTCTGACCACTGTTTTTAAAGATGATGGGCAAGATGCTTAAGTGAGTACTGACAGCCTGAATCTGATTCCCAGACCTACATAGTGAATGGAGACAGCCAACTTTTACAAATTGTCTTCTGACCTCACACTCCTGTACCCACACAGATACTCAGACACATATACGCACACAAAATAAATAAATTAAATATAGCAATTTTTAAAAGACATTGATCTTTTTTTAGAGATCTTATTCTCAAGGCCTATCACTTTCTCAAAGCCTGTTTTCCTAAAATTATATTAAATTAGGATTGACAATTTAACTATGTCAATTTTGGGGAGACACAAATACTCAGACCAGAAAATACTTGTATCCTATCTACATTATTCCCTATGTTTTCAATCAAATTTGGGATTTTTGTTTGTTTGTTTTGTACTGTTAATTCTTTGGATGTTTCTTAGTTGTTACTCATTTGCATACTTTATATTCTCTTAATTCTTAGAAGATAAACTTTGTGAAAGATATTCTTAGAAGATAAACTTTGTGAAAGATATTCTTAGAAGATAAACTTTGTGAAAGATATGATCTCATTTTCTGTACTCAGTGTTTTCCAAACATTGAGAATAATAGTCACATTATATGCAAATAATAAATGTTTACTGGATGGATACAAGTACCAGGTGTGTGATTAGATAATAGGAAAACGTAATAGGAGCAAGGAAACCTTATGATCATAATTGAATGTGTTTGCATGTAGGGATGTGCATGTGAGTACATATTCCCAGAGAGGCCTGATGAGGCTACCCAAATCCCAGGAATTGAAGTTAAGGGATGCCCAATATGAATGCTGGGAACTTATCATTCTGAACTGCTGAGCCATTTCTATAAATGTGTTTTGGAGCAGTTGCAGATACACAACAAAGCATAGAAAGATCTTTTTATTCTCCACCATATGTATGGATAGCCTCACTCACTATTGACAACCTTCAAGGAAAACTGCCAGAGACTGGCATGTATTTCCCATCCCATGAGAATGATGTCCCAAAGACCACACCTTACATTAGGCTTCTCTCAGGCACATTCTTTGGTTTTGATACATGCATATTGATATGATTTATCCTCTATTATGGTAGTTTATGGAATGACTCCCCTGTCTTGTCTTCTGCTCTCTATAGATACCCTTCTGTCAATCACCGATGCCTATACCTTATCCAGAACATTACACAGGAAGAAATAGTTTCTTTTGAACATAGTATATTTCACTTGATGACTGTAGTATTCGGATTACAAGGTTCTATGGGTTTAAAATTATCTGATTCAGTTCAGGTTTCATATTTTAACATGTAATTATGTAGAAAAGGTGAGTTACTTCTTTATATGCATTTGTTTATTTTAAGGAATTGATATATTGAAGTTTCATAGATGCATGGTGATTGAGTGCTTCTACATTTCTGGACTTCAGTGGTATCAGAGTTAGCTTACTCTACTTTATGCAAATCTTTAACAAAAATTACATTTACCCAAAGGCATTTCTAAGCAGTGTTATTGAAAACAGTGCAGTATAGTAGTTGTGTGACCTTAAGCAAGTCTGTAACTCTTAATTACTATATCTGTCACATAGCTATAATAGGTTTCTGTGAGTATTCACTGAAATAAAATGTGCTGTAGTCTTGGTTCAGACCTGAGACATAATGTTCACTCAAACATTCCATTGCAAATTTCTACCATTGGCTCTGAGTTCAGACATGCCACAATTCTGCCACTGCCCATCCATCCAATCTAAGAACATTCACAGTCTCTAAAAAATCAGTTTCTTCACAAGTAAAGTAGAATTGGTGGTGTGCTATATTTATTCATAGGAGAGCCAAGGGAGATAATATGTATGTAAAATAGTAATATATGCTAGATCCCCTATAACTAGGACAATGGCATTAATATACCCTAACATCAGGAGTCATATTTAAGTACAAATAGGGCTTTGGGACTTTTCATGGAAAAGGTTGGAGGCAACTATTGTCCTTCCATACATATGGACATAGTGCCAGGGCTCCTGGCAAGAAAGAATGTGTCTGTAACCAGAGTAGGCTCACTAGGCTTCAGAAAAAGGAGACTGTTCAGCTAAAGAGTGTTCATCTAGATGATCCAGGGATAGGCACAGTAAGAAACTCCAAGCCAGTAACTAATATGTGGTTCTTGGGTTTCATTGTATTCAGCTTACAAGAAGTAAATCAGACAAATGCAGTAACCCAAACTCCAGAACTGGAGAATAAAGCAACAGAGAAGAACAAAACACAGTGAGAAAACAGAACGAGAATATTTTAAGCTCTTGGGGAACAGAGCAACTTTTTGAGCAAAATATTACAGAATAAAAGTTTAACAAATAGAATTTGATAAAAATAACTTTCAGAAAAAGGCTTAGTCTCCTACCTGGCTTCAGTCTCAAAGAAAATACAAAATATCATAGCCTCACAGCCAGGCAAAGTGGTCAACATTTGTTGGACTCAGAGATTTATCATAATAATAACAATAATAATAATAAGTGTTGTGAGGTAGATATGTTGGGGAGTTTCAGGATTGGAGAGATGGAGGAGAGATGTATATGATAAAAAATACAATATTTTCAAAGAATAAGTAAAATATCACTTAAAACATATTAAGCTCATAGTAACTTCTAGGCAGATATTTTTTAGTTGGAGAATCTAATACTGGAGTAAATAAGATACTGGGACTCCATTCAGGGAGCTCTCATGAACCAAACAAAAGGTAACTGCATAATCAATCTATCACTGAAGTTCCAGATACAAGAATATCCTGTGGTAACCATACTAATTTTTTTCACATAACAATCCATGGAAACTACAAAGTTATGTTGTTCTCATAGATAACTTCATTACTTCTGCTACAAACACAGATTCTTCATAGATATTTCCCCCATGCTTACCATACTAATACCTAAGTGATACATAATTCTTTGCCTAGGAAGATCTTTGCCTTGAAAAAATTCAGAATTTCTAGATCCAAGACCAAAGTACAAAACAGATGGCACAATGAAAAACAAAAGAGCAAAATTCACATGTCAACTCTCCACTGAAATGCAAATAAATCCCAATTTTTCTTGAGCAAGTAAGTGTCAGCCTCTTTATAAGCAAGCTGAGGGATAATAAGTCTGGGAGGGTGGCTCAGGAAGGAAAGGCTCTCATTGCTAAGCCTGATGCCATAAGTGTGATCCCTGAAACCCACATGACAGGAAGAGTAAACTCACTTCCACAAATTTGTCCTTAAATCTCCACATACCTCCATGACACATGGGCCAACAGACATGCATAAATAAGTAAATATTTAAAGCAATGGGGCCTAACACCTGACTATTAGAATTAAGATAATATCATGAATCAACAAACTTCAAACATGGAGGATGGTATTTGGAAGGAGAAGGTAGAAAATAAATACTCAAGGTTCTCTACAAGTTTTTATTGCCTAATGTATGCATCATCCCCCTTTATTCCTGCCATTCTTTCCAAACAGAATACATTGAGCTAGAACCCACTTGGTGAGGTTTTTTTTTTTGTTTTTTTTTTTTCATTTGTCTTAACTGAGTTGCACTTTGTGGGCACTCTCTGTTTGTAGACCAGCTCTGCACAGTGAAGATGTGCCGTAATCCTAAAGAGGAAGGAAATGCTTTGTCTGACAGGCAAACTATTGAGGCCTGGAGTGGATTTCCACAGGCTGCTGTGAAAGCTTATTTTGCAGCCACAGTTAGTATGGCAGAAATGTGTAAAGCTGAACTAGAAAGACAACTCGGTTGGAAAAGTGCCTACCTTCAAGCATAAAAACCTAAGTCCTAGCTATACAAGTTAAACCAGAAAGTTGTGTGTGGTGATGTATGTTTGTAATCCCATTGTGGAAGCAGACACAAAAGGATTTTGCAGATCAGTGGGCCAACAAGCCTAGACTCCTTTGTAATTCCCAGGCCAGTGAGGGACCCTGTCCCCAAATCAGAGTGTATAGCACATGAGAAATGTCTTCTATAGTTGTGCTCTCACCTCCACGTGTCCACACATATACAAATACATACATGCACACACACATACACATTCACACACACTTGCAAATATACATACACATGCACACAACACATGCACACACACAAACACACACCATGCACACACACTTATACATGCACACATACACACACACACACACACACACACACACACACACACACACTCCTGAATGCACACTGAACACACAGAAGTCTTCATGCTCACATGCACATGCATACAAAAAAAGTGTGAGTGCTATAGTAGCCAAAGAAAGGAATCTTTTCTCACAACCCAGATCGCTGAGTCAATGCAGTAATGAGCTGAGAAATGATGGCGCTACTACCTTGATAAAGCATACGTCAGAGAAGACAGAAGCAAACCTATGGCAAGCCTTGCAATTTGCAATTTTCAATTTCTCCCCCGCAGCGCGTACAAGTGAAATGGAAAATAAATGCTGTCAATTCAAGCTTTCTAATAGATTTGGCAGAATTAACTTCGAAAGTAAAGTGATCCATTTGCTCTGTAGGGTTATAATCAAATCCTGTTCCCTGATGATGAAGTTGCAGACAATGAGTAGGGGAGATCACGGGTGCTGTTCCTAACCCACGACTGCAGCTCCAGTGACTATTTACATGGAATTCTTATCAACTTGCTGGGGGACACACTCTCTTTTTCTACCTTCAAACAAAATGTTAGTGATATACATATGAATCATCAGGGGACTTTCCAAAATTGAAAGCTCTCATGTGGCATTGTAAGTAATTTGATTTGAGAATATGTGTGTTATTACTAAAATCTCAAGTAATTCTGCCGCAGGTGACCAACTGGAGCTATCATGAGAAATGACATGCCCCATTCTTGTTTCTAAGGACAAAGCCATTCAAACCATCATTGCCTTGCATGTTTTCCACTGGGACTGTATTTTCTGTGAATATTTAAATGGGATTTCTCTCTCTCAGCATCTCCTTCCTCTGCTACATTACTTTTCTTATGCCTGTAGCTTTACATAAAGCATCTCCATTTGGCTAGGACACCCACTGACCTGCTTTCTTTCTCCAGGACAGCCCTTCATCAGCTCTGTCTCCTCACCTCTCAGGGTTGATATGCACCAGATTCAGTCCTTAGGAGAGTCCTTCCCTTGCCCTGTTCCTATTTAAAATCAGTCTCTGAGTGATCTTATCCATGTATTGGCTTGAATATCCTACTGACTCATTGACATCACCACATGAGAGCCTAAAAAGCAACCCAAATTTTTATGCTCTCAACTGTAAGTCTGATATCCCCCAAATCTAAGTATCCTTCAATCTTCTCCAGTTTTCAGGCTAATTATTTACATCATATTAGATGCAATCTTAAGCATTAGAATCTTTTCTGTTCTTACTACATCCTGCATAGGACCCATTAGCAAACATGACCAGCTTTTCTAACATGGCGTTTACAATCTAAATGCTCCTGTCACTTCCAATAAGCCACACGAGTCCAGCATCTCCATTTCTCTCCTGAAAAATCTCGAGCCTCACCTTCCTTCCACCCATCATCCCTTCTGAGCTGTTCACACTACAACAAATGCATCGATCATGTCAGCCCTCAAAGTCCTGTGACAGCTTTTACTCTTGGCAAATTTGCACCATGGCTCCAAGGTCCTATTAGAA
Organism: Lophiomys imhausi; assembly: GCA_907164525.1. Lineage (NCBI taxonomy): Eukaryota > Metazoa > Chordata > Mammalia > Rodentia > Muridae > Lophiomys > Lophiomys imhausi. Next base: position 792,658 of record CAJQZJ010004767.1, read on the forward strand.
ACTGGCCACCACTCAACCCTCTGAAAACATCTCCCATTACTACCCTCACTTATTCCTTCTGACACAACTACACTAATCCCAAACAGACAGACAGACAGACACACAGACATAAGCACTTTGTATCTGTTGTCAACTCTGCCTGGGATGTTGTTCTCTTCAGCTCATTATTTAAATATCATCTTCTCTGAGCATGCTTTCTTGACTAATCTGCCTAAAATATCTACCTTTCCACACTTCCTCTTAGCTGTTAGATGTTCATAGCCACACTGTGTTTCAGTACTCTCCTTAGCTCTTATTCCACACACACTGACTTGCTGGCCGTCCAGAAAGCCCGTTCTGCCAGCACTTCACTTTCTTCTCTATCTTGATCATCCAGCCGTACCTGACACATAACAAGCATTCAGTGAATTGTAGGTAATTTGATTTGAGAATATGTGTGTTATTATTCTCTCCTGATGCTCTTCAATCTATTTAACTGGATTCTAACACTTTTATTCCAGCTCTTGCTTTCACATATGATTTTTCCCTTAATTCAATATGTACAAATAGCTTTAAATGTTTATTTATTCTCTCAGAATTTCATATATGCATACCATGTTTTTCAATTATGTTTATCCAACTACTTCCCCTTCAACTCCTCCTGGCCCATGATCCCTTACCAACATCATGTCTTCTATTGTTTCCCCCCTTCTTCCCCCATAATACATTGATTATTTGGAAAAGTCACATCATGAACACTGAGCACACTAACTTCCCAGTCCTCTCAGGTATCACCCTCCCTTGTGACCTCTCTCCCTCCAAAAAAGAAAGAAAGAAAGAAAGAAAGAAAGAAAGAAAGAAAGAAAGAAA
>CAJQZJ010004767.1:802028-819750 GCA_907164525.1 Lophiomys imhausi
ACTGTAGGGGGAAATAAGTTATACCTTAAACTTAAAAGAAAAAAAAAAGGGAAGAGGATGGGGGATGAGGGTGGGAGGGTGGGACTGGAGGGGGAATAGGGAGGGGACTGCGATTGAGATGTAACTTGAAGAAACAAAAAATAAAAAAAAAGAAGAAAAGACATGCAGTAAATTTGAAAAGAATGTATATTACAGAAGATACTACTCTGTACTATTCTACTGGACTATATGTAACATAACCAAAAGTCAGTGAAAAAGAACAATTAGAAAAATCTAGAACAAACTTCAATCACTCAATGACATGAGGCTAAAAACAACAACAAAAAAATCTAATCACAGTCTAAAAGGAAATTCATGGATCTGATGTCTTAATAAAAGTTATACCATGATTTTAGCTATCTGGAGCAGTTATTCCTTAAAATTCTTTTCAGTGTTGTTGTTTCACTATAAGCAGTACATGACCATCACTTTGAAAGAATCAATTATTTTTGATGTAGTTCAGGCAAAGTGTCGTTCAAGTCAATACATAGATAGCTTTCAGCCCTTTGAAGACTCTATGAACAATTGAAAACAGTCAGTTGGAAGACACAAGCCTTTGTCATGGAGAAAGTCACCCGTTTAGTAAAGAATTACCAAATTCCTAAAGAAATACAATGTCCATATGGATATTTTAAAGTTCTAGCCTCAGCATAACTAACATGTCATGTTGAATATTTCATATTTTTGTACTTTTAAAGATTTTTTTTTTATTTATGGGTATATGTATGACTGTGTTTGTTTGTGTGTGTGGGCACATGTGCATGTCCATGTGTGTGTGTGTGTGTGTGTGTGTGTGTGTGTGTGTGTGTGTGTGTGCATGTGCGCATGTCCATGTAGGTGCCCATGGTGCCCAGAAGAAGGCATTGGATCTCCTGGAGCTGGAGTAACAGAGGATTTTGAGCTTCACAACATGGGTACCATAAACCAGTCTAGTGCTTCTCTGAAAGAGCAGCACAGAACCACCTCTCCAGTCATGTTTTCTCACTCTTGAAAATTATGAGCTATCAAATAACCTTCGTTATGTTATCATCAGAAAGTTTAAGCTTCTTCAAAGAACTCTCACAAATTTTCTCATCCATAGTTTTAAAATCATTTTCATATCTACTAGGAGGTGATCAGAAATTTCATAGTAGGACCTCGTAGAAGGACCATAGGCCTCGAATAGGACTGTGGGGTCTCTCTTTTCTATCTTCCTCTTTTCTTTTTCTTAGACAGAAAACAAATTATCTAACTGTTCTCTTTTTTACATTAATTGCCTCAGGAGTTTTGTTATAGTGATGAAATGCCAACTAATATGATTGCCTTAAATATTAATGAAGTGCTTTTTGATCAAAAATCCAACTCTCTAGAATCATTATTTTAGGTTGAAAATAATTGAGTTAGATGATTTTCTCACAACTTCAAAGAATCCGGGAAGAAGACAGCGTTCATCAGGAGATCTCCACTGTTATAGTGAGGTCTGTACGTTAACCTCCTTACTGGAAATTTTCATGGCTATGCTTCCTATATCATACTTTAACAGGTGTCAAGTCATACCAACCAATCCATGCCTGCGGTAGGCAACAGCATTTCATGAGTGCAACCAGTTGAAAGATTTATTCTTATTTCAGAGCTGTTTAAAATTATGGGTAAATTGTATCTTAGAATTGCTAATATATGGCATTCCATTTTTCATATACACTTGAATGGTGTTTGTTTCTTGTATCTAGGTGAACATTCTATGCACAATGAATTTATTTTCACATTTATCTTTATTGTCCTGTGTTCTGTTCCTTCGATAGTTTTAGTTCCCCTATCCTTCTGGTAAAATACAGCTCCATTCATTGATGTCTTGTTCCAAATATTGATTATTGAATTCAAAGTTGGGTTTCTTTGTAGATTAGCACTTTTCAAGTGATTATTTAACATACTTGGAAAAACTAGAGTAGTCAGAACCAACAGAACTCACTAAACAAACCTCCTTCATATGTAACATAAGGATGCCAACTGTGTTGGACCAACAGTAGCAAATTACATAGCATTTCTAAAAATCAGCTGATCACAGAAACTTTAAAACACAAAATAAATGTTGTATTTTGAGGTATGCTCTTTTGGAAGGAACATATAGTTAAGTTTCTTTTCTTTCTTTTTTTTTGTACATAGTGCTCTAGATTTCTGGAAGTCTCCAGTTGAATATAATTTTAATTTTAATAACTATTTATTTAGTAGCATCCAAAAGGGAAATCTCCACACTATAAATCTTAATGTAATAGAATCTAATTTTAGCACTTAATTTGTTGTCCATTATATAGTACAATTACACACTTCTGTTACATTGATTTGTTTGTGTTTTGAACTGCTATAAGTCAACATAGCCATGAGGCAAATGTTAGGGCTTAGTTATTGTTAAATATTGGCAGTTGGAGTCATGGATATAGGTGACATCTACATGTTGTTTATTCTGAAACAGCACCAGTTTTTATAAGGCAAAATAAGTATATGCAAACAAAATACATAGAAATTTGACCAGTAGCCAATAACAAATAGCCAGGTTTTTTCATATTTCCGTGTATGTGTATGCTTGCACATGTGTGTGCATGTGTGTGTGTGCATGTGTGTGTGTGTGTTGTACATGTGTGCCAGTTTATGTCAAAGTCTGAGATTGATGTCATGATAACTCTTCCATTTTATTCATTGGTGTGGAAGCTCTTTGTCAAACTCAGATCCCTCTGCCAGCTCATTCTGGTAATCCTGTTCTCTGCCTTGCCAGGCTAGAATTACATCCAGGTCATCATACTCATTGGCATTTAAGTGGGTTTCTAGAGATGGGAATCCTGGTTCTTGCCCGTGAGCAGTGAATACATTAGTCACATGTCTGCAACACCTCTGGTACATCATGCAGTGTCTTGTGATATCATCTGTAGGACTGACCTTGAAGATCAGTGAAGCTCTTATATACACTATTTTGTGACCAAAGATATACATCAATGTTCTACCCTCATCTCATTTACTCAAGATCAGAAGGATTGGGGCTGGAGAGATGCTTCCATGGTTAAGAGCACTTGCTGTTCTTGCAGAAGATCTAGGTTCAAGTACCAAATCCATGTAGGTGATTCACAGCTCACTGTAATCCTAGTTTCAGGTCTGATATCCTCTCATGGCCTCTATGGGCATCTGCACACATGTGGTACCGAGGCATAAACTTGAGCACACATGTGTGTATAAAACATAATAAATAAATATTCTGATACATCAGCAGAGGTATTGTTCAATGTTCCCTATGAAAAATATGTTAAATAACTACCTTTCATTTAATCTTTGATATTTCCCAAGAAATATGCAACATTCTCTTGTATATACTCAGATATAAGCGTGTAAACACTAAGAACAATTTCTAAAGAGTTTGCCTCTGGCTAAGATTCTTTTAACAAATCAAAATTAGCTTGTATGTGCATACATCTATATTACATAGTTAATGTGCAAACACTTTTAAAGTCAAGTTCTACCTCAGAAATATAAAGATTTGTCCTATTAAGTAGTATATAACCAAAAACTGGCAACAGTTTCGTAACAATGTATGTCAATTGATGAACTAGCCAATGTCCACAACTCTAAAACAGATATGTAAAGCATTTTCATGTCTTCTCTAGTCCCAGGCAACCATGTTTAATTTTTTGTTTCTTCTTTATACACATTGAAATAATCATTTCTTTCTTTTGTCCTCCCTAATTATTCAACAGTTCATCCTCATTTTGTCTTATAATGGGGAAAGCTGATATTTGAATTGGTTATACAAAAAAGTTTGAAACCTAACTGAATTAAGACCTACAGGTTTTCGTACTAGAACAATCTTAGCAATATGGACTTTAGCTGCTTAGAAATTGCTCCTTATTTTTCTATTTATTTATTCAAGTTTTTCCACATGTTGCTTTTAAAACTATGCTTTGGAAGTTATACCAGAAATTATTAACCTGAATATTTAAAAGTATCCTTTTCTATCATTCACGAGTCTGAAATCTTTTCCAAGTTTGTTAACATTAATAGTATGTCAAGTACAATTACATAAACCTTAATGCATTAGGAAAAATATATGTGTCACTGTTTTAAAATGTTTGCCAATTAAGATGAAATGACCCGACATACTTTTTTGTTTTCGATGTTTGATCACTCTTGTATACATCTTAGGATCAAATAAGATGTGATGGCGAGCTTTGGTCAACTTTCTGCAAACTATGGTCATCTGGGAAGAAGGAATGTTAATAGATAAAATGTCTCCATAGGATTGGCCAGGATTACCCTGTAATCAAGTCTTGAGTTAACTATTGATGTGGGAGGACCCAGATCACTGTGAGTGGTGCCAATCCAGACACATGATTCAGGAGAACTGGCTGAGTAAGCCCTCGACAAGCAACCCAGTAAGCAGCATTCTTCCAGGGCCTCTGCATCAGTTCAGGCTTCCATGTTTCTGCGTTGAATTCCTACCCTGGCACTTACCATCCAGATAGGTGATGAACCCCTATCTGGAAGTGTAAAACGAAAGAAAACTTTTTTCTCCCTAAGTTATTTTTAGTGGTGTTTTATCACAACAATAGAAACATCAACTCGGACAGAAGGAATTTCTGCTTTGTTAGTTTTAGACAAACACTCATTTAACTAAACATTTAAAACACCTCAAAAAGAACTCTATAGCTTCCCCAATTTTGCTATGCAATAGGATCATTATCCAAACTAAATAATATTAGCAAGATTGATTACAGAACCACCAGTCACAGAATTGGAATAAAGAAATTTCTATGGCCTTCTAAATCTTCCCCAAAGGGATTTGATTTTCAGAACTATTAATACTTATACAGTTCCCATAATAATGCTGTCAAAAACTAAAAACAAAATAGACAAATAAATAAATATTCTGTTTTAAGATACAAACTCCATGATTTAATAGCTCAAAGTTTTTAAGGGGTTTTTCAAGGAGTGCATTAATTGCAAAGTTATTAAGAGGTTAATAACTCTCATCCATGACAGAGGACAGACTGTCCTTGCATCCTTGTAGTGGAGGCTCAAGTCTTCACATTCATCTTTTGTTGTTGTTGTTGTTTGTGGGGATTTTTGTTTTGTTTTGCTTTGTTTTGTTTTTGAGACAAGGTTTGTCTGTGTAACAGCCCTGGGGGACCTGGAACTCACTATGTAGATCAGGCTTTCCTCAAACTCACAGAGATCCACCTGCCTCTGCCTCCCACAAACTGGGATTAAAGGTTTGTGCCACCACACCCGGCTAAATATTCACATTCTTAATTCTAACTTTTGCGGGGCATCCTGCATGCCTTTAATTCCAGCACTCTCGAGGTAGAGGCAGGCAGATCTCTGTGAGTTTAAAGCCAGCCTAGTCTACAAAGTCAGTTTAGGGCAGTCAAGAATACACAAAGAAACCGTGTCGTGAAAATCCAACCCCTCCCAAAAAAAAAAAAAAAAAAAGAATTCTTAATACTAACTTTCATGACTCCCAAAACCTACCAACCTCATCCCAAATCTCCTTCCATGGTCACTCATCTCAAGTCTTAATGACATAATCCTGATGAAGTGGTCCACATACAGTTGCTTCACTGAGGTTACAACAGGATGCTTATCAGTTTCTGCTGATGCTTCTTTATAGCCACTTTCCAGTCATATTGTAAACTGAGCCATTTAACAAACTATCTTTAAAGTAACTGGTAATTTTACCTTCCTTACTTGAAAGAAATGTCTTATTATTTCCACAAATTTATTTTTTAGTCCCATTTCCATTGTTTCCCACTTTGTTCAGTCTGTTCTTGAGATAATATTATTGATTATTTTCAATAAATTCGATTAGCTTGCTTACTTTTTCAAGTTTACTTCCTGACATTGAGCCTTGTAAATAGTTCATAATAACCAAAGGTGACTCTTTATGGCTTTGAAGAGCACTTTTGCTGAATTAAGAAGCATATGATCATGAGAAATGTCAATACTTCCTTCTCTTCCACAATACATCTAGTCCACATAAAAAGGCTTACTGCAAAGGCTGAAAAGACCACCTAGCCATTAAAACTGTGTACTATTCTAACAGAGGACCAGGCTTTGTTTTCCAGCATGCAGATAAGGCAGTTCACAACTGCTTATAACTCCAATTCCAGGAGATCTGAGACCTTCTGGGCTCCATGGATAAATGCACACATGTGGTACACTTACATCCACTCAGGCACACACATACACAATAAATAAAATAAGTAAGGAAATAAATAAGGGATAAATAATACGTACTAAATTAATAAATATTTAAAAGACTGAGTACAAATACATATAAATAGATTTTAGAATACAAGATGAAATCAACTTCAAACTCTTAAAGAACACTCACTGATAGAGGAAAATTCACATCAACAGAGTTAAATTAATTACGGAGAAAGAAAAGAATTGCTAATTAATAAGGGTTAATGGCCACTGAAAATTTAAATACTATCTTACTAATAGATTTAATCCTAGCTCAACTGAAAAGGAGGATGGACATGTATATAGCAAGGGACATAAATGTAAGAAAAAGATTTTCTTTACTGAATTAAAATTCCTATTCAGAAAAAGGAATATCGATTTCTTGCTAAAAAATCACAAGGCAAGACAGAAATCGAAATATAAAATTAATTGGATGTATGCCAATCTTATAAGGATAAAAGTACATCATTGTGAAGGGAACTGGCAGACATCCCACATCAATTAAGGAAGAAATCTTGCAGAATATGCAACATATCCATCTTTGAAAATTTAAATTTAGATAATGCAGCTCAAGAATGAGTAAAGGAAAATGAAAAAGTACAAGAAGGTGAAGAAGAACAGATTGATGTTGGAATTACTTGATGTGATGAACCAGCAGCTCAATGACTCATTCATTGAGGTTGTGTTGTGCAGAATAGTGAAGAACAACTAGCAATGACTGGACAGGATACTGGGTGGAGGCTTGACTCTATGACCTGCCAAGAAAGCAAGGCAAAGGTAGAAAGTACAAGCAACTCCAAATGATGCATCTGGAACTTGCTGCTCAAAATGTGTCACATTAGAACTTCCTAAATGTGTTTGATATTTATTTATAGGATTCTAGACAAGATGTACATTTGTTCTATACTGTCAATATTGTCTGTGTAGAATTAATTGAAAACATCTGGCTTCTGATCACACTGACATATACAGTAGTTCTCCACAAGTCAGGACACAGTGGTATAAATAGGTCCACATCTGTTCATAAAGCAGAAGTTCTGCTGTTCCTTGTACATCACTATCAACCACTGCGCACTTTAAAAATATTTATTTATTGTGCTTGTGTTGGTACATGAGTGTATTTGTGTGTACCAGGTATGTGCAAGTGTCTGTAGAAGACTAAAAGAGAGTTTACTTGAGGAACATCATATTTTTAACAATAGGTAAATTATTTTATTCTTTTTACTTCACTTTTAACAATGATGGTAATAAAAGAATAAACATCATCCATATAGCTGAGGAGTCACTCAAAGGTTACTTTCTGCTTTATCTTTCAGAAAAAATTCACAAGTTGAGTCAAAATAGTAGGCCATTCCCTGTTGATGATAAAATTTAATATTTTATTTTGTAACTATTAATATATTCTATACATTTGAATAATTGATTTCTTTAAAAGAAAGTAAAAACAACTTTCAAGTTTGGGTGTAAAAATCCACATTTGAGCTGACACTTTAGCTTATATTAATTTTTAAATTTTCCAAACCCTGTTGATTATAAAGTGGAGAAATCTTTTACTCATGCTTGTATATATGCTGGCTAGTTTTAACTGTCAATTTGACACAATCTGGAATGATCTGAGAAGGGAATTACAATGAAGGGATTACACATATTAGATTTAATCTGTGGGTGTATCTGTGGAGACTTTCTTGATTGCTCAACTTGCCCTGAGTGTCTCCACTTCCTGGCCATGGGATTCTGAACTATGTAAGAGTAAAGCTAGCTTAGTTGGAACTAAGTAAACAAGGAGGGAAGTAGGCAGGCAGCAGTGACTTCCCCTGCTCCTCACAGTGCACATGATGTGACTAGCTACTTGATTTGCTGTCTTGTCTTCCCTGGAGTGATGAATTGTGGTGTAGAATTGTGAGGTAAATAAACCCTTTCTCCCTTAAGTTGTTGTCCTTCTGAATATTTTATGACAGTAACAGAAATGAAGCTAGGACAGGGTACAGCCCAGGTTGTAACAGAAAAGATTCAAATATATGTGAATTTGAGTGCAATTCTACATGGATCACATATTGAAATCTATTTGTGAAGGTATGTTTTAAAAAAAAAACAAAAAACAAAATGTCCAGAATTCTGAAACCATCTTCAAGGTGGTATTGTATACAGGAGGCCGTGTCCTGGATCTGCTAGTTTTATTTGAGACTTATTAAGTAAAAAGTAAAGCACAGAGGAGATCCTCTTTGGACAAAGTAGTCACCTTAAAAATGAAAATTATTGTCAGAGAATGGTCCTGCATGAATTACAGTTTAAAGACTGGCAGAAGTTCAGTTTAATAAAAAAGGAACAGGGAGGCGACCCACTTGCAGAGTTGAGAAGTCTTTCCAAAGGCCAAGGCACATTTTATTCCTTTTCCACCGAGAATTTTATAAGAGGCAAAAGAAGCCAACAATGTTTGAAAATGAAACAGAAAACAGCATTCTTACTTAGGTCTTATTATAAGGGAAAAGGGTACAGTATAAAGATAGTGTCACGTCCTAACTTGACTATATCACAAGCCCTTCCTGATACAGTATTTGGGGTAAATACCATTATGGCTAGACCTATTGCAAGAGGCGATTATTTCTTTCATTTTCTTAACAATTCATGTACTCTTCAGTTACATAAGTTACACTGGGCAGTGGCTAAATGTAGACAAGATGATTTAAGTGGTTAATCATAATAATAATATTTATAAACCTGATTTCATTGTGTGGTTTGCTCTTTTTACTGGTCCACAGGCATTTAAAAGCAGTGATTAATTCAATGTTTTGTTGAGTTAGTTTGAAACATGTATAAAGATATTGAAATAATCTTCTCTTTTATCTTTGTTCCAGAAATTTCCCCACTCTTAAAGTACTTTTCTTAAAATTTATTCTGTGCACAATAATGCCTTAGTAGTCAGTAGTGACAATTTGAAAAAAATTTAGTTATTAAATGCTGAAAACAAGATTCAAAATAATTAGTTTGATTCAGATGCCTGATTTTGTGCCTTGTTGCTGCATTTAGATATTTATTACTATTAAAAGTATGTTGATAGCTGAACACTCTCAGCCAAAATATTTGCTATCATGTATTAAGCATGACTTAAAAGTGTTCAGCATCAGGATCTTGGATAACACCTCTTTGGAAAAAAATACTTTAAATTCAATCTTTTATATGAGACTGAGACAGAAAGTTTGAGGATTTTGATACTTGCAATAGTTACATAATCCACTGACTATTTTCTCATTCTTCCTACATCCTCAAGTTTGAACCTAAGTTTAAAATTAAATCAGCATTTCCAACTATGTCTAGGACTTGGATTGGATAATTCAGCAAGCCCCCTACTCCTGTTCATCTGCCTCTGGCCCCTCCTCTCTTATTAATGGAAACACACATTCATGTGCTATGCTCTCTCTGCTTCACTAGACTGTACACTAACGGGATTAAGAACCATCTCAAGACATTTAGAACAGATAATCCAACAAAAGTAAACCTAGTGTTTGCCGAAAAAATAATTGAGGAAATGCAAAGCCATGCTTATTTTTAAGTTTGTGTGTGTGGTGCATACAGGTGTGTGAGTGCAAGTGTGAAGGCTACCGGCTGACACTGAATTCCTCTACTCTTCCCCACTGTCGTTTTTGAAACTCTCTAGCTGAATCCTGAACTGGCCATTTAGGCTAAAATGGCTGGCCAGTTAAAAGCTAGGGGTCCCCCTGTCTACTTTGAGCAGCACCAGGGCTTCAAAAGTGCTCCATGGTGCCAGGCTTGTGCATGGAAGCCTAGACTTGAATGCTGTTGTGTCTTCAAATCCTTTCCTGACTGCACCTTTCTGAAGACCTAGTTTTACATTTCTGCTTTGGGCCTTTCTCAGGGGCAGATTGTATTTTGAAACAATGTAATCAGATTTTTTTTCCTCAAGGGTTTTCAAGCTTTTTGATAGTATCCCACAGAAACAGTGTATACATTGTCATCCATGGGCCCCTAAAACAGCAATATCCATGAAGCAAGAGTGTCTTCCATGAAACTGACCCACAAACTTGGTAATGTATTCCATTTTAGTCACTCAATAAAAATAGTGTTGGCATTGAAATGAAGTGCCCCACATCTATATCTCTTTAGTGCTTGTGGTAAGAGTTTATTTTAAAAACTAGTTATGAGAATGTTTTTGTTTAATCCCAGGTGTGAGACTGTTTCAGGTTAGACCACAGGCATAAACTATTAATTGCCTTGTGAGCTAGCAGGGGCATGGCTTAGCCAGCAGAGCAAGTTTAACTCTAAGGAGAGGGAGAAAAAGCCAGAGCCCCTGGACAAAGGGCACTACAAAGAAGAAAGATGTTGCTACTCTCCCTGCTGCTGGATCTTCTTGTTGCTGTTTCCTGGCTTGCTGGTTTGCTGGACTTCTGGATATTGTGACTAATATCGGTATTTCCCCCAAAGGACCAGACAACCCTAATCAGTAGGAAGTAGCTCAAAGAGACCTATGTCCCTTTCCCCTCTAACTTTCCTTCTCTCCCACCTAGTGTTGGAGGATAGAAGGAAAAAGGCTTGGAAGGGAGGAAGAGGTACTAAGCACAGTAAAAATAATTAGTGTGAATAATAGAACAAAAGTAGTAAGACACTGTGCTACAAGTGTTGGTGGTAGAGTAGCTTGTAAAGTCTGTATTTTCATAAACTTCCTCTCTTCTCTAATGAATGGATATTGTGATGTGCTATATCCTAGACTTTAAAGAGCTGGAAGTCTAGAAAGAGGTTTGGGACTTCTGCTTCATAGATGTCTATGGTGAGCAGCTGAGGAAATATGTATGTTGATTAATCTACAAAGAAAAATCACACTCTATAATTCTACCCACAGTCGCATAAAGAATTGCCACTTGTATTTTCTATCCAAAGACATTGAGATTCAGGGTTCCAGGGCTTTCTTACTTTCCTTCCTCCTGCTGGTTCTTGACCTCTGCCCAAACACCTGCCCCCCCTTCATTTTTTTGTGTCTTAAGTGCATATTTAAAAATCTAGAAAATATGCAACATTCACAGGATTTTTGTTTGTTTTATATTAGATGGGATCTCTATATGGCCCAGGCTGCTCTTGAGTTTACTCACTATACAACTTAGGGTGACTTCGAACTCCTGGTCATCTTACTTTCACCTCCCAGGCACTGAGATCACAGGCATGCACCATTACATCTAATTTATTTATGTATTCACTCATTTTCTGTTGTTGTTTGAGACAAGTCCCACCCTCTAGCCCTAGTTCACTGCAAAAGGGTTCTGTAGAGCAGTCTGGCCTCCCATTGTGGGCAGTCTCCTCTGCCTCAATGTGTGCAAACAATCCTTGCTTCTCTCCCTGTGTCTAGTTATTTCACTTAACAGGATGGTGTTGTCTACTGCACTTACTGTAGGAAAGGTCACAAAAACATCTGTGTGCCTTAGGAAAGATGACTGGCCTTGTTTATCATTCCAAGTCACCTGTGAATCAGCTCAAGTCTTAAGGACTGGGGCCTCAGGGCAAGCTCAGCGTGGACTTCTTTCTGATTGCTCCCATTGAGAATAGAGTTAAGTCTTGGTTCAGTAGAATGATGGAGGTTCTAGTACAATAAACACTCCCACTTTCAGCCCTCCTGCCCAGATTCCACCATGGCCAAGGTCAGCACCTCAGCTGGCTCTCAGAAGCTGACTTACCACTGACCTCTAGAGACCTTGTATCCTCCTCCTACTCCTTTCCACTATGTGCCCTGGCCCCGGTCAGTTACTATAAAACCCAGTGAGATGGGAAGGGTCTGGCCCACCTTCAAACTGGGCATGCTCAGTGACAGAGTTGCTTTGGCTGGGACTGCAACCCAGGGACTCTGGGATCCCTGCTCCCAGACCCACAAGAACTGCACGGCCTCAGCTTCCAGGGAGGACAAGACGCAGCGCCGCCCACCCCCTGCAGCCTGTGCTGCAGCTGCCTGCCACCGGAGGGGGCGAACCCACGTCAACCTGTTGTTCCTCCAGTCTCTATTGATCAAGTCAGCGCCACAAGGAAGTGCGGCACCCACACGCGCTTGGAAAGTTCAGCATGCAGGAAGTTTGGGGAGAGCTGGGCCAGTAGCTAGGCGGCCCGGGCAGCACTGGGCAGCGCAGGCGGTGAAGGCGCGGGGGAAGCGCAGCAGAGGTCCACCGGCCCAACCCAGTGGGCTTTATTTATTTATTTACTTTTGGAGCGACGCTGTCCCTAGGTCGCTGATCCCAAATGCACCGGCTTCTCTTCATCTCCATTCTCGTGTGTACGAACTTTTGCAGCTATCGGGACACATTTGCGACTCCGCAGAGCGCATCCATCAAAGCTTTGCGCAATGCCAACCTCAGGAGAGACGGTAAGAGACTTATTTGATTTGTGTTCTTCATTGAGAAGTCACATTTCCTATTGTCAGAGTTCTTTGGGCCATTTATCCTGTCCCTAGCCCCTCCGGTTTTGGATTTTTCAAATGCTCAGAAGGAAGGCATTGTTCTGGGAGGGATTCTCCTGCCTGGCCCCCAGCTAAGATAGCCCCTCCCACCAGAACTGTGGTAGAGAATGTTTGAAGTGTCCTGGGGGCCGGGGGCCATGGAGCTGGGGCAGATTGATGGGTCAAGTGGTTTACTTTCCTGAGCCCTAGCAGTCTATAGGTAGTTGTATGTCCTGGGATAGTTTATGCCAGGATGTGCGTGCCTCCTAACAGGGTTTTAAAGCTGCATGCTGTCCTCATCTTGACTCAGGCTAATTGCCTCTAGTAAAGACCAAGCATTGTAGTAAGTGGTGGAGTCCAGTGCCCAATGAGCTAGACGACATAAATCTTGCTTATTTTAGTTAGGAAAGTAGAAATGATACGTTTCAGCATTGCGGTTATTTCTGCAGCAGACTGGCAATATGCATGTCATTTCTTTTCAAGAGAGTCAGGGTTGCCCTTTAAGTCCCTCAAGGGACTTTCCCTTGGACTTCAGAAAGGCTCCGGAGTCTGGGAGGCAGAGCTTCTGGAATGTCCTTGTACTTCAGGGAACCTGGCTTGTTTTGTTGGTTTCTTTTGTGCTGAAGCTTTCCAAACTCCTGAAATGGCTGTCCTAAGAAAGGTCCTGAGCAGGCATGCTTGTTTTTCTGTCCTGTGGCAGACACCTGGGTCAATGGATCCCAGAGACTCAAATTGAGTTTGCTTTTCTCCTGAGGCTTAGGTCCTTAGCTATAGCTTGTAGTCCTAGCATGGTTCTGTCCTTGCCACGGGTACCTGGAACAGCCAAAGCCTTTTTGGCTTTTGTTTTTCTACACGAATCTCAGCCCCTCTTACTTGCTTCAAGTTCCCAGAGCCACCACTTCCTCCCACATCCCCACCCCACCCACCAAGGATCACCTTGCTGTTCTTAGTGGCTTCAGTGTTTGGACTGGAAACATTTGGCCATCTTGGTCCGTTCCTAGGCATCTCTCTAGTCACTTTAGTTCCTTACCAGTGTCTTTCTTGATATGTCCGAAATTGAGACTCCTTTAAAAGACTTTTGGAATTTGAGTGGAAAAATACATTGCTACGCTTTCTGAAGACAGGTAGAATAAATGGCAGTGTCTCCAAGTTATCTGAAGTGTTAAGGTGTGTGGCCTAAGAACTCAATTCCCTACTGGATAGCAGTGTTTTCTGTAAAATATCGTAAGAACATTTTTTATGACCTCCCTCTTAATTAAAGTACAGAGGTTTTGCACTCAGCTTTAAGCTAGCAAGATTGAGTATTGCTTGTTTTGCTGGATAATTTCATGGAGAGATTTTCTTTGAGTTCAGCTACGCTAATACTTTTGCTTTATTTGCCTTTTTGGCTTCATAGAGCTAAACGCCATGTCAATACATGACTTCATAGCCATAATTTTGTAACCCTCTCAAGGATTGGTTACAAGAAGTCAAGGACAGAAAATGAAAAGCAGGCAGTCATTGCTTATTAACCCAAGAATCTGACCCAAATTTAGTCAGACGTCTTGGAGGGTTTTTCATGTCCCCTTTCTTTTGTTGAAGACCACACTCTGATTTAAATTTTCTTTATTAGAACTCTGTATATCTATCTAGTCTACAGGGGAACTTCTCAAAATACTGATGATGTCTCATAATTTCACTAAAGCTGTTTCACATTTACTGCAATAGTGTACACATACACACACATTATTACTTAATATTCTTCTCTTTAACAATCTTACTTTTAAAAAGGACTGGAGTAGGGAAAATCCAGACATGCTTATGGAAGAAAGTACTAACTTTTATCACGGGTTGTTAATTTCTAGGAAAAGACAGCTCAAAGCAGTGAGGTCAAGATGGAAAGGTTGAACATTGGAAGATTGGGTATTACAGTATTGTGCTTTTCTGCAAATAATGCATTTTCATTATCTGTAAACAAATAATTCAGTGCATGTGTAATATTTAAACACTGTAAGGCAGGAGGATGGTTGAAAGAAAAAAGTCTAAACATGTCCTTTGGATGGTTCTTGGTGATAATGGAAAACAACTCGTTGAGTGGCAGCCAGAGAGTTTTGTTGAGACAGCCTTCGTACATTCTTTTCAGCTCTGATTAACTGCCCAATGTTGGGGTCAATAAAAGAACCAGAAGGGGAGGGCCAGGTGTCTGATAGAAGTGGCTTCCGATGATGCATTGGAATCTTCACAGGCTGACTTAAAGAGTCTTTGTAGACTGAAAACATCACTGAAATTCCTAATGCAGATCAGGGAGAGAGTTAAACATATTATATCACAACCTTACTCAAATTGTACATATCTTCAGTTTGATTTCCCCAGTTTCTTTCATGGGTCGTTAAGGATGATGGCATTTTGCTATTTTGACTGTCAGATAAAGACAGCACAGAAGTCTAGGAAGGACAAACAAAAGAAATATGCTCAGGAGAAAGACAGAAAACAAAAATCTGATCAACCCTAATTTATACTCATTAGAAGATGTGGACAATAGTCACTGAAAACACTGAATGGGTTTGGACAGGTATGTGGAAGCCATTATCTAAAGGTAAGACAGTTAGATCTACAGCAGCGGAATCCCTATGCGGGAGAACCATGAAGTCACATCTTGTAACAAAACTCATGTGTGAGATTTATTTAGGGAAGGGTTTATAGAGGCCTCCAGGTGGAGGGAGATGAAGGGAAAAGGGAAAGGCAATAAGAGGAATGGGTTTTTATTGGAGAATGTAGCACATGTGCCCAAGTTGGGTATACCATGTGGGTTGACAAGCAGTTAGTGATGACTTATCCTGTGGTCGCTGGTTCCTTCGGGATGGCCATGGAGGTACCTGTTCGCTAACATTACGAAGGCTACATTCACACTTAAATACCATGTATTTGCTCTTTGCAATTCTGTTAGTTGCTGCCCAATTGGGGGTTGAGAAAGGAAGTACAAGGGATAAGGGCAGGAGCCCTATGAGAAGGATACTTTTGGTCCTTTTCAGCATGATGCAAAAAGCTTGGGTTTGATCAGCTGTGTCTCAGCACAGGTAATGGAGGAAGCAAAGAGGTAGTATATTGTTCTTAGGTTTGTAAATGATAGGCTCCTATTATAATGTGATTGGTCTTCTAGAATGTTTTGTCACAATACTGTTTTTATTGTGAAACAAGACCTCCAGATCCTTCCACTCAGAGTAGCTAAAGAAGGTGGCAGATTTGATTCAAGTGAGATTTTATAGCTATGGAATAGTACATTACAATAAATTTAAGCACATAATTCATTGTTTATACTTCCTTCTACTGATTTATTTATTTTAATCTTATCTCTAAATCTAGACTAGATCCTAATTTGGAGCCACATCTTATTTTAATGTCTATGCAGTTGATGTTTTTGTGATAATGACTATTCACAACGGGCAATGCTCAGACTGATACCAGGAAAGAAAATAGCCACAGTTAAATGACATTATCAATTATTCTAAAGTCTAACTATAGAGCACTTCCTGCCTAGAGACTTAAGAATACAAATCCCTCTCCAAGTACAAATATTGTTGGTAAGCAACAATTTTAGATTGTTCTGTTTGACTAATGTGCCAGTGACAGAATTGTCTCTAACTTCATCATTAGCTAGGGTGAGCTCTGCAGGATCTGTACTTGTGTTATCTTGGATTCAAAGCAGCAAGCTGGAGTCTTCATCAATATGCTTACCAGGGGCATACAGATAACAACTCCTCGAACTTGGTCACAGATCCGAGACGAAAAGGGATGGCAACAAACAGCAAAATATAAGCCATCTCTTGTGACAGTGTCTGAGAGCTAAGGGCCACAAGAGTGTCTAAATCTTGCATTCATTTGTTTTTATATTTTCTGTTCAGTTCTAAGAGTATTGAAACTTCAATCTTTAGGCTGCTTGTCTGTGTTTTAAATGCAACATGCCTTTGACTATAACAACATGGCTAGAAGTACATAATTACAATTCTTTTGAAAGGAGGATATAGGACTGGGGAGATTTAGTGGGTGAAGAGACTCAAGTTGGAGTCATAGAACCTACTTAAAGCTGGATGCAGTGGCAGGTCTGCTTTCCCAGAACTCTTAGAGCGAGGCAGGGAGCAATGTGAGGAGAGTCTGTAGACATTTGTGAAGAGCAATCCTGGCATATGTAGGAGGGATGATTAGTGTCTAGTTCTGTCTTTGTTTCAAATTCCAAAGTAAGCACCAAGATTGTAGCACAGAAGAACTGAATACCAAGGTTGTACTATGACCTCCACATGTGTGCAGTGGTATATATGTCAGAATTCACATGAATGAGCACAAACAACAGTAACTGCGAACACACACACACACACACACACACACACACACACACACACACACACAAGTATATGAACAAAAATTTCTGAAAAAAAAAAAAAAAACAAACAAACCAAGCCACACCTCCAACTAAATCTTCCACAAGACTGATTAACTGATTAGACCACTAATGATTGTGGAGAGGTTGGAATGTTGCTAATCGTCTGGGGTCATCTTTAGTCCTGTTAATAGCCACTCATTGCCTTGCTTTGTACCTGACCTAATATCTTTGTAACCATTAGGCAAATCATTTAGAATTTACAAACAGATACCTACACCACAAATCAAAAGACTAAGTGTCATTAGATTGGGTAGGAGACCTATGGAAGAGGTTTTCTGCTTTGCTCGGCCTACCTACCTGCCTTATGTCTCCATCAATGTGTTTTACATGGTTCTTCATTTATTACCTTCTTTGCTCAGTTACTATGACAATCTTATGAAATGGCTTCCACATAAATATCTGTTCCTGGGCCATGGTTATTGGTATTTGGCTCCAGAATATACTTTCTCTTATCTCCTTTGAGTGACAGTTGTGTTTTTGGAGGGTGGAAAGATGTCTACATGCTATGCATTTTATGATGTCCTGGGGTGTCTGGATGTTGTAAATTGTAGAATGTCATGTGATATCTGGTTGCTGTGCATTGTAGGGTGTCCTGAGGTGTCTGGTTGCTGTGCACTGTAGAGTATCCTGAG
>CAJQZJ010004767.1:819760-851143 GCA_907164525.1 Lophiomys imhausi
GGGTGTCCTGAGGTGTCTGGTTGCTGTGCACTGTAGAGTATCCTGAGTTGTCTAGATGTTGTGCATTGTAGGGTGTCATGAGGTGTCTGGTTGCTGTGCATTGTAGCATATCCTAGGGTGTCTGAAGTTGTGCAGTGGAGGTTGGTTGAGCTAGGTTCTGAGCTGCATTGACTGAAATTGATTTTTGTCTGAAGGATTTTTTTCCTTTCAATGACCAAAAATAATACAACTTGCTTCAGAACAGTAGTGTCAAACATTGAACAGAATCCACGGAGTCACTTCTCTCCTCTAGGCAGCCAGTAGCTTCAGTATGTTGTCAGTTAGAACTCTGAGTACTTGTGGTCTCTGAAGACTGTTATTGTCATTCTGAAAGTCTGGAAGGATATAAGTGTTTTCTATCTTCCTTCATGAGAGCTGAGTCATATGTAAATTCTGTTCCCTCTGGGACTCTTGAGTTTTCCTTGTTGAAATGATCTAGTGGGTGTTTCCAGCAGTGTCTGAACACCTTTGGATGGGAACACTTTGTGAACCAGGTATAGGGTGTTTGTAACTCTTGGACAACGTAATGCTCATCTCTTGCAAGGACCTAGAATGTTTTCAGGTGGAAATGAGTTTGTGTAATTTAGGACTCACTTAGTTAACTCTTTTCAAGCAATCCTTTACTTGTGCTCAACTCTCTTCCAAAGATGAATGAACATGATACCAACAGTATTTATCACCGGTCTTTCACTGAGCTCCACTGCAACAGCTATTTATTTAATGACTGTTTTGCTTTCTTGACATCTACCATGTCCGGTGCTGATGTTCAGTTCTCTAGCAGGACATGATTGGCACATGGACAGTCCCTGTTGTTCTGAAGTCAAGATCTAGCAGAAAATAGAAATGAGTAGTTCCAACTGACTTTTTGGTTCTTTCTAGACAAAATTCCAGATGCGCCGTAGGGATCTTGGGGCAGCTGTTAAAAACTCCTGCACACGCTCCAGGTTTCCCTCCCCTTGTCAGCAGATAAACCTATGTACATCCCTCTTATTCCATTTTATATGGTGAGTTTGAGTTTTTTGGAAGATTTGTAGTTGAGAAAACTGTATCTCACAGTGGAAGTGTGAAAGGGTCATTGTGGCAGGTGCTTTCATGGGGACCAGTGTAATAAATTCTAGGACATTGTGAAGTCTTGAGAGGCTGAGAAAGGCTTTCTGGCAAAGAGAAGATGAATAGGAGTTTAGAAGCTAGGGAAGGTGACAGAAGAGAATAGAGTTTGTCAGCAGAAAGAAAGTTCTTCTCAAGGATTAGAGATGAGGATTATAAAAACAATACTAGTAAAATAAAATAAAGGGCTCGCAAGATGACTCAGTGAGTAAGGATGCATGCTGTACAACATGGACACTTGAGTTCGATCTCTGGAATCCATGTAAAGGTGCAAGGATAGACTAGACTTACAAAGTTGTCCTCTGACCTGATATGCATGCCCCCCATCATGCACACACTAAATAAACAAGTAATAAAAATGTAAAAATAATATTAAAATGCAAAAATGCACATGCTCACCAAGACTGGTGAAGGACCTGGAAACAAATATGAGGGAGTCTGAGTGAAGGGAAACCATCAGGAGACTGAATTGAGGTAGGAGATGTAGCTCAGGTGGCAGCGTGATTACCAATAAGGCATTAGGAGCTGGGTTTGACCCCCACCACAATATAAGTGAATATGGTAGCACATGCCTGTAATCCCAGTACTAAAGAGGTAGAAGCGAAAGTATTACAGATTCAAGGTCATTCTTAGATGCATAGGAAGTTCAAAACTAGCAGGGCTACATGAGACATTGTAACCCCTCCAAAAATATGAATAAAGGAAGGAAAGGATAAAGGGAAGAAAAAAAGGAAAGAAGCTTTAATTGAGGGAGACTCATGGTGTCTCAGTGTTGAATGCAGAGAAAGTATGTCCTAAGGAATGAGCCAGGCCAAGGGTGTGATGGGTTCAGACTCCTTGCACACATATTGCCTGGATAACATGTCTACAGATTGTGTAAGTTAAGTTTCAGGATGATAGGAGAAGACAATTATTGATATCCTTAGTTCAAAATCTCTAGATACTAGTGCACCAAACCACCTGCTATTCCCTATGTCCTCCTAATTCCAGAAATTTCTCCGTCACAATGTAGAAAGTAGTGTATCTTTACCTTTTTCTACATTCTCTGCAAGGGAATGTGGATGTCAGAAGAACTTGGGTAGGAATCTACATCACTAAACTATTTCAGAATCAAGCCCAATTTAAAAGCAAACACTTTTACAATAACTTTCATGGGAAGGACAGTTTCAGCAAAAGCACAAAGGGATCATATATAAGAAGAAAAAGTATCCAAGATAGACACAGTAGGAAGAAATTTTTTGTCTCCCAATACAGTATTTCAGGACCAAAGAAATGTAATTCATAAAGGCATAGGTTCACAGTTCATACACAAGAAGTATGTTCTTACAGGAAGTATCTCCTCATAAGCATTTTCTCTAGAACAAGAATGAAGTATGTTTTGTTTCATGTCACCACAAGCATTGACGATGCATACCATAATATGTCTTTTTCCTATCTACACCCTGATCTACTAACGTCTGTGTATTACCTTTACTTGTGTTCTGTCTTGTGATTTGTGGGGCTTATGGTTTGTTGATTTTCCTATTCGCAGGAAGGAAATTGATGGAGGCAGTATAGAAGTGGCATGAGAGCTACCTTTCCACATGAGGGGTGACATTTACTTAGAGTTTAAGATTTCACCTCAGTACCATCTTGTAGAGTGGGTACATGAAGTGTTGTGACAAATATGATTTGAAACTTTATATTTTATTATAATTCTTTTAAAAATTATTTTTGCTAGCATTTTGTCTTTAGCAGAAATTTATATACCCATATGCAACATGTTTTGAAATATGTATTTATTGTGGGATGGCTAAAACAAACTCATTATGAGGTATATATCACCTCATAAACATTCTTGTTTTGGTAGTAAGAGCACTTAAAATCTACTTGGCAGTTTTTCAGCATGCAATATTTTGTTAATAGCGATAGGCATCAGCTTATGTGTGTCAGGAGTCCTGGAGTTTCACACTTGAGCTGTGGCATGGCTGAGTATGGAGCCAATCTCTGAGGGTGACTGTGAACAGCAGCTGGACAACTCTTGACCTAATGTAAGAAGAGGCTCGCTCACACATCCTGCATTTCACTGGAACGTTTAATAAGCAATATAGCATCAGCCTGCTTTTATGAAATGCTGCTGAAGCACCCTTAGTTGTGTGAAAAGGAACCAAATGAACCAATAAATATACAGCAAATTTACTTAAAAGCTTAAATGAGGGTAACAGTGTATATAAGCATGTCCATAAGGTCCTCGTACACACTAAAGGACTGCTTGACCTTAATTACCATGTGGTTCTATCCTGCTAGCTTAGGTGACTTCCATATCTACACACAGAATATTAACATATGGTTGGAACAGAGAGGAGTACTGTCTTGGCTTGAGGTTCTCACATCCTGACCACTGAACAGTGAGACCTAGGGATTTTTCTCCCTCCATGTTTCCAAGCATTAGAAAGTTTTCTTGAGAACTATACAAACATCTAACTTAGGTTTTTGTTGTTGTTTCTTTTTAAAAAAAAAATCATAGTAAACATTTTTAACACACCATATTGTATTACATAAGGGTGTTTTTATACAAGTTTATATTAAAACACGGAACACATTCTCTCATATTCAGAACTTTCCATTTGTCTCTCCTCTCCTTCTCATTAACTCCTTTGTCCCCTCAGATGGTTTCATTTCGACTTTAGGTCATACATACATTCATGGCTTTGTGAATCTGTATAAAATCTAGGAACCGCACATGAGATAAAAAGTTTCGTCTATCTCACCCCAACTTCACTTGCTAAACATAATCATCTCCACATGCTTCATGTTTCTGCAAATGACTTTATTCTTTACAGATGAAAACCATTTAGGTGTGTCTAGACCACGATTTCTGTGTCAATTCCTCTGTTATTAGACACCAAGATTGGTTCCATAGCTTATCTCATGTGACTAAGGGTGATAAATCCTGCTGTGTGGATATCTTTGTCATAGACCACAGTAGAGGCTTGTAGGTGAGCCCCCAGGAGTGGTAGCAAGGCCATGTGGTAGTTCTACTTTTAGGGTTTTTTTTTTAGGTCCATCCTGACCAGAGGCTTGTTATTAAGACAGGGGGAAAATAGTTCTAGCTTAAATAGTTCCAGCTTATCTCCATATATCAGTAGAAATGATTAGATTCCACCCAATACAATTGTTGATTTTAAAAATGATGTCCTTGAGCTGTCAAGAAAATTTTATGTGTTTGATAGTTTTGCCAGTTTTACAAACTAGAATTATGAATCACTGTAGAATACATGGAGGTAAGGCAGAAAATCCAATGTTTACTAGGAACCCCCACTGGAAATGAAGTTGTCTAGTTGTAGCTCACAGACATGTCTAGTCAAGGGGGAAGTGTACAGAGGTGTCTTAGAACTGTAGGTTAGACCCTGTTGGATTCAGAATCCTTAGTAACATGTGTGTACACAAAGCACATATTCAACCTACATATTTTAGTTTGGAAAAAAAATGATTAGTGAGTTGTTTCAGGTGAAGGGTTGGTAACATGTGTATAAAGACCAGTATTTTAGGTTTCCCAGGTCATATGATCTCGGTTCTGCAATCAGCAGAAAGAAGTCACAGAAATTATATAAGAGCATGCAGATGGCTATAAACTTTTTAAAAGTTTGCAAAATTCAAGTTTGTAAAATTAATAAAACCTGACTCTCCAAATATGACTGCGGGTCACAATTACAGAAAAATTTGTGTTTTGTTAAAGTGAAGGCTGCAACTGTGATGAGGGAGGGGTTCATTCAAAATCTAATTCCAATTAGAAAATAAAAGCAACTCATTTGTAACATCAGATAACGTGGCTTAGCATCAGCTTATAATATGGATTGATGATCCTAGATTGATCATAGATGATGGATGGATCATAAATCCAAAGGTACATCTATACCATGATAGATATCATCATCACATCTCTGAACAAATATTGAATGAAGCTTAATGACCGGCACTACCAGCAAAAACAACAGTAGGACAATATTTGCTGTTTTGTTGCATCAAGGAGGTGGCAAATTCTTATATGTGTTGCTTGGTCCAGGTCACTTGGGTCTGGGCATGTAATTTACTCGGTCCCCTTTCTTTCCATTGTCCTTTTCCACCTAGGTCTCTAGGGTTCATTTCTCTTCCGTCTCAAGCCTTTCCTTCTTGTTGGCTCCCTCTTCTTGGCCAACACACGTGTTCAAGTTACTTTTCCCTGCCCTACAACAAATGGAAGGCATTTTCCTGTTTCTCTTCATGGTAATATTCCATAAACATCCTCAGTGTTCCCACTTTCCTCCCTCTCTGGTACCTGTTATTATTAGAAATCATCCCACAGCCCTACTGAGCCATTCTGGTGGAGGCACTAGGCCTCGGAGTCTCCTCTGCCTGGATCATGGTGGAAAACCTTCTCTTCACTTGAGGGACTCTGTTCTTTTTCTGTGTTGCGCGATACTATTCCTTTTCTTTGTTGACACTCCCAGATAGCTGATTTGAAATGATGGTAGAAATAAAGTGCAAACTAATCCGGTTCTCATTTTAATTTCTTTGGAGGAGCAAGATTAGAGAAAGCCTTAAAATATGTTTTATGGTTTATCTCTTTTCCTGACTATTGCAAGAAGTGAAAGAAATGAGAAATATCTGAAAACATTATGAGGATCCTGTTAATATAAATAGAATGTTTGAAGATAAAAATAATGTGTAATGTACTATCTGCAAGAGCAGCATGTGTAGCTAAAAAAAAAATTTGCTTTAAAAATAGACATTGGCTATGTACATAGAAGCGTTCTGTGTTGCTGAGTGCCACCCTCCATTGGTTTGGTCTCTTGTATGTACTACAAATGCTGGTATATTTTCGTAGCTTATATTTTTTCAATTCTCTCACTGATCCTCTCTGGAAAATCTTACTTTATTTTGATTAGTATGCTGTCATGGGGAAATAACCCATCAGCCTGCATTTTCTGCTTCTGTCTCATTTATTTATTTATTTATTCACTCATTCATTCATTTATTTATTTATCCATCTCTTTATTTATTTATTTATTTATGAATGCATTTGTTTGTTTGTTTAATTTCATTACCCAAATCTTACAATGAATGATCTCAATGGGACTTACTGTAACACTCTAATTCAGCAAAAAACAATGTCAAATATTTAGGGTTTTGTTTTGTTTTGTTTTAGTTCTTTTATTTATCCAATGGAGAATTCTGTGGCAGACACATCATGGTGGCCTTTGAGCAAACTCCTCAGGGAATGTACTGGTCAGCAGCAATGTCTCCAACAGAAGTGTCTATTTTGCATCAGTTTTCCCAATTCCCAGCCCTCTTAGATCCTCTGCTCATCTTGTTTCTGTAATGAAGTCTGTGATTAAATATCCTTGTTTACACAGCTAATATCTGCTTGTACATGTGGGCTGACTGGCTCAGCACAGCCAAACACTCTCCTTGTCCACTTCATTGGTTGACACATAGAAGAAATTCAATATGATTTAATAATTTAACAAACCAACCGGTATTGTCTTTTGTTAGCAGATTTTAGGCCCTGTAAGCCCCCTCATGGTGAAACTGTGAGAGAAAGGGAGTTAAAACCTTGAACCATTGACTATTAGGTTACTATCTTCATTTTTTTGGGTGGTTGTTGAATTATTCATTGACCAAGAGAGAGGGAATGAAGAGCAAAAGTCGATGAGAGAAAAGGATTGGTAGGAAGGTAATTTTTGGACACTTTAGTATATTTTGAAACCTCCCTATAGAAAAATCCAAGTACAAGAAGAAAAGAATGGAAGACAGATTTATAAGAAATGCTTTTACAGAGAACACAGCAATCAGATGTGTATCTTCATGTATTCAGGCAAATGGTCAACTATTGTGAGGGTGCGATAGTGCTCCCTATTCCTCAAGCTCTTTTAGCATGAAAAGGGCTCTCATAGCCCTTATAAACAATGGCTTCAGGTGAAGAATTGGTTACACATTCCCAGAAAACTCTTTTGGGAATCCCAACATGCCATTTATTTTTAGACAGCTAACTTTGGCATAAGCATAATGTTTTGGGTTAAGTAAGAAATAATGTTAAAGAAAGATGACCTTTCAACTATTTCAATAGAATACAAATCCTCAAATATATTAAAACTAACATTTTGGGTCATTTTAGCAAACTTCTGCACTTTAAATACTTGTCTGAAATTTCCCCTGATTAATGTAAGGGCCCAAAGGAGGATATAAACAGAAGTTAAGGGCTAGGGAACAAGCTTTCAGTGTGAGTCTGCATGATGCACTTTAAGAAACAAAGGGATGACAAGTATGTTTCCATTCTGTTTATGGAGTTGTCTATGGTGAAGCATGTTTTAGAGCATCTTCTATGGAAGATATTGCTGAGTGAAATAAAGAATGTATTTTTTATAAAGCAAGAACTCATTGACAAAATTACTAAATGTAAAATGAAAATATTTTGAAATGTTTGTTGTTTTTGAAAAGAAAGCTAATCTGGAGTGGAGGGAGAGCTGCTTGGAATTTAGTTTAAGTACAGTTTATAGGAGATGCATGAATAACTCACAAGCAACAATGGTCTTTAGTGTTAATTTCTACAGTGCACCTTCTTTCACTAACCCCGGCTTCAGCAAGCACTGGCCCACTTGGTTCCCTCAGAGTGTCTGCTGAGTCCTGAGTACATGGAGACTCAGGTGAAGAACTGGGTGGACGCAGCACTATATACTAAATCACTTCCTGACTCAGTTAAAGCTTGTGCTTAAGCTGAAGAGACAAAATTGGCTTATGAACAAACACAAGGCTAGATACTGCCCTGAGTGTGCCCTTATGTGACCTAGTGTTACTTAACTGGCTACTGGTGAACACAATAATTTGAAAGAGTAAGAAAGAAAGGCAAATTTCTCACTCTTCAGTAAGAATACTATTATTCTACTATTACACCAATTAAATTTGAACTGAAAAGTAACTTTTAATTTGACTTTTATGACTATATTTACGATTTTCTGTGTGTTCAGATCTTAGAATAAATCTTCTAAAACTATAAAAGCCAGTGTGTACACTCAATTACCAACTGAGTAAGACTTAACTTTTCGATACATTATAGTAATTTAACTTCTGAATGCAGTAGACAAAGATGACCTTATATGCTTTGTGTTTTAATTATTTGTTGTTTGTTTGTTTTTTCCTTCTTCTTTTGGTTGGGAATGTAAACTAAATTTAGCTATTAAAAAATCAAAAGCAATGGAAATATACCACTTATATACAACTATTCCATTCTGTACTATTGTTAAATTTGAAGTATGATAAAAAAACATGGTGGAATAATTTAGATAACTGTTTAATTGTTTGTATTCTTAGCACATCCAATTAGTATGTCTGTATAAAGTTCATGGAGATCCAATTTAGTAACTTTGAGGTGTTAGAGATTTTGATTTTCAAAAGAGTGAATGCTTTTGAGCAGCCACTAGTTGGCAAATCCTTGGATGCACAGCCAATGAGTTGGCCACCTTCCTTTTCTTGGCAAGTTAATGCAATTTTAAGGAAAAGGAGTACTTTGGGGGACAAAAGTATTATCATGACAAACAAAGTAATAAACTATCCTCACAGAGTGCTCTGATACCCGAAGTACATATGGATAGACAGATTGTGAGAATGTAAAGTTGTCTGTGGTTCACCTCCAGGATGTAGTTGCTGATCAGTGGCCAGTGCAGGTATATGACAGCCACATAACTATTGGGCATAAAGTTGCTATGCATTCATACAAGTTTAAAATAAAGTTTAAAGTCATATGAAAATCTGCTCAGATTTTGAGATATTTTAGGGAAAATTGGAAAGCCATGGAGTGAGTTATGCACCAGGCTGGATATAACTCAAATGATCAGTATCCTAGTGCTGTAATTGGTAAATATTACCCCACATGGTGGCAAGGTTTGTAGATGTGATTTCATTAAGCATCCTGGCCTGAGGCAATGGTCCTGTGTTATTTTGGGGGACTTCTTGTAAGTAGAATCACAGTGTCCTTATAGAAGAGGGACAGATAGATGCTCATTAGAACAAAAACTATAATGATGTAAAATGTATATGTGTATATGACACTCACACAGACATTCAAACACATATAAAAATGATAACTGCATTAAGTGATTGGAAGAAGGAAGAGATATATCTAGAAGACATATTTGCATATGTTAAGAATGATGGCTTCTGACAAGATCTCTCAATGGGTAGAAAAGATGTCTAGTAGCAAAACCAGCATGTGAATTCAATCCCCAGGATCCATATGGTCAAGTAGAGCAATATCTCTGTCTCCTTCCATTTGTCTTCTGACAACATGTGTGTTCTCTTGCTCAAGTCTACATCACACACACTCACATGTACAAACATACATACACACATTTGCAGATACATATACATACACACATATGCACATATGCACACCTCAAATAAAAATAAAATTTAGGATGTAATTTTAAAAGAACTGGTAATTTGGACTTGCAAAATGGAAGGATGTTAAACCAGGGTTGTTAAACCCAACCCAATTGGGTTTTGGAGCTCAGGGCTCTTAGGGGATGTTGAATACAACCCTTGCCACACTGAATCTTCGTTGTCCAGGAGAAAGATGATAGTGTGAATGAACTTTATTAGTCACCTAAGTAAGGAAAAAAAGAAATGTGGGAAATTCATTTTTAAATATTTTATTTAATCCAGTATATATGTAAGAATTATTTTAATGTGAAGCAAATATTTTCTTTAATTATTGGGATTTCTTTTAGAATGATTTTGGTGGTTAAGTCTTTAAAGTCCACCATGTAGTTTATACTTTAAACAGTTTCAGAATAGCCACACATCGAACACTGTGCTACTTCTGCTGTCTCATTACCAAGGTCAGCAAAGCTGTTGAGGTGGTGTGCTTGAACAAACACAGGTTAGCCTTCTTTATTCCCAACATAAAAAGAAAGTAAGAAGTTGTGAGTCTCTTTGTTATTCACTGTATTGAAGCCACCTGAAGAGAGTTACATTCTTAAGTGCAACTTTAAATAAACATTAAATAGTAAGTATGGATTCATAGAGATTAATGACCTAAATCATCAGCAGTTAATAATTCAGCAAACATATATTTCTGTGGGTTCTATTTTATTTTATTAAGTCACTAATAAATAACCATCTTCTGATAAATTCACAGTACCAGATGGTACAGTATCATGCCAGATGCAAAGGTTTAAGGTGTTTGGGTTTTTGTTTTGTTTTGTTTTTTTTATGAAAACAGCAGTTGTTCCTCCTTTCTCCAGTGTTGACATTCCTTTTCATTTCCAATTTAATTTGATGTAAGCAACAATAATGTTGCCTTTTATTATTTGACTATTTTTAATAATTACTCTTTATTGCTAACCAGTAACAGATCCATGAAAAAAGAATCCTGTTGTCTGTTTGGGAGGTTTAACCATTATACACTTGACAGAAGTTTTTATGAAGTAGCCAATGTCTCCTAGGATTTAGAGGCTTTGGGCAGCATGAATTTGTAGTGGGTCATTTAAAAAAAGAATGTTATAGAAACTATTAAAACTTTAAAATATTCAAATCCTTGCCTACTCTATGACCCCAAATTTGAAGGCAATTAATAAAGATCACTACAGAAATATAATTCATATGCCTTTTGCTAATCAATATACATATGCCAAGCTTGTGGCTGTGTTTATGTTGGCATGGTCTTTAATATAATTATAACTTTCAATTTGTGCAAATGATAATAGTCTGTCACATTAAATTCCTTCTAGTATTTTCTGGTATCTTATTTTTCTTTAACTGACTTTCACAATATCTCTTTGAATTCTTTTTCAAAAAGAAGCTAACATAATATCCTAGGAAACTCACATTGCTGTAGGATTCATTTAGTCTATATGTGGAAAACTCAAACAAATTTCCCAGTTTGAAGCCTCATTGCATGAAGGACCACAGCATACAACTTGCCAGGTTAGATGGGAGAGTCTTTTTCTAAGCAAGAAATGCCTTGAGGAGCTTAGCATCTCAGCAACCTGATGTGTGTCAGGACACAGCAGGGTTCTTGTGTTATTGGAAACATCTTATTGCAAAGGCACTTTTCATTTTCAACAGAGAAGTGAGTTTAAAAACAGCCAATTTTAAAGTATGCTTTGGTGTGACGTGTATATCATTCTCAGGTATTTTTACCTGAAATCATGTCATTAGTTCAAGTTCTGCCTTCCATCAAGAACATGAGCTCCTCCATAGTGATGAAGACATTGTGTCTCTTGTTTACTGGCTGTTGGAGTAGTGTGTGGGCTAAAGGAGGCATTCATTGATCATTTGTTGATTGACTGAGTGAATGGTCTCAGAGTGCAATCCAGGGACAACAAACTAGAGCAAAAGGGAGAGGAATGTGCTTGACAGAGAGAGACAAACTTTGACACTAATAAGTTGTAAACTTTAAGTTCCTGATTGGCCTCTCACAAGGCTCCACTATTTAACTTTGTAGTCACAATGCGGTGAGTTTTTTCCTACAGAAGAAACTATGTTGTGTGCATCTCAGAGTCCACAAAATCTAGGCCATTCCTTAGTCTAAGGTTTATGTGTTCATCCTGTCAATTGAGATTCAGCTTGAAGTACTATGGAAACAAAATAAATCTGCTTTAACAGGTGAGCAACTTAATGCAGCAGGAGCCTTGTTTCCCTAAAATTGATTAAATTATTGTAGAACCTACATCTGTCTCAGTGATGAATGCCCTTTACCATTGCCAGATTCTTATGTTACTTCCCTGGTGTTCACCTCTGTATTCTCAGAGATATGTTGCCATTGTTCCCAAATGTATGTTACATAACTGTAGAGCTAGCTTCATTGCTGTTTTTCTCATCTTTTGAGACAGGGAGATTGGACTGCGTGAGTAAATTATCGATCTAGCTTGTCTAAGAATTATTGCAAAGCATTTATCAGGATGAGATGTAATCAAAGAACTTTGTGCTTAGTCAGAACTCAATGACAGGAATGCATATATATAATTTAAGTTGAAATAAAAATGGAAAAATCCCCATTGAAATTTGCATTTTCAGTTAATTGATCAAGTATTCTTTCAATGGCATTACATAAGAGGGTCCGTTATTGCATACATGGGGGAAATGATGTATTAAAGAGATGCATGTATTGTATCATGTGGCATTCAATTTATACAACTTGAGGTTAATGAAATTCATTAACTTGAAAAGAAAATCTAATCCACAAAGGCTACTGAATACTGATTGAGGGAAGAAGAAAAGCCTGTCCTAAATTGTTGGGAAGTTCCTGTTACCACCTCAGGACTCACAGATTAAACAGCACCAACAGCAAACCCCTATCTTAGGAAGTGAATAAAGACTAATGATTTCTGTCAGTAAAGCTTTTAAAGCAAAGAGAGGGAACCAACATCCAAGCAATGGGAAAGCGTTTAGATACCTGTGAGGAGTTGTTTATTGAAGAAAGGGGGATTTTCCCATTTCCACCTTTTTCTTGTAAAATTTAAAGGTGAACGTTGTGGCCAAATTTTCCTATGATTGTCTTTTTTTTTTTTTTTTTGGTGGGCACTCCTTAGACTAAGTAAGTATATTCGTTGGAAAATTAGTAAGAGGTAGTCCAGGTCATCTTGTTTCTTGTTGCCTTTGGTTACTAAACCATGGCATAGACAGATGTAAAGACTGTCAAGACTCACACGATGGTAACAGTTCAATTTTCAGCAATCACTTTCTTATGTGTAAAACATGAATCTCAATACAGTTGAAAGCCAGAATGAAACCCACTCCTATCTTGCTCTCTTCTAAAGCTTTCCCAAGTGTCTAAAGACAAAATAAATTTATTCCACCGCAATTCCAGATCTAGATGTTCAAGGTGAGACATCGATCACATTAATTACCATAGGAAGGTTGCACAGAGAATCTGGCCTTCAGTTCTGGCCACTGTCATTTCTTGGCTTTCTCCACATTACCCAGCTCTCTGCCTTCTCTGTTGCATACATTTCATTTATTTATTTATTTATTTATTTATTTATTTATTTATTCATTCATTCATTCATTCATTCATTCATTCATTTCCTCCCTCTTCCTCCTCCACCACTTCTTTTTGCTTCTCTATGTGCCAAATATCCTTGACCTCCTTGTTTTATAAGGACAATTGGAAAATACATCCAAAGATCACCTGGAAAATCCACAGTAAACTTCCCCTGTAGATTACAAATTCAGTCCCTTTCCACTTCCTACTATTATTCCATCTCTACCAACCCCACTGCCTCCTCCTCCCCCTCTTCCTTCTCTTCCTTCCCCTCTTCTTTCTCCTCCTCCTCCAGAACATGCGAAACTAGACTAAGCAGAGATATGGGACAGAAAGAAGACAAATGGTAACAAGGACAGAGGGTATCACAGAGGAGTATATTCTGTGTGTGATAAACAGAGAGAGACAGGTCCACAAAGATAAGAGCTATTTCATGGGGGTCTATTTTCATCCATGGAAAAGATGGTGAATGGAAGGGAACCAGTGAGAATAAGAATGGTATCTAATGGGAAAGGGTTAAGTCATAGTTGGCAAAGACTCTAGAGCAGTGGTTCTCAACCTTCCTAATGCTAGGACACTTCAGTGCAGTTCGTCATGCTATGGTGATCGCCCCCACCAATAAAAAATTATTTTCCCTGCAACCTCATAACTGTAGTTTTGTTACTGTTATAAGTCGTAATGTAAATATGTGTTTCCCAATGAAACTGGGTCAAGAACCACAGGTAGAGAACCAATGCTCTAGAAGATGGACGTGATTACTAGGAACCAGGTATTACTCCTCCACCTCTTCCTTCTCCTTCTCCCCCTCTTCCTTCTCCTCGCCCCCCCCCTTCCTTCTCCTCCTCCTCCAGAACATGAGAACATGTGAAACTAAGCTAAGCAGAGATGCCAGTGTGATACCTGATTTCACAGACAATGAGAAAGGTAGACTTGTAGACACGGTCTCCAGGAAGAACTTGGTATTGAGTTGACCACTTTGAACAGTGAAGTGCCAAAGACAAAAGCGGTGAGGAAAGAGTGTCTTCAAAATTAGTACCTTAATGATTCCTTCTTTTAGACTTTGGATGAAGGGAAAAGAGAAACGAAATTCCTGCTCCATTTTTATTTCAAAAAGTATGTAGTTTTCACACTTTCCATGCAGAGGACTATTGTAGACTGCTCTTTGTTTTAATACTTTCCATGGACTCAGTGATTGATTGCATCTTTTTATGCTGTCTCTGCCAAATGCTGATATGTGAATCTCACAGTGATACTTCTTATTTTGTGCTAAAATGATTTTGTCTAATTATGACCTTATTAAAGTAGCATGGTTATATTTGCTCTTTGTTTTATGGTAATGACTGATAAACAAAATGTTAATTGGCATTACAATTTTGAGCTATATTTATTCTGATATTTAAGTGGTTTAATTAGGATTTAATTTGCACACCAGCCTGAATTGCTGTCTAGTCCAATATATCCTCTGGCATTTTGTTGTCATCGTCCGAAAAAATTGTTAAGACATGGCAAGAGCCAAGCACTTTGTCAGTATGTGTGGTATTCACCTCAGGTTTCAGGGAAAAGACTTTGTTAATCAGCAGCTGATTCTAATAATATAATTGTGTTCAAACTTTTGTTGTTTCGGGTGAGAAAGCACTGAGCTAGGCTACACTGTGTTCAAAGCCTAGCTTCTGCTTGTAACTTTTGGGTTAGTCTTTAGTGTTTGTGATTAGATTTTGTCCCAGGGGTCTATATCTACTTCAGTTCAAATCCATAAAAACCTGCTGTTTCACTGCTTATTAGGTAATAATTTCTCCTTGCTGCGGGGTACTCGCCCTTTTCCAATTATTGTATATTACTTGTATCCATTTTACCTTTCGGCTTTATCCAGCGGATTTTGACTCCTCCCCTCCTTAGACTCAGCTTTCAGTATGCTCTGAGGCTCAAAGTGCTACATCAGGTTCTTACATGAGCCATTAGTCCTCCTAGGCTTCCTTACCACCTCTCTTTCTACATAGTTCTTCTAGGTCCTCTGTGAATTGAAGAGAATAGATTTCTTCAGTGGTTTTGGAGAAGAGAATGGAAGAATTATATTTGCATGTATATAAAGTTTCTCTGAAAAAAAACTTAAGTACCTTAATAGGTATAGTTTGAATGTGCTATGTGTTTATTATTTAGCTTTTAGTCCTTGTGGAGGTACACATGTCCTGATGTACTTGTGGAAATCAGAGGACAACTTGTAGGGGTTGGTTCTTTTCCATTACATGAACCCTAGAGATTAAATTCAGATTGCCATGTTTGGTGGCAAGCATCTTTTCCCACTGAGACATCTTGCAAACCTTGTGCTGTGTGTTTAATATGATAGTTATTTCATCATTTTATTGCAAAGTGACACATTCAGACCACAAAGCACAAGATGTTCATGGCATTTTCTAAAAGTGGCATATCCTAACATTTATTGTATACTCTGGAGTCATGTTCCAACCTAGAGCACCCAAAGGGTGAGCAGGCAGTGAGGGGTTGAGACTGTGTCTGATAAGCTCTCAGATGTCCTGTCGGCTTCTCCTGTGTGGACACTTTCTGTTTCTGGTGCAAAGTCTTAAGAAGCTTTCCTGTAACTCACAGGATGACAGAAGGAAACATAGGCTTATACTTATTTTGGAGAATCATTTTAAATCATTATGGAAACAGATGAGTTCCATAGTGAAATTCTTTTGTAAAACAATTTTTTTCCACAAAATAACCAGTTAAGTATGGATTTATGTATTAGGTTTTCTTAAAAGTTGATTAGTGTAGGGGAAAAAAGAATTAAGGTATAAATAAAGTCTTTTGACACATTCTTCTCTAGTCAATAAATATGGTAATTTGTGAATAATAAACTTATTTATATATTTTTATAAATCATGTAATTGTCATATTGTATCATGTGAATTTATGCACTTTTCCCCTAATAAGTATTTAGGAAACAAATGTGTAAGTTGGCCAAGTTGTGGAGACCTTGTTCAAGTAAGTATGAGACATAAGTCATGGATAAGGGGGAGTAGGTATGGCGTCTGCAGAGTTAATTTTTCTGCTGGGATGTAGGGTTTTGTGAAAAAAAAATTTAAACCAAGTTTTTCTGTCCCCAAGAAGAGGGGCTGCTTGTCTGTTGTATGAGAGTGGGCTGAGGAAGTTGTTGGGATGTGTGTGAGAAGCAGCTTGCATTCTGTATGAGGGTGCATGTAAGTGTTCTCCAAAGGATATCTGGGAAGACAGTGTCTCTGTTGGCTTTCAAAACATTTTCATCTGACAGTTAAGTGAGCCTCTGGTGGAAGAAGTAGTGACAGACAGGACTGCAAACAGAGAAATCCATACATCCAGTTCGGAGGAAGGCAGGAACAGGCGAATATCTACAGACTAACTTTAGAAACAGTGGAATTTGTGGCCTCCTTTCATAGAATTTGCTTTGCACAAGTCGAAGACAGCCCTATCAGTCAGTGATCTTCTCAATAAGATTATCTGTGGCAATGAGGTGATTTCTATACTCTTGACTTAGTTTATCAAATATGACACATGAAATTCAGTGTTCTTGAGCAATTTCATTTTTCCTTCTGCTAATGATAAATTTGGCCATATACTTCTGTGCTAAGACAGGTTGTCTAGAGAACAGAACAGGAAGAATGTAACCATATATGATAAAATTGATTTATTAGACTGCCTTACACAGTACAGGTTAGTCTGAAAACCAAAAAGTTGTTCTGTCCATAAGATAGAATTTCAGATGTCCCGGTCATTCACTGAAGGACTAGAACATTCCTATAGAGTTATTTATATTCAACTTTTGTTGAAAGGCTGAACAAGCTAAAATATAATGTCATCCAAGGATTAAAACAGTAGGAGCAACCACACCAGCAGTGGAGAATGATGTACTCAGTAAGATTTGCTTAGCAGGTCAGCATAATTGCTATACCTCAGGCCTATCCATGCCTCAGATATGTTAGAACTCTCTACACCTCAGAACTCTCTATACCTCAGGCATTTTTATACCTCAAGCATTTCTATACCTCAGACCTCACTATACTTTAGAATTCTGTTGGAAGGTGTAGCTAGAGGAAAGCCTTCCCCACCAGTTAAACCTTTCTGGAAACCCCTCCAGATTTGCCAAGAAAATTGTCACCTAACTGATTGCAGATCTTGTTACCTTATCAGTCAAGTGTAAGTATTAAAATCACTAATTTATTTTGTTCTAAAAATAATACTGGAAATCATCTATCAGAATTTTTAGATCTCAGGTTTTTGCAATATAGTCCAGTTCCCATGAAATTTATGTGTATATGTGTGAACACCAGTATTTATTTTTTACTCTGTTTTTTTTTTGTTTGTTTAATTCTCATTTCCTCCCTCTAGAATGTATGTTGATAAGAAGGACAAGAATTGACTCTGCCTAGCTGATTTGTTCTCAGGAGAGTGCTGGGGCACTTTTTTTCATTTATGATGATATCAGCCAGGTCTTTTTTTACTGGTGTTCTAAACATACCCAAATTTTAAAATGCACATACCTTTTCAATAATGTTAATGTCAATATCATAGTTACGATATTGTATAATTGCATTGCAAGACATTACCTTTGGGAATAACTCAACACAAGAATATAGTAGCTCTCTGGGTTACCTCCTATAACTACTTATAAATCTTAAGTATAAAAACTCAAATAAAACTGACAATGCTGCTAATATTTTGTGGGTTCTGTATTGGAATATTTACCAAAGCTGAAAACATACTAGGTGAGTGGAACAACAAACAGTAAAAAGGAGCTCTTAATTGTCACCCACTTTAACTACTGGGGACTAGGTTGACTTCTGGTACATTCTATAGTATGGTGTTGTGTCTGTGTATTTCCAGGATGAAGACACTGAACTACTGACATTCTCAAGATCTTTATTTCAAAATCTGTGACACAGAATTATAAAAATATAACTTTCAGGTATTTTTATAGAATTGACTCAAGTGATTATTTCTTTTTTCTTTCCTTCTTTCTTTCTTTTCTTTTCTTTTCTTTTTTTTTTTTTAATTTTATTTTAGGATCTTTGAGACAGGGTTTCTCTGTGTAATAGCCCTGGCTGTCCTGGAACTCTCTGTAGACCAAGCTGGCATAGAACTCACAGAGATCTCCTGGCCTCTGTCTCCCAAGTGCTGGGATTAAAGACGTGTGCCACCACAATCAGCCAAGTGATTATTTCCTAATCAACCTTAGAGGAGCACTCTGTACATTTTGATTTCAGTGATACATGAATCAATGAAACAATGGAGCAGGGACATGGACAAACAGACGGCAGCTCAAAGGGAGATGGAGACTTAGTGCTGCATGAGTTCAAAGGGAGATGGAGACTTAGTGCTGCATGAGTTCAAAGGGAGATGGAGACTTAGTGCTGCATGACAAGGTCTTTACATTGTTCACTACTGAGGATGTTTGTGAAAAGTCACTTCCAAACTGGATCTTCTCACTTCATGATGTCATTTTAAAAATATTTTTCAAGGTAATATATATGTATTTTTAAAAATGCAACCCTGCATATTAAGAAGATTCATCCATTGAAATCCTTCATAGACACAAATGCCTATTGCCAAAAGACTGCATCTTTTTTCTTTTCTTTTCATTTAAATGTTTATTTATTACTTCAAGTTACAACTCTATCATAGTGCCCTCTTTCCACCCATCCCAGTTCCACCCTCCCACCCTCTCCTCTTTCTCCCACCCTTCCCACTTCTCTGATGTGGAGTGTCCCTACATATCAGCCCCTCTCAGTTCAACAGTCATATGAGGGCTAAGAGCTTCCTCATACACTGAGGGCCTACATGGCAGCACAGCTAGGGCAAAGTATCTCACTATCAGGTAGCAAAGTCTATGTTCCTGTTCCTTTTGGTGCATTGGCTGTAGTATAGTTATCCTGTACTATATAGCTAAAATCCAATTATAAGTGAATAAATGCCATGTGCATTTTTCTGAGTCTGGATTAGCTCACTCAGGATGAGCTTTTCTAGTTCCATCCATTTGGCTGCAAATTGCATGATTTCCTTGTTTCTGATGGCTGAGTAGTATTCCATTGTGTAAATGTACCACATTTTTTTTTTTTTACCCATTCAGCAGTTGAGGGAACATCTGGGTTGTTTCCATTTTCTAGCTATTACAAATAAGGCTGTAAGAACATAGATGAGGCTATGTCCTTGTGGTTTGGTGAGTAATCGTTTGGGTAGATACCCAGAAGTAGTATGGTTGGGTCTTGAGGTTTTCTAAAATATCACCAGACTGATTTCCACAGAGGTTGTACAAGTTTGCACTCCCACCAGCAATGGAGGAGTGTTCCCCTTTCTACACATCCTCGTCAACATTTGCTGTCATTTGAGTTTTTGATCTTAGCCATTCTGACAGGTGTGAGATGGAATCTCAGAGTTGTCTTGAGTTGCATTTCTCTGATGGTTAAGGATGTTGAGCATTTCTTCAAATGTCTCACTGTCATTAGAGATTCCTCCTTTGTGAATTCTCGGTTTAGCTCTGTTTCCCATTTTTTCACTGGATTATTTGGTTTCTTGGTGTTTAATTTCTTGAGTTCTTTATAAATTAGCCCTCTGTCGGAAGTGGGGTTGGAAAAGATTGTTGGTCTTAGAGCCTGAGCTGTTGGTATTCTGTTCAGGAAGTTGTCACCTGTGCCAGTGAGTTCGAGGCTTTTCCCTACTTTCTATTCTATTAGATTTAATGTGGGCCCCCGAAGTTCACCCCTTCCCATTGTGTCCCAATTGGGGACTCTGGTCGGGGATTGAGTGGGATGAATAATTCCAACCTGCAGGGTCTTTGGTTCTAGCAGGTGTTCCTAGTGAGGTCACTGGGGCTCCGAGGACCACATATTGTAGGCTAGAGCCCTAGATCTCCTGCCACTAGTGTGTCTGATCTGAAGGTCTGGTGTGTGGTCATGGTCCCCCTAGGCGGCTTCTTCTAGATGGTCCCCAGGGCACCTCTGTGCTTCTCATTCCTAAGCAGTAAGCCCTTGTAATCTGTGTCACTCAGGCAGTGAGTGCACAAAGGCCAAAAACTCACTGCTTCTGTGAGGGAACTGTAGATGCTGAAGATGGGGTATCCTGCTGAGAGGGGGCAAGGTGCACTAGCTCCAAAATGAGCACCACAACCATCCACTGGCCTTGAACTCAGTGGAGTTCCGCTTGACCACCCACCCGCCTTTCAGTCTGCTCTGATCTTACCGTTTCAGTGGCACTGTTGGTCCTCTAGGGTGTTGGAATGACCATGTGAATGCTGGGCGCTCAGGAAGCCGGGAGGTACCTCTAACTGGTAGTTGGGGCTGCCTCCCGATGCCCTGCAGTGATCAGTCCTGCGGGACACTGTACTGGTGCAGAAAGAGCAGCCCTTTGGCCTGTCTAGACGCAATGTTCTTCCCCGTGATTGTATATCCAGTACAGGGACCTGCATGTCCAAGAAGCTTTTGCTTCTCAGACTGCCACTCCACTGGAGATAAACCTTGGTGATCCCACAGTTCTCCTGTATTGAATGCTGGCATGGAAGCTGGGTGCTCCAGAGGCTGATGAGTACCCCTGTCTAGGGTTCGGAGCTACTTGTGTATTTGAGTGGCTCTGTGCTGCTGGGCTCTGCTCCCAGCCCTGGACCTCTGCTCTGAACCACTGCACTCTGCTTCAGGCCCTGGGCCTCTGTTCTGCAGCTGTTAGGTCTGTTAGGTCTGTTTCCCTGAATGTCTGTGAGTCCTGCCCAGGGACCCCCAATCAGTCCCTGAGTTCACTTGGTAAAATCCCACGGGTTCACTCTTTTCGGGTTGTTGGTTAGCTTGTCTTTATTTCTGCGATATTGTAGTTATTTTCCCTGTGCTCAAAATGTGTCCTTGCCATCTTCCACCATCTTGGATTCTTCTGCATCTTTTTTCTTTAATTGGCATTTGTTTTGTTCATTTTTCCATAAACAACAGTTCCTTATTTCTGAGACTTAGACATTACACTCAGAGATAATGACTTTTGGGTTTTGTGAGGAAAAGAAGGTAAACACACTCATTGCATCTGCCACACAAGATGGAAAGCTGCAGATGTGGTATCAAAATGTCCGTTGACTTTTAGACTCTGCATATGACAGTAACTGGATTTTGGAGTAATATAGCTTTGATTGTCTAGCCCGCCTAGTCTCTGAGGATTGAATCCCAAAGAGGCTGCATGGTCTGTGTTGTCCTCTCTTTCAGGATTCCTAAGCACAGATTTGCAGTCATGTCTCTGGAATCTATATGCTAAGAATGTCCTCCAGGCCCCACCTCACCTGCTTTCCTGGAGTAACTGCCCTTCTCCTTTCAGACCCTGAATCCAGCATTTGGTTTGCTATGAATCTGTGTTCTAGGCTCTGGAGTGCTAAGGGCTCCAGTTCTGTCTCTGTAGCTGTTGGTATCTGATTTCATAATCTCCTTAACTCTCCACCTCTTGTCTTGACTCCTGTCTGTTGAGTTCAGACCACTATATTTTATATCCAATATAGATATCTCAGAACTCCTTTTCAGACACCTCAAACCTGTTGAGTACAGAACTAAGCTTACTCTAGTCATTACTAAGTGAATGTCTGTTTAGTATGGTGAATGGCAGAAATTCTTACCTCTTATGGTAATCCATTTACTTGGCCTATAATGCCATCACCTTTACCAAGCAGATGAAACAGAGAGTATATCATTCCGCCTTTTAAAAATTTCCAATTTTACCAAATCGCCTTGTAGGTGAGTCCTAAGATCTGACACTTTCAAACATCTCCAATGGTCTGTGGGCCAGGCTTTGCACAGATTTGGTTTTAGCTAGTCACTTGACATTTCAGGAAAATAACATGTTCCGTCTGACGCTGGAGTTTCATGTATACCCTTTCTTTTGGGCTAATCGTTTCCACTGCCTCCACAGCACATCATTCCCTATGCAATTCTTCCTCATCCTTCTTGATGTCCTTAAAATAGAGCCAACTGTTCCAGCACTGGATGGCCAAGGCTTTGGATTTAGTGTTCTCTATAGCAGCTGTAACCGCCATACTCAGCTTAGCTATCATTCATTTAGGGCTATTTTCTTCTTGGTACTGTCTTGTTTTAAGATACCCAGTCATCCAATGTAATTGCCAACTTAATAACTAATAGAACAGACATTGTATTCTGCTTGTTTCGTTCATATCCATGGGAATTCTACTCAGAGAACAATGGATTCTCTGATCCCATTCACAAACATTGACAAAGACAGACGTTTCTTAGGTTGGTTAAGCAATTTAATACTCAAACTTGGCCTCAGATTTGTTTTAAAAATAAGGGTATAACAGTGAACCACTTCAATTTAAAAGTTTACTTGAACAAGAAAAAAATTCTAAAACCAGGCTGTATTTCAGACTAAAGCTGTTCTTCATATGCTGACCATCTTACCACAGGGTGAAATACTATTATGAAGAAAAAGAAGATGGAATATAGCATTACCTGATTACCTGATTACTGCAGTGTACCTTTGATGTTAACTACAAATAATGTGCCAGTCTTCAGCCTGGGACCCGGCTGAGAGGTCAGCCTCCATTATTGGCTAAGGCTGTTGCTTAGGTATAACAACATACTTTAAGGTTTGGTTATGTATACTTGTACATGAAGCCAGGTTTTTGTTAATGGTCTTAGAGGCCCATTTTGGCTCAA
The DNA here is from genome assembly GCA_907164525.1 of Lophiomys imhausi. Lineage (NCBI taxonomy): Eukaryota > Metazoa > Chordata > Mammalia > Rodentia > Muridae > Lophiomys > Lophiomys imhausi. Next base: position 842,573 of record CAJQZJ010004767.1, read on the forward strand.
CTCACAGTTCAAGTACAGAATCAGAAATTTTAGTTCTTCAGATTCAGGAGACTCTAGCATAGGAAGGCAGAGAAGACTAAACAAGGCGAAATACTATTTTCCTTTTGGGGTAGCCAGTAGTAAAATCCAGTTGAGTAAAACAAAGGGAATGCTACCTGTCAATTGTGACGTCTGGCAAGGTGAAATGAATACGTCTGTTTTTATAGATTTATGACTGGGCTTCAGGCTTGTGAGATCAGACTACGTAAGTAAACACATAGCCTCAGGTTCCAGAGAGCACATCTGCTCTGTTCCTTGCACTTACTCTAAGTTCTGTTGCTTGAAAGAAAATAGTTCCTGATTAAGACATTGCTCAGAAACCAACAAAATACTGACTGAGAGTTTGTGAAGAATGAGCTCTCAGAGCTTAGCCCATAGCCTGATACAGTGAGTTTTTTAATGATTGGGTGACTATGAGTGGTTAAAGTAACCTAGCTTGTGGACTTGACACCTTCATATATTCAAAAACCAGCGTTTCTTTTACCCAGTGTTCCTGGGAGAGGTAGCTGGAATTAGTTGAACTTTTGGGGAGCCGTGTTATTCTTGTGTGGGAATTACACTTTTTTGTATGTGATAGAATTTCTAATCCAACAAAATTTTTTATTTAAGAATGTTATTAGGAAATTACCATTTTGATCTTTAAAGATGCTTAATATCTGGAAAGAAATAAAACTACTGGTTAATACACATGACCCACATGATAGTGCACATGATCTTTATTGGTTACCTTGTATGCACTCCAGAAGTGCTATTGCTTATGTCTGAGTATAGATGTGTCTGTATGTGTAAAGGACAGAAACATACACATGGCTGAGATGATATCTATAAAGGGTAAAGGAATCAGAAACAGAACAATAAAAATGCAATAGTTACACTTCTGCTTCTTATCTTTTTCAGTGGTATTTGATGGGAATGACAAATGTGGGTATCAGATTCCTTAGGTAGAGCATAAATAAGCCTGAGTGTGAACTACATAGCCACTCTAACATAGAACCACACCAGTCACCAAGAGGTGACTTCCAGGTATTATCCACCTTACCAGATCATACTCCATGGAAAAGGCACATTGACCGTGGATGAAAGGCATGTCAGGACTCGGAGCTCTGCCTCCTAATGACATGTTATATGTGTCTCTGTTTCCTGTTCTTCTGGTTTCAAACTGTAGATAAATCTGAACTGTACCCCACTATCTAATCAAACCACGCCTAGCATATGTATAACAATTAGTGGCATCAAAACAAAGTCTAATGCTTATAACTGCTGTTTAACTCAAGGAGTGATATTTAGTTGTGAACCAAACATGGATGCACACAGTGAAACATCCCGATAACATTCTAAAAAAATAGAGCACCCCTCACAAGCATCATGTCACATCATCATAATGTGTGCACTGATGCTGCTAACTTCAGGGGCTGTCTTTGGGCATCTTTGCTGTGCATTCCTCCACATAGAATCCAGCAATGTAATGTGAGTTTCAAAACTTTGCTAATTTCTAATACTTTAAAAATAGTCATAAAAGTTAACTGCAGAAGCTCCCGTAGTTTTATGAACTGTGTTGACGTATTAACTTAAAAATTTGTGCCAAAACCTTGTTGAAATTACCATAATTCCTGTTGCAGTATATGTTACTTATGATTTCCCAGACTGAATGTAAACTTATACTCTCAAATACAGTCATCACTAGGCAGTCAGGCTGCTCATTTGCTATTTCCTAGGATATCAAGGAGAAGAAAGTTTAGAATTGGGGAGGAAGCAGCTAACCATGCAATTACAATTACTATTGCAGTTACCTATTACTAAGTAAGACTAGTCTCAGGTTAAAGGAGAGAAAAGAGGTCTAGGTGACTACATAAATACGGTTTAAAGAATTAAAATGGGGTCAGGGAGTGGCTCAGATGGAAATGCACCAGCTGCTCAAGCTGTTTCAGGGGGCTCACAACTGCCTGTAACCCCAGTTTCAAAGGAGATCCAACACTGCCTTCCACCCTCCAGAGGCAGCTGCATACACACATGCACATTGACACACACACATATGTATGCAAATAAGAATAAAATAAAGAGATCCTAATAAAAAAAACCTAGGTGTGTTCACACACATCTGCAACACTTGTTCAGAGACTCCAGGAATAGATGGGTCTCCAGAGCTCTCTGTCCAGTCAAATAAGCTGGTTGGCAAGTCTTGGGTGTATCGATAGACCCTGTCTCAAAAGACAAGGTGCTGGGCAGGGTGGGAGGAGAGTGAAGGCTTGGCCTAACAGCACTTCTTCTGAAGGACCAGATTTTGATTCTCAGCATCCATTCTGGATGCCTCACAACTTCCTGTGACTGAAGCTTCAGAATCCAATGCCCTCTCTGCCTTCTATGGGCCCTCATATGTGCATGATATACTCTCCCTCTCTTTTTCTCTTTCTCTCTCTGTACTCCCATGTACAAGACATTCTTTCTCACACACACAAGTTTTTTAAAAAACAGTTTTAAAAAGAAGAGGTAGAGAATGGTTAAGGAAAACAGACCTCTGACCTATACACACCAGTACTTGACACACTCACATTCCAATACACACCAAGTGAAAAATTCAGAGAAATATATTTTCTTTATTAACTAGTGGATCTAACTACTTTCCTTGTAGACTATTTTATCAGTGTGTTTTACTCATGCTACATAGTATAACAGCACAGGAGAACTGAGAATTCAAAAAAGCAATGGAGCTAGGAAGATATTGTGAACAGGGAGCTTCAGAGAAAGGGGTCACAACATAAGCTACAAGGCAGCCACCTGAGGTCCTTGAGCAGGAACATGGGTTAGTAAACTGTTAGTACCCTGTCAGGGTTTACTGGCCACCTAGAACATGGTAGGTACTCAAAAATATTTATTCAAGAAGGAAGATTTTCTCCCTTTTATAGCAGGACTTCCATTCTGCAGAGCAGTCTAAGATGAGGCAACCCTCGTGGACACAGTTTCTTAATCAGCTTCTGCAAGCGGCTGTTCTGATTTAACAGTTGTATCTTGAAGATTGACTGCCACCAGCAAGAAGAAATGCTTTCTACTAATTTCTAGATCACACCATTGTTCCAGTGTTTTCCTTTAAATATCCTAGGTGACATTGAACTGTAACAAAATGGTGGGGTGATCTGCTTTGGGATGGGATAACTACTTAGCTGAAGTTCTCAACTGTAGAAGCCTGCCAATGTGGAGATAAAACTGACAGGGGGACCACAGTGAATATGGTGTTAAGAAATAAAAGAAAAGTGAAAGGAATGGAAAATTTTAAAAGACCCCTTAGCAAGCAAGGCCAGCCAGTTTCCAGGAACTTAACTGACCATAAAAGAATGGAATAAGAAATAAAGATCAGTCGAGTCATGAGCCCCAGGTCCCAGGAACTAGTTAATCATAAAACAGACGACTATCTTGGGCCCCGGGTCCCAGGAACTGGCTGACCACAAAGTAGATGGTGAAATAAGATTAGATTCTTCCTGAGAACAATGAGTATAGGGTGTGTTTCCTGCTGACTACCTAAATAATGGGTTGGTACTTTCCACTTGTGAATCCCCCCCACCCCCTTGAGTTGCGATGCTTTTCTTTAAGACCCTTGCCCTCAGGTAACTGGGCCTCGTGAACTCCTCTACCCCTGCGTGGGATACGAGCTGCGCCCTCAGTGCACTGACTCCCCCGAAATAAACCTCTTGCGATTGCATCAAGAAGGTCTCTTTCGAGTTTTTGGGTGGCTGTGATATCCCGAGTGTCGGGAGAGGGGCTTCCCTCGCCTGGGTCTTTCAAAAAGAATATCTCAGGGTGATGTATGAGATTTATCTGGTACATACATGAAAACTATGCTATTTGGACAGAATTTTTTGAAAAATCCATGATTTACTTAGCTTTTATTAGTACTCCTTGATCTAGTACAATTTTACTTATCTATTAATGATAGGGGATCACAGAGAATGCTGAATAAAAAAACAGCAATAAATTGACTTAAGAATGAGTAACTTCAAGTTCATACAGCTAGATAAAAAGATGAAGGTCTTACCTGAAGCTAGCAAGATTGCTGACATTTTCCTGTCTTTTGGCATGCTTACCATGTCACCTGGGTTTATGTCTCTAGACCTGAGCTTCATGAGGACAGCACAGCTTTTAACTAGGCTTCTCAGGCACAGACATCTGAACATCCGTTGTGGTGCCACTGTCAGCTTTATCTCTACCCTGCCATGCTTCTGCAAATGAGAATTTTCGCCTAGAGGTTATCTCATCCCAGAACAGATCACCAAGCATGTTGGGTTTCACAGCTCATTGTCGTCTAGGATACTTAAAGGGAGACATCGAGACAACGTCTCTAGGGAGAGGAGATAGCATCCCTCCTGACTGGTAGCAGCCAACCGTCAAGGCACAGTTTCTAGATCAGAGCAGCCACGTGTTGGAAGCTGAAAGCAGATTTTTCACTTACACTTGTCACATCTTACACTACTCTGGGAGGTAAAGAACAGATGTAGGCTGAGCGCAGGTCAGTCTCAGAACAGCTTTCTTTGAGAACTTACAAGGCAATCAGTTCCTGAAATATTAGGCAAGGTCCTGCTCGTACAAATTTTTGTATGGTAATGTTGGAGGAAGGTTCTGGCAAACATGTAATCAGTGGCTTAACTCATTGCCTCGAAGTGACACACATTTTGAGATTTTTGCTAATTTTAAGTCAGATGCTGCTTACAGTTAAAGGTGTCGTCCTCACCGTTGGCCAGACAGCAGAAGAGATGAGGTGGAGCAGCTGCTTCCTGCTTCTGTCTAAACTTGTTCAAAGAGGAGCATTGTTAGCATTGCAAAGGTTGAGTCTAATTGCCATTTATAGTGTTTTTCTTAAGATTATACTGAAGTTTAACATTGAAACAAAAGGTTATTACTGCAGAGGAGAAAGGATTAGAACAGTGAGACACAAATTTTATATTAATAAAGTTGATACTAATTTTTGAGGCAATAATTGACTATAATTTTATGTTTTCCTGAAAAACAGAAAATGGCATATTCTATTTTCCTATTAAATATACATTGCATTGACATATGACAAAATTACTACATGAGTCTACAAGAACTCTTTGATTAAATATACAATCACAATTCAAACTAGTAAAGAAAATAAAGCATTATTTAACAATATATAACTTGATCAGGATTGTATAAGGTAATGATACCTTTTATAGTGACAAATCTTATATCCAATGAAATATATTTAATAAGCTAAATAAAAAGAATTTTGGAAGATGAAAAAGAGATTGAGAAGTGACCGAGGTAGAGAAGGGGAGGGGGTACCTTATACAGGCTGTCTGAGGAGTTTCTGGAGAGGTTTGGGCCAAAGCTGAACTGACACAAAATAAACTATAGTTCAAAGGGATGCTCAGAAGGAAAAGCGAAAGACACAGGCAAGGCCCTGAGGAAGCAGGCTTGTGTCGTTTGGTGAAAGGCAAACCAATGCAATGGTATATTTCTACCTTTGTCGAGTGTTCCAACAGTATGCAACACCAACTTTTATAACTCTGATACTGCGAGTCCCCTGTCAAGGTCTCAAGGTCACCTCTCTGGCCATTTAGAGGAGAGGGGGCTGGTCACATGCCAACATTGAGCCTTGTCTGCTGTTTTTATGCACATCGCTTAACACTGTATTGGCTAGGGTTATTCACCTTAGGATAGGCTACCTCCTAGACACACACACGGCTGTCTCTGTATTTACAATGCTCCAATTGTGTTAAGATGGTGTTGGAGCCTCCTTTATATCCCTGCCTCACAAGGATGAAAAGGCATTCAAAATGGTGTAAGATCATAAAGGGTCCTTCTCCCTTTCAGATCCTCCATATACACCTTAGCTTCTGCATATGGCAGTCTCCTGGATCTCTCTCTTTCTCTCTGCCTCACTCTCTCTACCTCTCTCTGTCCTCTCTTTCTCCCTCTCTCCATCTCTCTCTGTCTTCTCCCTCCCTCTGCCCCTCCCTTCCCTTATCTCTCTCTCTTTCTGTCTCTCCTCTGACCTCTCCCTCCTGTCCCTCTCCCCGTCTCTCTGTCTGTCTGTCTGTCTGTCTGTCTGTCTGTCTGTCTCTCTCTCTCTCTCTCTGTGTGTGTGTGTGTGTGTGTGTGTGTGTGTGTGTGTGTTCTATGCAGTTTTTTCCACCCACAACCCTCTAATCTCCTGGGAAGAGTGTTTACTTAGCTGTATCTTTTATTTCCTCTTTCTAATTAGGTTTTATGTTTTACCTTCTACTTCCAAGAAACTGATCTATATAAAGGTTCCTCGATGGAGTTATGTACTGTCTTACTTTTGTTCCCGGTGCTCCAACAAATACTGAGACCAAAAAAAAAAAGGAAGGAAAGGACATATTTGGCTTAGAACTTGAAGTTACAATATGCCATTTTGGGGAAATCAAGACTGAAGTTCAGCTGCTCGTCATATCACATACATAGAACAGATAGAACAAATGCATCATTTCTTGCTCTTATCCAGCTTTCTATTGTCTTACATAGTTCAGGACCCTTTGCCTCGAAATAATGTTGCACACAGCAGGCTGAGTCTTCCTGTATCAATTATCAATTGATAATAACAATCTTCTTATAGCAATCTCCTATAGATATGCCCACAGGTCAACCTGATATAGGTAATGTCTCATGAATATTCTTCCCATATGATTATAGGTTATTTCAAGCTAACAACAACAAAGCTAACCATCATATGTACCAATAAATCTATTAAGTTAGGAATTTCCTAAGTCAAATTGATTTTAAAGTACCTTCCTAACCCAGAGAATATCATGGCTTAGCCTAGCTTGTATTAAACATGTTCACAACAATATTAGCCTATGTCTGGGTAAATTCATATAACCAAAACCCTACTGTGTCCTAAGGTGCTGACTGAACGTAACCCACTCTGTGGCGCAGTAGCAGTTGCTTATGCATGTGATCTAAAAATGGTAGTGTGGGTGCCCGGAGCTTCAGGCCACTTCTGCTGCCTGGTGAACATTACACAAAGTGTCAGAGCTCCTCCCACCAGCTTGGGGAAGAATGGAAATGCAAAGCTTCGCTCCTGATGCCAGATTTCCTGCAGTTTTCTGTGTCTCACATATGTATTTATACCAATGCAGATTTCCAGGGAGTCCCCAACAGTCCCAAACTCCTTTGCAGAAGTTCTGCATGTAGCCACAGGATGAATTTGGAAACTCTGATGGGCCAGGATATGTCTGAAGTTAACATTTTTAGGTCATTGTAAATTATCTACTTCAGAACACCAATGTCGTAGTTAATAATTACAATCCACAGTAAGAGCAGCAGCAGAAAAATTAACAGTCATTGGCTTTCACTGAACACTTTTGTGTGTAGGATCATGTGGGAAATGTGTGACTATTCTCTGTGTAGCTGATCACACTTCATTTTGAGAATAAACCTGCCAGGAATGAGAAGTTTTTGCTCTCACTTTAAACGTTACACAGTGAAACCTTGTGAGTTAAAATAAATATCCCAAATGAGGAGCTAGGATTTCACATGGAATTTTTCTTACCATGGAACAAAATTGGTGTTGTCTCTTCCGGTATCTTTTTTGCCCTTGTTGTTGTTTTTTATGGTAAATATCTCTAGTTTGTTGTTTTTGGAACACCTGTAAAAGAAAGAGCTACACACAGCTCTTGTGACACCAAGCCATTCTGTGGTGCTACAGCCTTTGTGTGTGGACTATTGTCCTCTTTGGTCCTCCTTGTGTGACTTGTATGAGGTCGCAAATGGCTTTTTATGGTGGTATCACTAGTCCAATGAGTGTACTAGAATGAGAATCTTGCATTTAAACATACAGAGAAAACATACTGTTGGTTATAGTCTTAACAGCTTTATCCATCACATGTCTTCAGTGTCAGGGTACTTGCCCCAACTCTCTAGTTATATTATAGGTAGTTTGTTTGGTTGGTTTTGTTTGTTGTTGTTGTTTATTTGCTGTTTTCAAATAAAATCATGAGAATATCATTAGCTCTGTAAAGACAAATTCCAAAAATCTTGGAAGATAAAACCTGTAACATGATAGTGGGACTGTACCAATAGCCTGTAAACAATGAATTTTGAGGGCATACTAAGTGGTTTCATTTGAACCTCAGTCTGACTATATACTCACTGATTATATTGAAGAATAAACATAACCCTGGATATTTTCTTCTAACCTGTGTGGAAGTCTTACATTATCTCGGTAATAATTCTTTGAGTGAAAAGCATAGAAATAAAAATATAGATATATGTGCATGAGTGTTTTTCTGCTATGTGAAGTTATGTGTTAAACAAGGTCCCTTTGTTTACTATGTCCTTTGATCTAAAAACAGAACTGGGCAAGACACATATTAAAGATATAAAGAGGTTCAGCAACTTGTTCATGCTCAAATAGTCAGGAAGCAGGAAATGTAGCATCTCTTCACTCTAAGCTGCGACAAGGCCCTTAGCTAATCCAGTATTAGAGATAATTGCTTTCTATACACACTCCTTCCTTCCTTCCTTCCTTCCTTCCTTCCTTCCTTCCTTCCTTCCTTC
>CAJQZJ010004767.1:851153-864334 GCA_907164525.1 Lophiomys imhausi
TTCCTTCCTTCCTTCCTTCCTTCCTTCCTTCCTTCCTTCCTTCCTTCTTTTTTTTCCGGACACTTTAACTACATAAACCTCATTATGTAGCTCAGGCTGACCTTGAACTCTTGGGGATTCCTCTTGCCTTGGGCTCTCAAGTACTAGAATTTCTAGTTAGCTGTGGAGGCATTTGCCTGACTTTGTCCACTATTCTCTTTTATGTTATGTGAGTATAAAAAAAATTCTATGACAGACCAAAAAGTCATTTCTACAGTGGATTCATTCTACAAACTGTTATTTGAAAAATAAACCTCAGAGAGCTATCCATAAAGGCAGGAGAACAAAAGAAATAGCCAGCTATTCCTGTGGCTATCTTTCTAGTGTTCTCTTTTATTATTACCTACAGAAATAAAATATCAGATTTTAGATATTCCTGAAACTCAGCCTAGGACTGAGTGTGGAATGTTCTAGAGGCAATAGTAAGCTCACTGAAAAGGGCCCATAGTAGCCAAGTTGCTTATTGATTTTAGCACTGAAAATGTCAAGTCTAAAAATTAATATTTCTTATCCTTTCAATCTTAAAGAAATGGTATCTAAGTGAATGTGTTTATTACACTCAACTTGAAATATTTATGTTACCTTACTGAGTTATCTGGACACTTTAAGGACACTCATGAAAACTGCAGCAGCTTGTATGAGCATGAGGCTCCCTGTGTCAGACAACATTTTTGTTTTTGCAGAGCCCTCAGGACACAGCTTAGTTTGGACTAGATACAGTTCTGAAAATTGTTATTACATCTGCCTGTCACAACTTTGCCATACTATAAGCTCATATAAATTTTATAGCCATTTTCATGAATAAAACCAATTTTATGACCTTCTCTGCGTATGGGGAAACATATGAACCCAGCTGCTTTCATTCATGTGATTATTTTCTGTGTTTACACTTAGTGAAGATGAAACCTCAAAGGATCTGTGAGTGTGCTACTTTCCCCAAATTCACTGTAGTAGATGTTGACACATGCTGGGTATAGTATCTGTTTTCTACCCCATTCAATGCTGCCTCAATTGTGCGCAAATCTTCTCATGTCTTACCGTAGAGTCCACAGCTTGAAACTGTCCACGGGGTGCCCTAATTTTTATTTCAACAGCTGCATATGCAAAGTGAACCTTTCCCCCTCCTCTCTGACAGCTCTGAAAATATCCTGGCATTTATTTTGGTCTTTGCCCTTGATCTTTCTTATGTTTGTGCTGAGGGAGACGGACAGAGGTTCTGTGCAGCTCTGACCTGGTAGAGGAAGGGAAGGAAAGTGAAGACCTTCTTTGGTTTGAGCGTGCAAACAAATCACCGGGCAACTCCAGCACTGGAGTTTGGTGTAGTCTGCTACCCTCTCACAGACATGGTTGACACAGCCAGGAAGGACTTCAAGGTCACTGTCTTCAGCATTCTGCTTAGTGTCTTCTCACTCAGAAACGTCCTTCGAGGACGGTCTTAGGTCTTTCCTGCAGTTCTATGTATTGATTCTCTGGTGGGGTGATGTTATGCATTGTAAATGTTAATTAACCTGCTCCCAGAGGCCTGCTTGCTGTACACCAAGTAATGTTGTGTTACCTTGCTTTCTTAATCATTGTCTTGGATAGACTTTAATAAATCCTGTGGCCTGTGATTGAGCAGAGACAGGTAGGCGGGGCAAAGGTTCGAGGGCTTTTCCAGCAGATAGAGAAAGAAGGGGGAAGACGAGGGGTAAATGGAAGAAAATCATTCCACGTGTCCTGGAACATCAGCATAGCATGGAGAATGACAGTCTGAGGAGACATATGTATATATGGGGCTTTATTTGGGAAATAGAATTATAAACTAGCTTAGATGGGCCAAGATTGCACAATCCAGGCTAAGACTTGTTAAAAATGCATCAGGTGTCTGTGTGTGATCATTTATAATGGCAGGTTAAGGACTAACACCGCCGACCAATTAACTATACTTTAAACACTGGTAAATAATTTAATTAAATATTTCTATAATTCTCTCCTCTGCCAACTTTTCATTGCCATTTGCTTTCAAGACAGCTGTACTTCTACAGTTCACAAATATTGTATGAATTTTGCCATACAATGTCAATTCAACATAAATAAAATTTTTCCAAGCCAAATATAATTTTTTAATGTGTCCCAAACCTAATATTTACAGAATGACTGGGTCTTTCCTGATTAGAAGTAATTTGTTATTACTTTTGTCTGTTATCCAGAGACTGTACCCAATGACTACAGTAGATACTAAAACAAAGACAAGACAACAATTATATTGCAGAAATAAATAATCCCAAGAGAAACTCATTTTAAGGGAGTACAGGTGATATGTACAAAACAAAGGGTATTTGGAAGATCTTTAAGCGTTAGCATTAAAATTGTAAGCCAGGCTAGCAAATGATTTATTTTGCATTTGAATTCATGAATAAAGACAAAAGAATGTCATTTAAGCATATTTAATTAATTGAACACATGGCTTCAGGAAAATATTGACTCAGAGTTCACTGGTTTTAAAAATTAATAGAATGCTTATTAATAATAGATGCTTGTACTCAGTATTTACCAGCCACTAGGCAGACACAGGTTTAGTCTCCATAAAGTAATAAAAAAGTGATTTTAAGACAATTAACTAGACATTGAAAGAACTTTTCCCTAGAGTAGTCTGGATGCCCTGGTACTCCGTTTGCTTTTCCTACTCAGATAAAGGGGTAGAACATAAAGCTGTTTCTTTTGTGAAGGACACATGAAAGACAAGGTGACACCCTTACTCATTAGCTGCATGAAGCCAAAGCTGCATGGCTGTCTGTTACTTGTTTCAAGTTTTGGTTTTGCATTTACCTCTTAAAATAAATCTGTTACTTTCCACATGAGATATGATGTCTAATAAATATCTCCTACTCTGGATGTTTCCAGGAGCTGACAAACCTTCTCATACCACCTAATTACCATTGATTTGGTAGTGATAGAGGAAAAATAAAATGTCAACACAGCTCTTCAGGGTGGGAAGGATAGCCATGCCATTGAATTCTCTCAGCCAGTCCCCTACCTATTATATCCAGGTTGGTTTGGACCAATATTGATTATTTCTTCTTGTATCAGCATTCATATCATATTCTCTCTCTCTCTCTCTCTCTCTCTCTCTCCCTCTCTCTCTCTCTTCTTCTTCTTCTCTCTCTCTCTTCTTCTCTCCCTCCCCCTTCCTCTGGGCCTACAAAATTATCAAAGCAAGCCAAACAGCTCCCTAGTTTAGTTTTCCTTTCAATATACATTTGATTGAGTAAAGAAATAACTTTTATACAGTGAAAGTGTTATTCTAAGAATTACTATTGCCAGAATAAAGATTCCTGCTTATTCTCAGATGTGTTACTGCACTGTTAGGAGTGGGATATTTTATGAGCTTACATTTATTGGACTATAAAGACTAGAAGAAGCACTGTACTTGAAGATCCTCGACCAATGCTTGGTAGATGGTGGGAGGGTGGGACTGGGAAGAAGGGAGGGGGGGATGGGGATTGGAATGTAAACAAAAACAAATCTTAAATGAAAAAAAAGAAAGAAAGAAAAGAAAGTCCATCTCCAGTTAGGTACTTCCTCAAATAAGGCCTTACCTCCTAAGCCCCACCACATACTACCACCAACTGGGCACCAAGTATTCAAATACCTAGTCTATGGGGGCCATTTCATTCAAGCCGTAGGGAGTAGTAATAGACCAGATTATCTCTAAGATACTCTTTCTAGCTTCAAATTTCTTTGATTCTGAAGAAACTGAACTGTTTTCTTTAATGCATCACTAGATTGAAATTGTGATTATGTTCCCCTTAATATTTATTCCTATTGTCACCTGGGTTGAAAAGGATGTTATAGGGGTCCATGAAAAACTATGCATTCCACTGTTGACAATCAAATTAAATTTTCATTTTGTTCATGAAAATCGAATATATTTGGATTCAAGATTTACATTTTAACAAAAAGCTTTGGGAGATTAAAACTGCTGGAGAGGTGTGCTGTCACTCCTGTCTTCAGTCAATTCAGTTGTAATAAAGGGAAATCATTCTCTTCTCTAAGACAGCACCCCATGTTATTTATATGTAACTACTGTGGCTGAGCAAGTTGACAAGTATAGTTTACTGAGGGTTGACATGGAAATGGCCTCCTTTTGCACTTTTTGAGCTGTGGGGAACAGAGATAACGCACTGTCTCTCTTTTGGATGACTTCTGATCTGTTTTGGAAGTAAGGCATGCACATTCAGAAAGAAATCATGATAACTGGCTCCTTGTGAGATGACTTCAGTAAAAGTCAAGAGAATGCATTCATACATGATACAGACCTCAGATTTACTTCTTTCATTTAATATGCTTTTAAGCTTTTCCTTGTCTCTTCTTTCATAGCTATATGTTTTGGTTCTGAATAATGACCTATTGTCTGGATGCTATCAGTTTATGCATTCACTAAGTGAAAAACATGTTTGTTGCTTTGGTGTCTTGGTAAATATTAATAAAAATGCTGGTAACCACATGCAGCTTTTTGTGGACATAGTTTTCAACTCTTTGGAGTAAACCTTAATGGACAAGATTGCAATGTCCTATATTGCTGTAGGTAAGAGTATACATTGTAAGAAAAATCTGTCTTCTAAAGTGACTGCCTCATTTGTATTACTAGCAGCATTTAAAGAGTTCCCAATGCTCTGCATTCTTGCCAACATTTCATCTTAACTGCCTTCTACACCTTGGCCATTTTAGTAGGTAGTGAGTTGTATCTCAGTATCAATTTTATCTGTATTCCTCTGGTAACAGGTGATGACGAGAACCATTTTGTATGCTTGTTGGTCATCTGTCTATCCTTCTGGGAGGGGCTATTATGACATAAATGTGAAATGTCTCCCCCAATTGTTGGTACTGTTTTGGGGAAAGTGTGGAACTGTTGAGACATGGGCTCTATAACACTAGGGGTGAGTCTTGGGGAGTGGTCACATCTACCTGTGATTCTGTCCTGTGCTATATGCATATTGGTCCTCACCACTCCAAGACTACATAGCTACTAATTTTGGTTCCAGAATATGTTAACTCTGGTAGTGGAGAGTTTTATGAAGAGGATCATTCAGCTGTTATTCTCTCTGAACCACAGGGAGGGAGCTTCATCTTTTCCACTGAATGCTGGTTGACAGTGGTTAATGGATTGAGTTGCTGTCTCAGTTTAAGAAATTATCACCCATTTAACAACTCAAGTGTACTTGTTAATGACTCAGTTTCAGAGTCTCTGCAGCCCAGGCATGCTATAGGAAGAGTTCTCTGCCTAGATGCAGATTCAGTGTCAGGATTGCAGTCTCACTGAGGCTTCAGTTCCTCCGTCACACTCACTGTTGGAATTCAGCACTGTGACAACTGTGGATTTAATGAGAAATGTACCTCATGGACTAATATATTTCCCTACTTGTTCCCTGCTGGTAGTATTATTTGGGAAGGTGAAGAGCCTTCAGGGGATAGAGTAGTAGTGGAAGAAGAGGGTTATGAGGCATGGGCCTTAAGGTTGTATGGTTTGCTACTGCTTCCTTTCAGTCTCTGCTTCATGCCATGCTCTTCTCCATCATGCTAGGCCATGCCCACTCAAACGGTGATGTTAATCCTGAGATTAGGCAGCGAACGACCAGTTCTACCAATTCGAGACAAATTTTGAGCAAGCTTTATTAAATTAAATACTGACCAAGAGATAGACCTTGATCAGGACCCCTCCCCGGAATTTCCCAGCTGAGTTGCCCTGAGACATGTGTTGCAGGGGTTTATAAAGACAAACCTATAGGCCACTGTACTCTCTCACGAGGCTTACGTTATGTTCCAAGAACTATAATTCCCAGCATCCCAGAAGGTTACCTGGTCCTTGGGCAGGTGAGATTTACAGGTTAATTTTTGACATTACAGTGGCCCAAGAAAAGCTCTTCCTCCCTTATCCTACTTCCTCTCATGTATTTTTATCTTGTACCTATTGATGACTAATAGGCCCTTCCTCTCCCCTCTATTTTTCTTTTACTGAAAATTGATTTTTTTCATAAAACATATTCTGATTAATGGATAAGATTGCCTTCCCCTATCTCCTCCCAGATCATGTCCACTTCCTGACTCTTCAGATCTGTACCCATTCTTGTCTCATTAGAAAGCAAACAGGCATCTAAAGAATAATAAGATAAAATATAAAATAAAAACAAATTAGAATAGGACAAAACAAACAAATGAAAGAAAAAGCGCTAAAAGAAAAGCACAAGAAACATGACACAGAGACACACACCCAAGCATCTCATAAAAACACAAAACTGGAAGCCATAACATATATATGCAAAAGACCTGTAAGATTTAAAAAACATGAGACAGAGTACTGCCAAAGATGTCATTGAGTCTTTTTTTGTTGGCCCTCTAACTACTGGTTATGAGGACTTCCCTTAAGAGTGGTTTGTATCTCCCAGTGAGACTCCATTGGAGAAAACTAAATTTTTATTAGTGAGTGGATATTAATTGGAGATAGCTTCGGGATTAAGAATGGGACTTATGTCCACTTCTCTCAGCACTGGACCACATCTGATTCAGACACATGTAGGCTCTATGTATGTTACCACTATCTCTGTGAGTTCCTATGTGTAATGATTCAGCTGTGCCTAGAAGGCCTTGGTTTCTTGGTGTTCTCCCTCTCCTGAGGCTCTTACACTCTTTCTACCTTTTCTTCTGCAAGCCCTGGGCCTTAAGGAGAAGGATTTGGTAGGAACATCCCATTTAAGTCTTAATGTTCCAAGGTTCTCACTCTCTGCATGATGTCTAGCTGTGGGCCTCAATATTTGTTCCCATCTGTTGCAGGAGGAATTTTCTCTTGACGGCTGAACAATGAACTGATTTATAGGTATAGAAGAATGTCCTTAGGAGTCATTTTAATGTTATGCTTCTTCAGCAGAGTAGTATTTGCCTTTCCCCTAAGTCTCTGGCATATCTCATCTCAGATTCTTGGCCACTTGAGAAGCATTGGGAATGAGTTCCTTCTCATGGAGTGGACCTTAAATCCAATCAGATATTGGTGAGTCCCACAACCTTATACCACTATTGCACTATCACCTACCACACCTGTGTAGATTGCAGAGTTTGGGGCTGGGTTGTTGTTTACCTTTCTTCTTTGGTAGTATGCAGAGTCCCTTCTCATACCATGAGCACTAGTTCACAGGAGGCTCTAGGTGGGCAGAAGCTCAACTTCTGTGTTCAGTGAGTTGTGTAGGTATCTTCAGCAATGGAGACAAGCACTCAGGTCTCACCCGATTGTCTTTTGGGAGACAATCCCCCTTGAAGAACTCAACTACAAACTATCCAGGGACTTTCAATAAAATTTCAGTTTTTTTTAACATTTCATCCCATTTCATAACCTAATCATGAGTGTGGTCTCTTCACAAGTCCGATTCAACCCAGAGAAGGGGATTATGTGAAGACATGGGTCATTTGGCGTCATCAGGGAATGTTGGCCGTCACAGTTGATAAGGAAGATTTGTTTCCTCTGCGGATCTGTGTCTCAAGGTCATTCAAGGCCAAAAACAGTTGTCCTGCCCCCACCCCTGCCCTGCCCCACTATACACAGCACCTTGACCTTTCACCTAGGCAACAGTATTTGCTGAATAGCTGAAAGAATGTGTCCTTTTATTGTCTGTGTGTCAATTTCAACATCTCTCCCAGAGTTCATATTGACATATGGTTGATATTAGTATCAACAGTGCCTATTTATAGAAAGAGAAACAGAGGTCTGTGGAATCCCCACTAGAACGTAGGCTGAAGCAGAGCTCGTGATTGTGTCTCTGTGGAAGGAGCAATAAAAAACATTTGTTAGAAGTTTGGCTGTACTTCTTGATGATTACACACATTCTTCAGAGCTAAAAAAAATGTAAGCATGTGCTATCAGTTAATGGGTTCATGAAGAACTTTGCAACTGAATAGTTAAGGAGGGCTAAAAACTTCAAATTACCTCATCTTGTTTACAACTAGCCTGGCAGAAGACTAGAACTTAGCAAGGCATAGTCTCAACATTCTTTCACATTGCTGCCAATTGTTTAATCTGAAACTGGAAAGAATTCTGAACTTCTACGACATGTATGATTCAAGTTTCTTACAGTCCTGTTCCAATCTTTTATGTTTCAATACTATTTCTAAAATCACTCTTATTGTAAACATTTCACATATTTTGACTCATAGTCATTTCTTTAAGGAATAATAATAAAAGAAAGCAAAAACAAACAAATCAGATTTTTAACACAAAACACATATCAAACAGTTCTGTCAACCAGGTATAACTCTTCACACTTTTTTAGCCTTGTCTCAAATTCAAGCAAATTTTACCTGTTCACAATACTAACTCCAGGGTAACCCACTTAGGAGTTTAATTTTCTCTAAGGCATACACAGTCTTCTTCAGCAAAACTTAAGACTTTTTAAGAATTAAATAGGGCTTTGTAGTTTCTCTGCCTTTAGTGCCCATCTCCTGTGTTTTCTAGAGCTACCATTTTTTTTTTAACTGTCATTTGGAAATTATAGGCTTTCATCACTGAATTTAGTGAGCCATCACCTTTACACCGAATATTGCTGGCTCTTCATTGGGAAAAATGGCATGTGAACCTGGGTTAACATTAGGAAATGTGGAGACATTCATAACCAGGCCATTTGGATGATTGAAGACATAGTATTCTGTTGTTCTTTCCTTTATAGGAAGTTTCATGTGAGCTGGACAGAGAACTTGCCAAACAGTTCCCTTTACTCACGTAAACTTGGTTTATTTTATTTTTTCCCAGTTTGTTCCAAGTCATGTTCCTTGAGTCTAAGTGAGGTTACTTCATCCATCAGACAGTTTATAGGAGCCCATTGATATTAGCTCATGCCTCTTGAGATAGTTGCTAACAAACATAACATCAAGGACAGTAGACTATAGTAATCATATAAGTTTAATATAGTAATCATATAAGTCATATAAGACTCTGTTTTAGTTCAGTCCCACTGTAGCTCTGCGTATAGAGGTTAGTCTGCTAAGCAGAGACTTAGGTTCAAATGCCATGCTAGATGATAACTTTATGTGACCTAGACAAGTCACTCTGGCTAATCTTGACCAATTTTTTTCATCCTGGGGAATGCCAAGAATGAAGCTCTTCTTCAGGGGGCTGAGGTGAGGCATGTGTGGGAAGTGCTCGAGACAGTGACTGACACCATAAGTGACAGCATGTGTTACTTTTCCTATTGTATGATACTGGTACATATAGTGTACTATAAGAGGTAAGTCCTTATTAGGGAAAATTTAATAACTTCTGAAGTCCATATGTCACCTTCTACCCCAGATAGTACATAAAAATTAAAATTTTCATTTTGACAATTATATTTTTAAAGATGATGTATATTTGGGGAAAGATTTAGAAATTTGTTTAGAAATGATACTGTTAGGCTGGTAAGATGGGTTCTTGTTGTCAACTCTGAATGCCTGAGTTTGATCCTCAGACCTCACAGGACTCCCCTGCAACACACATGCACACACACACACTTGTGTACACACACACAAACACATGTGAACATGTACACACACACACTTCCACACATGCACACACACACATGTACGAACACAGGTAAATGTTAAAGAAGCCCAGTCTTTCCAATTGCCAGCCTGTGAGTGTTGATCTCTGATTCTGTTTCATTTCTCAGGCTCATTAAGCTTCTTATCTGTGCTCAAAATATTTCACATTCCAGGTGATTTCTGATTTGGGATATTTTTATTAGTAAATTGCCATTTCTGTAAATTTTTATCCCTTTTTATTTATTTATTTACTTACGTATTTATTTTTTTAATAAATAAATTTATTTATTTGTTGCTTCAGGTTACATCTCCTTCATATTGTCCTCTTTCCCCCCTTCCCAGCCCCGCACTCCCATCCTCTACCCCTAATTTTAACATGGGGAAAATAACATTATTGCCCTCTGAGAGTGGGGGGATATATAGAGAAGTCTTACACTTAGCACAGTTGAAGGTCACTATGACTGCCCTTCAGACATAGTTGTTTATTTATTTTGATGACATTTCAACACAACTCATATGCAGTTTTAGCATCCATGAAGTATTTGTGTCCTGGATGCTCACTCTTTTCTAAGCACCGTGGTGTTGCAGATGGGATTGTGTAAAAGTCTGTGCTTTTTCTCCAGCCACCCTAACTTGGAGGTGTTGTTAACTCCCACTGAAAGTAAACTGTGAGGATGGAATATCATACTGTTTCTAGTTACTGTAGAAACCATTCATGTCTGACTGCTGCATTACAAGAATGGAAACCCATACACACGTGACAGTATTCCTGAAAGGGGAAACTACAGTTTTCCACTCACTGTGATTGCTGCACTGACATATTAATGCTTTAACAAATGTCTCAGTGTACATGGAAGGTGTGCTAAGGTATCCAGCTGATGACTGTTTTGAACCCATGTATGTTTATCCACTAAGCACTGCCCATAGAACTAACAGCCCTGTTGGATGTGTGACTTCTGCCAAGGTCTGGAACAAGCCCCTTGGCCTCATGTACTATAGGATTAACAGCTGGCAGATGCCTGTAAGGTCTGACTGGTGGTTGTAAAACAAAACCATCATCCTGAAAAACTGTGTTATAGTGAGAGGAAATAAATACTGATCTCACTGAAATTAACTTGTTTTGCCAAGTCTTACCCATGTGTTTTATCTCTGTTGACCAGTCTGTCATTATACAAGAAGTCTGAGTACATTGGATAAAATTGTGCCATTGATACCTTCTCCCACAATTATACATGCCATGCACAGTTGTGTGCATGTGATAAGTGATACTTTGCATTAGTGGTCAGATTATGAAAGTTTGGCCACTCAGGAATGAGTTAACCTAAGAAACCTATAGCAAATATGGCCTTGCCAAATGGACAGCCTATGAATGAACGCCTGAGAAGCTGAGTACGTGGAGTACATGTTGAACCTGAAGAGCTGACTCTCGTGTGCGTTCTTTCCAATCCCAAGGCTGCTGACTTATGTGTCACAGTCTCCGTATGCTTGCCGGAGAAAGAAATGTAAGTTGGGGACTATGGATAATTATCATTTGCTCAATATTTCTTCTATTCATTCTATAATGAAATCCAGAAGCTGAACAGATAACTCAGGATTTAAGAACATATGCTGCTCCTGCAGAAGACCCAGTTTTGATTCTCAGCACCCACACCGGGTGCCTCACAACTGCCTACAGCGTTAGCTCCTGGGGATATAACAAGTTCTCTGGTGCATGCACTAATGTGCACACAGATAAACATACGTGGGTTCGTGGAGAGAGAAGGAGACACAGAGAAATATGGACAATAAAATAACACAAACTGAAGTGGAATACATACACTATACCAATCTCTTCTTTCTGCATTGACCTTTGACAACATAAATTACACAAGTAATGCAGAGCTTGTTATTTTCCATTTTGACCCATTTTCTATGATAGTTAGAGGCAAGAGACCTATTGTGTTTTTCTCCCAATCCTGTAATGGTTTTCTTTATTGGGAAAAGTAAAAGAGCTATTAGAAATTTAGATTTTTGAGTAACTACTTAGAGATAAGTCAAATTGTGGCTCATTCAATAACTTTAGTTGGTCTTTTCAGATTGAAATTATTATCTTTGCAAGTGACATACTGCAGAAAACTTCTCTATTATACCTATAATAATAACAGGAGATTTGGAACTAAATGTCAAATGCCTAAGTGACTCCCTGGAGAATGTGCTTAGGCACATCTGCCGATTGTATTAATTCTTCCAAGCCCCTGGGGAGAATGGAATGAGTTATGTTCCCACATAGGATCTATGGAGAGAACTGCACTAGAACTAATAGAGCCAACTCAATTTTTATCTCCTTGTATATTGG
The DNA here is from genome assembly GCA_907164525.1 of Lophiomys imhausi. Lineage (NCBI taxonomy): Eukaryota > Metazoa > Chordata > Mammalia > Rodentia > Muridae > Lophiomys > Lophiomys imhausi. The sequence continues at coordinate 863,068 of CAJQZJ010004767.1, forward strand.
TAGCATGAATTTCATCTCTCCCGTGAAATATGAAGAGATAAAAGATTATACTGGAGTGTGTAGGAGACTTCCTAGTAGAGATTGGAGGTCTTTGACCTTTGCAAACATGAACAGTAATGGAGACTGCATGTACAAGTGTTCATTACAGAGATGATTGTCTTTCCTGCAAATTGTTTTATAGAGAAAACCTTAAAGGAAAAGGAAGATAACATTTCTTACATATCAAATGTGCATTGATGGCAGAAATTAAATCTGTCACTTTCTTCTTTGCCTCCTCCTTATCGTTTTCTTTTTTGTCTGCAAAGTTTTCAGAGAGTGTTTGAACAAAATAAGATATTATCCTGGGACTTCTAGGCAAGCATGGCAGAACCTTCAGGGGCTGAAGACAGAAACTCATAATTCGCCCCCATATAGCCCCAGTTATAGCCCATGTTAGCAGGATGAGTATTTTAAGTCACCAACTTCCATTTTATTTATTAATTTACACATAACTTTGTGGTATGTGTTGGGTGTATTGTGGTTATGACTGAATATAAAATATTGAACAAATTTTCTTGTCAAAAGCTTATAGTTCAGATGAGCCACACAAAAGAATGAGGAGGGAACAAATGAAAAAAACTAACTGCTTGTGAGGAAAAAACAGGATTCTACTGAGGTCTTGTCAACAGTCAAAGAAGTTGCGTGAAGGCAGATAGTTTCAACCAGGATTGGAAGCATCAGTAGACGTGACTGAGGCTGAGAATTTAGAAGTGAACGAGGCTAAGAGGATAGAAGTGAGTGAGGTTAGGAAAGGCAGGGTTCCAAACAGAGACCTTCAGTAACAAGAGTGATGACACAGGTGGTAACATGATGTACGTGAGCTTATAGAAGGAGACCTGTGTGTGTGTGTGTGTGTGTGTGTGTGTGTGTGTGTGTCCGTGTGTGTGTGTGTCTGTGTGTGTGTGTGTGTGTGTCTGTGTCCGTGTGTGTGTGTGTGTGTGTCTGTGTGTGTGTGTGTGTGTGTGTCTCCGTGTGTGTCTGTGTGTCTGTGTGTGTGTCCGTGTGTGTGTGTGTCTCTGTGTGTGTCTGTGTGTGTGTGTGTGTCTGTGTGTGTGTCTGTGTGTGTGTGTGTGTGTGTGTGTCTCTGTGTGTGTGTGTGTGTGTGTCTGTGTGTATGTGTGTGTGTGTATGTGTGTGTGTGTGTGTCTGTGTGTATGTGTGTGTGTGTGTGTCTGTGTGTATGTGTGTGTGTGTGTGTGTGTGTGTGTGTGTGTGTGTGTGTGTGTGT
>CAJQZJ010004767.1:879334-938280 GCA_907164525.1 Lophiomys imhausi
AATAACCAAAGGGGAAGAACACCCTCCCCACCTTCTGGGGATGGGACCTTGTTCTCTTAAAATGACTTCCTGCTGATTTGGGACGTAGTAAACCTGTTTGGGGCCCAAATTTTTATCAATATAAAAGCTTTATGAAATTGACTGTTTCAAATGTTATCAATTTAAAATAATTTTAATGATTCTAAAATGAACTTAGGAATTTATTTTATGAACATGGTGCTCAAACCTGGATATAAATTATATTTCTCTGGAAGTAGAATGCAGGGTATTATGATGGAAAGCAAAGACTTGCATAAACGATTGCTCTCATTGTCCTCATAAACATAGTTTACTCTGCAGAATTTTTATAGCTGAATATTCTTATCCACTGATGCAATTGCAAAACTGAACTGTTCATTGTTTATGCCACCATAACTACAATGAAAGTGAAATTTTATAGTTTGGATGAAGACAGTTGATCATAGGGACTGTATATTCTCTTTTGTGGTTCTTAGTTCATTTGATATTTGATAGGAATTATAGGTTTTCTGATGAAAGAAAAATAACACTTGATGACTTACTTTTTCCAAAACATTAAATAACAAGCTGAACATGCATTTAGAGGGGTTTTCAATCTGTCACATAAAACAGGCAACTTCGCCTCTCACCAAGGATATTAGCAATGAATTTTTGTATCAACAGCAACCTGAAAATACGACACCATCAGCATATTGCTGGGCTTATGCACAATGCTTTTTGGGGGGTATTTTCTTGTCAGAGTTCATAAATAAATGAAAACCAATTTCTCTTCTGAATCCACTAACATGTCATTTATATACTGAACATAACGATCTATTCTTAAAGTAACTGATCGAAGCAGAATCACAAACCCTTTGGCAATTATGAAAAAGGAGTTGAATAAAATTCATGTTCATGCAAAAACTCTGGTGTGAATGTTTAGCAGCTTTTTTTTTCATACTTGACTAAGTGTGGAAGGCACCAAGATGACCTTCTGTAGGAGAATAGATAAATAAGTTGAGCTCCACAGTCACACAGTGCCTTTTAGTTAATGATCAGTATAAAATGAAGTGAGCTCCCAGTCCCGGGATAGACAGAGTTCTCAAGCACTTAACCAGTGGGCTGTCTCCCCAGTGCCTGGGAAGATATTTTCATCTAACACGTTAAGAATAAGTTTTCTCATTGATGGCTCTTGGCCCTCATATGACTGCTGAACTGGGTGGGGGACTATGTAGGGACACTCCACTCCAGAGGAGTGGGATGGAAGGGATAGGGGGTAGAGGGTGAGAGGGCAAGAATGGGAGGGGTGGAAAGAGGGCACTGTGATGGAGATGTAACCTGAAGTAATAAATACTTAAAAAAAAGAATAAGTTTCTCTGATATGTTTTAATCCAACATGTTAATAAGGCATCACTGATATGCTTTAATCCTACACATTAGTGATAAGGCATCACTGATGTTTTCACACAACACTGATATGTTTTAATTCACTTTCAGAAAAAAGTTTTTAAAGATATATTTAGGTCACTTAGACAAGTGGAGAGGAAATCCTAGGTATTGGTTGGAGAAGAAGACTTAAGAGACATTTTCCTGTAGAAAATCCTGCTGCCTAACTCTGAATATCTGAAAGTGGATCCAAAGTCATTATTTTTCAGTTGCTTTTTTCTCTGACCAAGTTGTTTCCCTCACCTGAAATGGCTCTAGTATATCTAGTATGGCTAACTGCTTCCGTATTCCAAACCCAGATGCCAGTGCTTTGTTTCCTCAGATCTTTCCATAGTGCTTTTACTACTTCCTCTTGCTGAATCCCATACGTACCTGTGGTGGGAGCATGGTTTGGGGATGGATGGACGGGTTGTGGAAAGAAGGGCCTGTTAATATGTTAACCATAATAATAGGTTGGCTGAAAGTCCCTATAGTATCTATTCTTTTATCACTTCTCCATCTTTCGGTGATACCGTCACACATCAAAAAGGCTCAGTGACCAGTGATTGAATGATGATGGGTCCTTACCAAGTAACACTCAAAGTTGTTTCATTACTGTGGTATGTTATAAAGTGAAGGCAGGCTTTTCATGCCCGTGTTTTCTCTATGTTCTCTCTAAGGGAAGGAACAATTCGCAAAATAAAAGGCTTAGCTCTGCAATTTGTCATCCATTGATCTGAGTTTAGAGTGTAATTGGTTTTAATACATTAAAGATTTGATACTTTGGTTCTTCATTCTCATACAATCCTTGGCATTATTGCTTTTACTGACAGACATATTAGTCATACTGGTATACTTATTATGAACAAAGAACACAGTGATCGCTCTTTCCGTTATTCTCTGAACTGCTTTACTGCCTGTACCACCCATTTAATGATTAAATTGGATAATTCTTGGTTTTGTAATTAAACAATAAATTGTTGTAAGACAAGTTTTTTAAAAGACTTTGTGTGGTTCCAATACAGTATATTTTTGTTGCTTAATTTTATTGCATATAATATAAATGTAAAAGTAGTTTATTTCTAATATTCAATAAGTATGTTTTAATTTTTATTTTGTGACTTTAATCAAACTACCTCTTATCCCACCCCTCATCTCTCCCTTTTTCTATATCTCCCTCCCTTTCTTCTTCTTTCCTTTCTCAGAGTGAACAATTTATATTCATTAGCATAGAACTTGCACTATTTTTGAAAGCCCACCAGTTTGTAAAAACAAGACTAATAAGAACTTGTCTTATATAGAAAACACTGTGCTGTGCTCAATATTACATTGCTAACATCCAATACAGAACCTGAATAGAGTAGATGTTTAAACATGCTTCTTCAAGAAATGAATGAGCTGGGACATATGTGGTGACTGAATTCTTTGTTGGTGTGTATCATGTTATATAACATCTATTATCCCAGCCAAGTTGCTGTTAGGTTCTAGTGTTTTGTTGCAGGAATAGTAGCCCTTACTAGGACACTCACTATAGATTTTCATGGATTTTGTCTCTACAGAAGACATGCTGTCGCTTTCTTCTTTTCACTTTATTTAGCCACATTTGGCATAGATTTTGAGTAAGACTAAATAATTCACCTGGGATTTTCTTAAACATTCATATCTATCAGTGATAATAATGCCAGCATCATTAATTTTCAGTTCAAAGATTGTGGCCTATACTCAGAATCATGTACAACACAGACATGCATCTTAGAGGTGCATGTTTCTGGTCATAAATGTTATAGTATGCACATGTGCCATGCTTTTTTTCATCTTTGCCTTGATTTATTTATTTATGGATATAGTAGTGTCCACATGCTAAGATTAACTTTTGAGAATGCAGGGACTCTGTTGTTATGAATACGAATAACTTGGGGATAGAAAGATGGCCAGTAGAGAGTGCTTAGTATCCCTGTAAAGAGCTGGAGTTCGGTTCCTGGCACCCATACAATATGACTCACAACCACCTTTAACTCCAGATCCAGAGGATCTGAAACACTCCACTGGTGACCACACACGGGTGTCATGTACTCATATACATAGCTATAAGTAAAATAAGGAATATTTTAAAAATGGACAGAGCTTTTGTAAAAGGGATCATAAGGACAAATGTGGTCCTTAAACTAGAATTGACATTGACATTTAGGAAACTCAGGAGCTCATGTCCTAATTATTTAGATTGTCTTAGGAGAAGGGTGAGGTGAAGAAGAGTCTTGTCACAATTGTGTATGTGTGACTGGCATAAATATCATTTCCTACACACAGGCTAAGGTAACTAAGGTACAATGGTGGCCTTCTCTTGCTTACTTGGACAGTGGAATCTGAGTTGTTCAGCTGATATGTCCACAATAGTTTGAATCATTACATGAGCTTCTTTTAGATTTTTCAATCTGTCCACAGTATTGCCAGAATTGGAGGAGATCAAATAGTACTATTCATTTTTAAGAAGGCAGCAATTCAGACAATTATTTTAAACTGATATTCAAGGATTGGAGAGATGGCTCAGCTTCTAAGAGGACTGGCTCCTCTTTCAGAGGACCTCAGATTAATGCCCAGCACTCACCCTGTGCCACAACTACCTGTAACTAGCTCCAGAGGACTTGGTGCCTTCTGCTGGTGTCTGTAGGCTCCTGCATGTGTGCACGAGTACTCTCTCCTTCTCTCCCATCATGTACACAGCAATAATAATTAAAATGAAAAATAAGAAAGAAATAACCTCCACTAGAAAAAGAGGATCTGAATCCTAAGAATCAGGCAGCAGCTGGTTTCCTTAAGGCATAATAGTAGCAGAATAGTAGCAGGTGTGTAGGACTTTTAAAGAAACTATGTTGAATTTTTCAATTAGTAGCATGGCCCGAGTGGTCTGAGCTCACCACAGCAAACCCATGTTGGAGGTCGGAGAGAACTAATAGCATCACAGCACATACCTATGGCCAGCGCCATGGACAGACAGGGACTGTGTCCACGGAGACCACAGAATAGCTGGATATTTCCATTTTTCTCCAGCCCACCTCCTAGACTGCCTGAGCTGAGCTTCCCTTACACTCAAATGCCATTGTGGAGGAGAGGAGAAAGTGTACAAAATTTAGAGTCTAAATAGTAGATTAATTCAATACTCATCTATAATAAAATGAAGAGATGCTGTGGTAACTAAGCTGCTGTGAAAACACTGAAAAATATCTTTTCCTGCTGCCCCTTGCACTGGGGTTACAAGGAGAAGCAGCGAGAATCTGCAATGCCCTGTACAGGAAGGCATGTTGGCAGCAGAGTTTCACCCCACTACTGCTGATTCTGACTTCTCTGGGTTCTAAGTCCATCCTGCTGTTCTCTCTTTTAGGGGCAGTGACAGTGGCCAGGAGCCACAAGGTGAAAAGAGGAAACTGAGTCCTGCAAGTCCTCTGACCACCACATCCATGTCATGTGATGTGTATGCACGCGCATACACACACACACACACACACACACACACACACCCATATAACATCATTATAAGAGGGAAGATGGTGAATCACTAAGGGACTCTCATGAGTTTTCTGTCTTATCTTCATGTAGGAGTGATGACGCTTGTTACTGGAGTATTTGCATTTATAGAAAATCTTCAAGGTCTTGTACCTGAGAGAAAAATGCCTCCTCTGTGCCCCCAATGAGTTTTCATTGTGCCATATTTAGGAGCATAATTGAATGCATGTCAGCTAGTATTTTTCAAAGCTTGGGACAATTGCCTCAGTTAGGAGAATCTCAGGAGAATTACTTAAAAGTATGTAAAATTAAAAGAAATGACAGACTCTGTCTTTAAATAAGGCTGCAGATCTGATCACAAAAGGTCATTAGTGTTCCTATTGTGAGTAACAGTGATTATTCTGGTAAAAGATGGTTTGTTTTCTCCTTTCATGAGAATTGTCCAGTACCTCTCTGCCTTGACTTTTCTGGCTGCACGCGTGGTGACAGTGTCTATGCTGACACAGTAATCTCTTGGAATGTCAGTTTCCATTGCCTAGTGCTGCAACAAATGGAGCATGTGAGGGAGTGGATCTGTGTATTTCATTAATATAAGTGATCACTTCTGAGATACTCTAGGATAGCACACAGATGCTTGAGACTGAATATTAAAGAGACTGTTGGTGCATAGAAGAAAAATAGAATTTTTAGATACATAAATAAGCACATTTTGTATGTATTTAGGATATACATTTCCCCAGAAATCTTTCAGGACATATCTATGTAAACAGATTATGGATAAGGTCCTATGGTTTGATCCCCTATACTTATACAGAAAAACGAAACTTCAGAAGGGCAACTACCATTTTATATTTTATAGCTACATCGAAGTTGCTCCAAATTGTCCTTTTAGATCATTCATCTACAGACATTTTAAGGTGTAATTTATATAAAACACAGTGCACCATCTTGAGACGTGTAGTCGAGTCTTGACTAATATGAGTGATTGTGTAGCTCCTAGCACTGCGAAGATACACGATTGGTTTTCAGCTGAAAACTTCCTGGGTTCTGCGTTTCTGGGATCTCAGCCCCACGTACTGGGTCCTGACAGTCTTTTTGTTTTGATTTTTTTTATAAAGAAGGTGCTTGTCACATTGGTTTCCTTTGAGAACTCTTGGAGAGAACCTGTGCCATGCTTCTGGGGCCCCCACTGTCCTTGGCTTGTGGCAGCCTTCCTTGTGTATACCCATCTTCAGATGACATTCTCTCATCTATGGCCCAGGTCACCATCTCCTTTCCCTTTAAAGACACCAGTCACTGGATTTAAGGCCCACCTTAAATTCAGAATTATCTATTTCTAAGACCTTTAACTTAAGTATATCTACGAAGTTCATGTTTGTATAAAAACACAGAAGTATCAGCAATTAAGACTTGGGCTTTTTTTGTTTGTTTGTTTGTTTGTTTGTTTTGCATGTAAGGAAGGAGGGCAAACTTCAATCACTTGCAATGTTTTGAGAACAGGTAACTGAAAATAAAGACATTGGCCCCTTGTTGAATTTTCTGTCTGGATCAGTAAGGGAGGAGAAATAACTTGAATATGTGATATATTTGTTTCTGAACGCAATCTGACATTCATGCGATTGCTCGCTCTCTCCCTTCTATGCCTGCATTTGAAACATCATTAAAATTTGACAGATCTTTATATCAATGAAAGCAGTTGTAGGTTCTGTGGTTAGAATATTTCTAGTAATTTTAAGTCATATTATAGGTTAACATTTTAATTCTCAGTTTGGGGTGAATATTCTGGCTTTCTGATTGACATCTGCTTTTCTTCAGTAGATAAATTATTCTAAACTAGAAATATTTAAATGAAAAATAAGAGAACCCAGTCAGATTTGGACATGTATTTCTTTTTGTGCATGTATTTGTGTGTGTGCATGTATACACGGTGTGTGCATATTACATATTTCTGTGTGGATATGCATACCTGTTTGTGTTTCTGCATATTACATGTTTCTGTGTACATGTGTGTGTCCATGTATTTACATATATATATGCTTTTCTATGTGTTCATGTACCTACATGTTTATTTGTATGTATATGTGTATGTTTGTTTTTTAACCCTTCTTTGAAAGAAGCATATTTAATGGATAGTATAGAAAATCAAAATACCATTCCTATGGCAACAATTTCATTATTCTTATTCTTTGGTAATAATTCCCTGCGTGATGGGTCTCTGGAGTATACATCTACGAGAGAAGCAAGCTGGAAAACAGCACATGAGTATCTGTTATGTAATGTTGTCACAAATCCTGGGGAGAGTTTTCTAAGTACAGATCCAGCTACGTACAGGCTGAGCTGGCTCACTACTTCTGTCCTATTTCTTCTACTGCAGCTGAGTCCAGGTTATCGTTAGGTCCATAAACAAATCTAAGCACAGGACGAACATTTATTTTTCTTGTTTTCTTTTTCCATAAATATTCATTAGTCCAGACACTAATCCATCAGGCATATAGCAGTGAACAAGGCTGAGCTAGCAACAGTCTGGGACAGAATACAAGCTCTGTCCCGAGATTCTGGACTCAGTGTTCTTTCCAATAAACACTGCTGACTCTCAGCCTGTTTGTCAGACTGCCGCCTCCTTTTAAATGAGTCATTTGAAATGAGCTTGTATTTTGTGGCACAACAGAAAGCAGACCCTAGTCTCTGCCAGGAGATTGGGGTTTTTAGTTCTTCTTCTCCTTTTTTTTCTTTTTCTTTGTTTCTTTTGCTAGGTTCTGGTGATTGAACTCAGGGACTCACTCATGCTCAGCACAGCCTTCTGTCCTAGGATGCATTTCCCAACCCTGGAAACTTGGATTTCAATATCCATGACCCTAGTAAAATCCAAAGGAAGAGGTCCTCCATGCATTCGAAAATAAATAAACATTTATAAGTTGCTACATACCATTGATTGAACTATTTAAAATGATAAATTCTGTTGTTCTTAATTTAAAGGGAACAAATTAGGTTTAGAAGCAATGACATAGCTCCCTGTCCACAGTCTCTGAAACACTGACCCCTGTTTTGTCTAAAATTGGCCCTGCCTATTTGTAAGACAGATCACCCCACTTGTTCTACTGCCCCCGCCATCCTGCACTGGGACCTTTAGTTTGTCATTGCCCCAATCCCTCAGTCTCTTACTTGTCTCACTCTCATTTGGCATTTCAATTTGCACAAGTATTTGTCATCTAACAAGCATCACCATTTACCCTTCTGTCCCCAGCTCCTCTGCAGCTGATGCTGTACCTCTCTTCCTCTGAAACAGCATCATTTGAAAGCATCCCTTGCGTGCTGGCATTGCTTTCTCCTCACCTGTTAATTACCCACTACTTTCATCTGTTATATCTTTCTACTGTCTGTTTTCAAAAGACTCTGCAAATCTCATGCTGAAAAGGACAGTACTCCACTCAATGCTGATTTTATTTCTAATCCAACTGAATGTTTCTGTATCCTCACTCATTTATAATATGCTTGCTAAGTATCTAGCCAGTTCATGTATTGTCATTGCTTCCATTCTTATAAATAGTCACAAGTAAATTAGTGAAAATCAGATTGTTTCCTCATTGAGCAGCAATGGGCATGATGCAGAAATGATTCCATGTTTGCCAGTAAAAGTCAATAGTACAGTGTAGCTGAGAATTTAAGCAACCAAACAATGAAAGACACCATGTGTCAGTGCAGGTCTCATTTTCCTGGAAAAAACAAGCTTGCCTCCTCTGCACACACCACTTCCCAGCAGTCCAACTCAGGTGCGAAGTGAGGATGTGCTATGTACCACCACTGTATGCCTCTGCAACTCTTGGGGACAGACAGACCATCATGCTGTTGGAATCCTGCATGCTGTGAGTCATCAGCAAGTTTATCTTTTAAAATAAAATGTCATACCTCTTTTGTCTTTTCTACAATTTCTGAAACTTGTATCTTCAAATGGTCCCTGTTATGCTAAATTAGAAATCTCTTTCATATCCATTATGTGGCAAAGTAGCATCAGAATCAAGATTGTCCTTCAGTTGGGAAGCCTTGGGAGCTTGGGAAATTTTCCTATCCATTTTACAGACTCATCAAGTTTTACAATGAGCATGTGCTGTTTTGTGACTCAGCAGTGCATCTGATTGGATCTCTCTGGATTATGCATGTGTTTACAGATTCTGCTCTGCTGAACATGTCTGCATGTTGCTCTGCATGCTCTGAAATGGATATAGTTTTCCAAACAGTTGAGTTGGCACCCAAGTTGTGAAATCAGTTCATTTATTCCTCTTACAGCTATTTGGGGAAGTTTTGGAGGCATGATATCTATACACAACATGTACCTATAGTTTATTTGGCTCATAATTTTGAAGATTCAAGACTGAGGGACACTGCAGATGATAATCTCCCTGCTGGGAAGTGCAGAATACTACATAACATGAGATAGGGAATATGCATGTGGATGTATGTCACTTCTTTTTTTTTTTTTTTTGGTTTTTCGAGACAGGGTTTCTCTGAATATCTCTGGCTGTCCTGGACTCACTTTGTAGACCAGGCTGGCCTCGAACTCACAAAGATCCGCCTGCCTCTGCCTCCCAAGTGCTGGGATTAAAGGCGTGCGCCACCACCGCCCGGCGTATGTCACTTCTTGACTCTCTCCATCTTCTGTCAGAGCTATCAAGACTCATTCTTGGGTACCACTGGTTGGTTAGTTTAGGATGTATAAATTTAGCATAAATTAACAAATGTATCTGAAATATTTGAAAAAAGATTTTTAAATATTTATGAAACCACACTGGCTGTTTTTATGTTTATATTCTATATATGAAATATTGGCAGTTGTAATATCTAGTGGGTGTTTTTTAGTAGCAAATGTCAATAATAAAACTATTTGATGTGCTGGGGGGATGGCTTAGCATTTAAGAGCACACACTACTCTTGCATAGGACCTGTTTCAGGTCCTAGCACCTATGTAGGCCAATTTACTCACAAGCATCTGTGACTGCAGCTCCAGATCTGATGGCTGCTTCTTGCCCTCATAGAACCTGCTCTGGGGTATGGAATTCCTTCCCTTCAACACACACATGTACACATAATTAAAAATATTTAGAAAACGACTTTGCAGTGACTGGGTTTTTTATTTTGTTTGTTTGTTTTGTTTTTTTGCCCCAGGAATTATCTTCCAATTGCTGAAGATTTTCACCTAGAGTCCTGCCTATTATCTATTATTTCGCAATCCAGTCATCTACATAGACCTGTAACTCTCCCAGGGATCCATGTGTTCATTTAGATGTAAATGATTACTGTGCTATTAGAAGCTTTCACTTGGAGCAATTCCTGGGGCAGAATTATCTTTGAAAATCCATTTTCAAGCCAGTCTTCATTTTACACATCCTTAATGAAGGTGTCAACTAGAAAGGCCACTAAGAGCCATGCCTGCTGCTTGCTACTGTTCTTGAATAGAACTTGACACATTGCCTTTAATAATTGCTCGCCCTAGTCAACTCATTCTCAGTTCATGTTGGAAGCCTTATGGTCAATCTGGCTAAAATTACTTTTTTTTTCTCTCATTTTATAGTTGTGAGATATTCTGTGCCACACTGGTGACATTTTAGACCCAATCTCTCTCTGTTACTGCTAGTGTGATTTCTGGCAGTGCCTAGGTTTAACTATTATGGTCACTAATGGCAACGGTTTCTATGAAAATTCAGCGGTGCTTTTTTTCACTTCTGGATCACCCCTGTGGTGGCTCTTGCTTTTCTTGGCTGTAATCTACAGAGAATTTCACTATTCATTAGTACCTGTAAGGCTTGAAGAAATAGCAGGGTGAAAGTCAACTTCTGCTCATTTTATCTGGAAAGTCACCTATTCTTAGAATTAAATGCACTAAGAGAATATGGAGAATTGAGAGTAGATGTAAGGTTTATTCATCACCATAAACTGGTCTTCTGTGACATAGACCCTCAAGGTACGGTCGGTCAGTAGACTTGGGAGACATTTGTCATTCTCAACAGGAATGGATACTGATGGAGATTCAGGAGGCATAATTATTCATCCCTCAAATTTTCCCATATACTAAAGAACATCGGACACCCCCAATTCCACAGAACTGAATCTCAGTGTCACTGAGACAGCTCAGAGCTTCCTATAATTTCCTCCATGTCTCATGGTGTCAATCTGTGGCCATTTCATCTTATTTAAGCAAACTGAATTCTAGAGATGTTTGCTGCACTGAATGAAGGCACATGTCCAGTAAGTGACAAAATCCATATCGGAAACAATCTAATGCCCCATCAGCATAGTTGGTTTCATTTGTATCTTAAGGTAGAATTGCAAATGACTTCCCAGAATTGGTCTGAAATCCAATTGCCTTTTCCTCTCGGCTTCCTGACTTGTGCTCTAAAGAACATTTCTCATCTTCTCATTATGCTCAGCCCTTCAGTCTTCCCTGCTCCCCACTCCAAGCTTCCTTCACTGAGGAGCTGGGGAGGGAACATTTTCCTCTTCACACCACAGGCCTCCCCAGTCAGAATCACACTCCATCCCAACTCCTCCTTCCCAAGCAAGGACTCTACTGCTTGAACTCTCCTTTTCTCCTTCTGTTCCTTTCTCCGATTTGATTACTGCCATTAACTTGGAGCCACAATGGACTACTGTAATAGGCAAAGAAATACTCTCACACCCCTTCCTCTAGTTCAGTATTCCTGCCTCCACAGGACTCATTCCTGAAAGTTGGTACTGCTCTCTTGTGTCCTATTATCACCAGTTTCTCAACCCACTTCCCACCACAGGCTTCTTTGCCCATAGAGCCACTCTCTGATTACCCTTTCTCCTTTGTGCCCGGCTCCATCCTGACCTAGTATCTGAATCTAACATGGTGAGTGCACGTGGTAACTGCGCCTTTTTTGTGAAATACCCTCATTTGGTATCTTAGTCCTTTTTACTTCATCTTTTCCTTACCTCTTCTTCATCCTTTACACAAGACAGAGGCTCTGGACCTCTCAAGGCCCAATCCACAGTTTTCTCATTTTTGACAGATCATCCAGTAAAAATATTTTTAAAACAATAGTGACCTTTTCTTAAAACCCAAGTATCTTCACAGAACAGTGAGAATGAAGTAAAATCTACTTTTGTTTTATACCTGCAAGCCTCACATAATCCATCCAGTCCCTTCTAGATTTTTCCCTCTGCCCACCCTCTTGTCTCCCTTGACACTCCTTGTTTCTTCCAGCTCCATCTCCTTTGTTCCTTCGTCCTGTAATGTTCTCAGCCCTGTTTTTTTCTGATTCCCTTCCTCTCATCACCTAGGTTTTCCTCAGATATATCTTCGGCAGGGAGCTGATCCTTGAGTCTTGTCTAAAACAATATCCTCTCTTCTATTCCTATGAAGTCTTTATTTTTATGTAGTAAACATAGCTTTACCTGATAAGTACTGTCACTGAGAGGTAACATCACATAAAGAACAACAGGCCTGCTTCTTAAATATTGCCACTTATTTCCATGACCTCTGACCATGGACAACCCACTTCATTGTTCCACTCTTCAGTGCCCCATTCTTTTTTTTTTTTTTTTACTTATTTTTTTCCTTTATTTTTTATTTCTTCAAGTTACATCTCAATCGCAGTCCCCTCCCTATTTCCCCTCCAGTCCCACCCTCCCACCCTCAACCCCCCATCCTCTTCCCTTTTTTTTTCTTTTAAGTTTAAGGTATAACTTATTTCCCCCTACAGTTTCCCCTTTCAGTCCAACAAATGGCTCTTTCTCTTATAATAATAAATACAATACAGTACAACAGAGGTAATTAGGCCACAGTTATGAGGGTTATATGGCTTAACGTACATTCCCAATGACCAGTCCATATGTATTTGGTACCTGACTTTAACATTCTACTATCTAAACATCTCCATGAGTTTAAAGTTCTATATCTGACTCAACATTCATACTAATTGCAACACAATTTTAAAAGAAAGAGAACTTCAGACCAATCTGTCAGTGCCCCATTCTTTAAAATAAGGATGTCACTTATTACTTAGATTGATACAGATTTAAGTTTGAAAAGGTACCATGTTTGAATACATGATTCACCTGGTAAGTGTTAAGTAAATGACAGGTGTTATTGCTAACTGATTTTTTATCTTTATTCGAAGCTTCCATTTGAAAATAACCTTTCAAGAGATGATTACATTAGTTTCATGAGCTCTATCATTTTGTAGTATGAGTGGCATTGCCCTCAGTATCAAGCTGTGAGTTCATCAAGTGAGTGATGGAGAAGATTAATGTCCTGAGATACTCTCATGCTGTATATATATATATAGCATGCAAACAGTTTTAGGATTGCAAATTTTTGTCTGTCTGTAATGAGAGGTGGCTTAGAAGACCTGTGAAGTAAAGTACCTGCATCTCATATTAGAATGATTTGATAATCTTACAATTAGTTCAGGTTGTGCTCAGACTTTCCATGTGGGCACAATGGAGAGATCAAGTGGCCACTGATTGTGTGCAGTGAACTTGGAGACAGTGGGTTTAGAGTGCTGACTTTATCATTCGTGGAAGGAGACAACTGAAAAAGTGAATGAAAGGCAGGCTTAGCATTGCGGTTCTAATACTCAGCCTTATCTATTTGCTGCTAGAATCTTTTGAATATTCTTGGGAAATTTAAACGTTCTTACTGTTTTCTATTTGGAATTGAATTTTAAGTTCTACCTATTTAAATTGGTCTTGGTCTTAGTGAAGTTATCTTCAAACTTAACACAGTCAGCTGAGGATGGAGACCTTCAGAGCATCAGAGGAAATTACTGAAGTATAATCAGATATGCAGAGACTGTGCCCATAAGAGGAATCCTCACAGGTGGTCCTCAATGAGATTTTAGATATCCAGCCAAGGAATGGTCCTCTGCAATGGTATACTGACTGGAATTCATCCGCCTTTTGACAGACAAGTAATAATGGTGACTTCTCTCTGCCTCTTAGAGCCATAGCAGATTCTCCTTACATATGCTATGTGAACATTTGGAAAACCTTGAAAGAACATGCTGCAGTTAGTCTGATCTGTCACACTGGCCCAGGCTGAGGGACTTCCAGGACATTCATAATTCATGTATCTTGAACACACTTTTTATCACAACTCCTAGGTCCGAATGCTTCCATAAAGAATCATTGTGTTCAAACACATTCTAAGCTCTCCTTTGGAATCTCCCAGTAAAAAAAGCAAGAAGTGTAGAAGTTCACAGTGCCACCACAAAAGGACACCAACCCACAATCAATTCTGAGAACCTGACCCAGACATCAATTTGCCCCTTTCGTTGGTGGTTCACCAAATCTTCAGAATTTTGGAAAAGTATCAAAAGATGCACTGCAGTAGAAGGTTTAAATTTGCCAGCGTGCTCTGGTGACCCTGCATCTTACCTGAAATGTGCCTCAAACTTCCAATGGAAGAAAAATTATAAAGGAGAAAAATTATAATTGTTCTGTACTGTGGGAAGTTTTTAAAGGAATTTAAAGTGAATAAGTGAAACCAGACAGATGGTAGGGAAATTTTTTTATTTATGTTTTTCATAAACTATAAGTTAAATACTAAGAAATCAAGCCATGTTTTTATTTGTTTCTTATACCCATGAAGACATTTCCACGGCAGTGCCTTGAGAGTCGTGTTGTGGTGAGACTTTGACAGCACCAGCCGTGCCATATGGGGACATAAACTCCTATAGCTATGGAATTTCAGAGGGATCATTTCCTGTCAATTTTTCTTCCAAAGCCAATGTGATGGCAGTTGGCAGTGTGTGAACAGAGACCATGTCATCTCTGTTTCACCCCAACTGCCCATCTGTTGCTTGAATTTTATGTGATTATTTCTGATAGGAGCCTAGACCACTAGCTCCCTCAAATTTTTGTAAAAATGATTTCATGTCCTCTACACTAGGTACACTAGGAAGTTATTCAACAGTGATTTTCAAAGTGCATAACAAATACATTTTGGGCAAGTTTATGTGTTGATGCCATCAATTTATTTGTGCAGTGCCCTTCAATGCTGGGAAATTGAGCTTTCTTTTTGTGCTTCTGATCACTGTGGAAAGTCTTACTCTGACATTGCACTCTCTCCATCTTGCTTAGCACACTAAATGTCATTAGCTAATCTGCTTTCTTTCCCTCTGCTTCCATGGCAACATACTGGTCTGGTCACAACAGCTTCTCCATGCCAACCAGAACCATGCATGGGTCCTCCCTGTTTTTTACTGTCCTCAGCCAATCATTCAGCCAGTCTGAAATTCTGCATGCCAACTTCTATGAGGATCATCTCTCTGTTCATGTCCTATGCCTCTTTACCTCGAACTAGGTTCATTCCTACCTGTTTTATTTTTTTCATCCAAATCCTTCACACAATCATGGCAATTTGATGTAAACATGAAAGTTCTATCACTATTTATGTTACTACAGAAATTTCTGCTCTTTAAAAAAGAATTCCCTTCAAATCCCAAATCTGCAATATTTGAGACCAATCTGCTCTATCCATATCAGTGGTAAGGAAATAATGATGTAATTTAGTTGATGTTTCTCTAGGTTAATCCAAGCTTGTGAGTCATTTCAATGTTGTATCTGTTTTTAGTGTCTCATGTCCCCATTTTTTCGTGTTTCTTTCTCCTCATTCTAGTTCTTTGTTGTATAAATACATCCAGTTTTCAATGATTTTGGAAATTCAGCTGTAATATGAATTTGGTTAAAACTATTTTAGAGTACTTCCATTATTTTTATACTTTTAAATAATGGTGATTTCATAGAACTTTGAAATGATTAATTTTCTCCATACTAGAAATACTTGATAGATTGATTTCAATCACATTATTTCTCCCATTCAAATCAATTAACATATTTTAGTTTTAACCTTCGAGTGTGCACTGATAGCACAGAACCTTACTGCCTCAAGCCTGTTACAGTTTCTTTCTGCTT
Organism: Lophiomys imhausi; assembly: GCA_907164525.1. NCBI lineage: Eukaryota > Metazoa > Chordata > Mammalia > Rodentia > Muridae > Lophiomys > Lophiomys imhausi. The sequence continues at coordinate 895,190 of CAJQZJ010004767.1, forward strand.
GGACACGGGCAGCAAGACTACAGGCATACATTTTAAAGTCTGTTTCTAATGCTACTTCTAGCTATTCTTCATTGCCCAGGTCTGAGGAGTTAATGAGGCTCAAGGAATATCAGTTTTTAAAACAAGATGTCAGGAAAACTTATTAATTGGCCACTCTAAACATCTATGTTAGCAACCTTAATGGAAGCATTTCATAACTCCACTACAATAAACCTTCTTGAAGGATGTGCATAGTGGATTTAATTATTTATGCAAATATCAGCAAAGTTATTAGAGCATATTTATTCCAGTTCTGTTAAGCTACTCCTACCTCAGTCACATTACTGCATACAGAAACAAGTCACATTCTAATGAAGAGGTAGATTTTCCATTGCATCTCATTAACATTCACAGTGCCATTTCAGCACCTAAGGCAGTACCTGGCACACAGCAAATGATCATTACAGTTCTGTTGGGTAGGTCCCACTGCACTGTGCCAAGTGACAGAATGGGAAGTAGGCTCTGTTTCATTTGATTCCATGTTCATGAACACTTTACATTTTCCAGTTCCTCTCCTTGGACTTTTATGTTTTGTACGTGCTGAGACTGTATCTTACACATCCCACCTCTCCTCCTGGCACCAAGAAGGGCAAAATTCACATCTGCTTATGTGAAACACTGATTTTTTGGACTTAGAAAGTTATTGTGTCCCCAGATACAACAAGAGCTTGAAGAGGAAAACGTGATTGATACAGTCTTAATTATTCTGTCTGTGTTAAGGGGTTCTTGTTATGAAGATCTGTCACAATTGAAGTTCAGGCTGATGTTCATGTTATAGGGCAAGAATCTAATGAACTCTGATTACATCTGTGGAGTATATTTATGCTGGTAACTGCTAACCTCTTTAAATTCAATAGCAATATGTCAATTAGCGGTAGAAAAATACATATTTTGCCCTCACCTAAAGCATAGCCACATCACCTCCATGGACTTCAACACATCTGAAAGTCATCTTGAAAATGTTGATAATGTTGAACTTATGCCCTGCTGATTAGAAACTATGGGTGAAAGAGCTGACTTAGAGGTTACCCATGGTTACTTCTCTATCAGAAATTCAGAGTTCAGATCCCAGCACCCTCTTCAGGACATTCACAAATGCCTGTAACTTCAGGTCCAACTTCTAGCTTCTGTGAGCACCTGCACACACACACACACACACACACACACACACACACACACAGTAAAAGAAATGTTTTTTTTTTAACTTGAATTACAAGTCTTCTAAAAGCAGAAAGGTAGAGGGCAAACAGCAAGAGAGTGAGGAAGGAAATAAAGATGAAAGAGAGAGGGAGAGAGCACTGGTCAGTGTGAGCACACTACTACATGGTGACTTGAAGCAGACCTCATTAAATGGGACCTGTGAGGAAGGAAAGGGATGCACAGCAGGACTGTAAGTATCTTTCTCATTCTAGGCAGATTGTCAGAACTGCTGAGACTTTTGCAGATGGACCCAGGTATTGAAAAAGGTGGGGTTCAAAGGCAAGTTTGATTTGGATTGTACTTTGGACACTGAAAGTATTTTTGTGTTTAGATACTTTTTCAATAAAGAATTTTTAAAGTGTTAACAACTTTCCACTAACAATATTTAAACCAAGAATCTGTTCACATCAACCCAGGTTTCTGGGAGAGGTTTTATTGATTTTGGCTTGTTCTGCTCTCTTTCTTCGTTATCTCTTCATCTTTAACATAGCTCCCCTTTCTTGGTCATCCATGCACGTGTAACTAGGCCTGGAGAGGAGATGGCTCTGTAGGAGATGTTTCCTGTGCAAGCATGAGAATCTGAGCTCAAATTCTCAGCACTGTGGTCAATAAAAAACTTCTGCTATGGCTATGAATGCTTGTGTCACCTGTTCTGCTGGGGACAAAGGCAAGAGGAACTCTGTGGCTTAATGGTCACCAGCCTAACTCCAAGTTAGCCAACTAACCCCTAAATCCACATGGTGTCTTCCTTCAGTCTGTGTATTAGCATGGGCAATGCATCTCCATATGCATATAACATATACATGTATAACCCCCCCCCCACTAAGAGAGACAAAGATCGAGTGACAGAAACTAAATAGGGATATTAGCACTGATTGCTATCTTCACCAACAGTTTCTTGGTGTAATGTACAGACTGTTTTTATATTCTTATACATTTTTATATTATATTTACTCTGGGATTTCTTGTTTGTGTGTTTCTTTCATGACAGAGTTTCTCTGTGTATCCTTGGCTGTCCTGGACTCACTTTGTAGACCAGCTAGCCTTGAACTCACAGAGATCTGCCTGCCTATGCTTCCTGAGTGTTGGGATTAAAGGCATGTGCCGCCATCTCTAGAAATTACAGACAGCTGTGAACTGCCTTGTGGATGCTGGGATTTGAACCCAGGCCCTTTGGAAGAACAGCCAGTGCTCTTAACTGCTCAGCCATTTCTCCAGCCCCTACTCTGGGATTCTTTATAGACTATTTTTATATTCTTATATATTTTTATATTCTCTCTAGATGGCATTAAGTGTGGCATTGTCCTTTTTTAGCATTTATTTATTAATTCAAGTTATGTCTCAACCACAGCACCCTCCCTCCTCCTCTCCCAGTCCCATTCTCCCACCCTCTTTCCCCTTTCTCTCCTCTCCTTCTCTTTAGGTGAGGGGAAACCCACAGATATCAACCCCTTCAATTCATCAGACACATGAGAGCTAAGAACTTCCTCTTACTCTGGGACCTCACCTGGCCGCCCAGCTAGATTAAAGAGTTCCTCTAGCAGGCAACAGAGTCCAGGACTGAGATACCCTCCCCACCACCACTTGCTGTGGGATCTGTATAAAGACAAGAACCAGGGAAATATGACTCCAGCAAAACTCAGCTACTCTAGTACAACAAGCCCTGACCATCCCACCAAAGCTGAAACACAAGAAAACGAGGACAGATCTATACTTATGAAAACGATAGAGGATTTAAAAGAAGAAATAAATCCTTTAAAGTATTTAAAGAAATCACAATTCAACACATGAAGTCAATGGAGAAATTAGACATCCAGGAAAACTCAATCCAACAGTTGAAAGTAATGGAGAATTCCATTAAAGTCATCCAGGAAAACTCAGTAAAACAAGCGCAGTGTTCTCTTAACAGAGACAACATTTAATTCCTGTGGTGATGAGTCCATACATGGAGAAATCCATTTATCTTTTTCTTTGGGGTCATGTGACCCTAGAAACTAGATAAATATTATGAGCAGATATTTTAAGAATGAAGCTAATATTCTATGTTCTGTTTACCATTATCAGTCTTCCAGTATAATCATATTTTAACCACAGTGGAGTTACTATAGTCTTAAAACACATGTTTATCTCAGAAGTGATTTCTATTTTTGTAAAAATGATCATTTAAGTGGACCTAAGACAAAACAAATCCCTTAATGGGGCATTTAAATAGTTTGTTATTTTGAACAGGTTTGTACTATTTTATGTTGTGTTCTCTTTGATTTTGACCTCTAACAGGAAGATACAAGGGATGCTTGGTTGATTCGCAGGTTGTAAATTGGCAGCCATATGTATGCCAAGGTTCTCTGGTGGTACCCTGATTCTTATATTTTTGGTTGTGAGCCTAGCCTTTAATGGCTGAGCCATCTCTCCAGCCCGGTACCCTGATTTTTAAGAGAGAAGGGTTTGGGTGCTGGTTTTGTTCTGAGCATTATTGATGAATATTTTTAAGCTAGTGAAAATGTGTTTACTGGCATGTCTTCCTTTATTATGTTAAAAATAACCCTAAATTAATATTCTTTCTCTTTTAATAATATTTTTATAATTTTTAGAGAATTAATATACAACACAATTTGATTATATACACTTTCCCCACTTCTTCCCATTTCTACCACTCCCCTATAGCTAATGTGAACTTAGAGCTACTAGGAGAGGAGACCCATTTTCCTTAAGAGTATGACCCCCGATAGGCCAGCCAAATTCCTTCTTACTTTTGTAATAACATGTTCATTATTTCATGCCTGCCCTATTAGATTTCAGTGTGTTAAATATCTGGTGGTCTATCTCCTCCTATTACTGGGTTAACATTCTGATGTCTGGACTTATACCTTATTCATTTCTGTATTTAAAAATCTTGAATTAATGCAATTTCATGAAGTTTCACTAAATGATTATTGAGTGCATTCTGATTACTGACCTTCTGTTATCATTGTTATTGATAGCATTGTGGTAGTTTCTAACAGATCTCCTGGTGTTAATCCCAGCTCACTAAACATTTACTCAGGAATTCTTTTTTTTGTTTTGTTTTTGTTGTTGTTATTTGTTTGTTTGTTTTTGAAACAGGTTTTCTTTATATAGTCCTGGTTGTTGTGATGCTCCATATGTAAATTAGGCTGACCTCAAACTCACAGAGATTGATCTGTCTCTGCCTCCCCAGTGCTGGGATTAAAAACATGCATGTGGCTTCAGGAAATTACTTCAGAATATTTCACTCAAAACGAATGCAGTGTTTTCTTATGTAAGGAAATCTTAATAAAATAAAATGAAATTCTAGTGAAAAAAGGAAACTTTACTGAAATTTTGCATCTTTTGTTTCCAAGTTAAAAATATCTTACTAAACAGTTCAGCATTTGAAATAAGAAAGTTTTGACTGGGCATTCAGTGGTCAGTCAATGTTTTGTGATTTGTGGAGCCAAAAGCATTGTCAGCTTTCATATCTGAAAGGTGTTAAAATAAAATACAATTTTATAAGGAATAGACTAGGAAAGAGTAAAACATTGTGAATTCTTTCTAAAAAGAACACATGAGACATGTAGCAGTTACCATGTAAATTTCAGGTTGTTAAGAAAATAAGATGTTTTTACATGCTGACTTTTATATATTTGAATGCCTTGAATAATTCTCTTGAAATTCATTATTCATAAGGTAAGGTTCCTGCTAGTTACCTTGATAATTTACCCTGAGGATTAATGGTCAGAATATTATGCAAAATGCCTTGTGCAATGCCTAATCTAAGAAAACAATCAAAGGGTTTTGAATTTTCCATAAGTGTATATATTTGTGTTTAGCTAATCAGCGTCCTTTCATATGTTTTGAAGTATTACATAAAGATTTTAAATTCCAGAACCATGTTTTCAAATACTTTAAGATTTCTAAGAGAACATTAAAAAAAATCAATCAAGAAAATTATCAGCTTATTTATTAGTTTACTGTGTGGATTTTCTTCTTAGGTTATTTTTATCAATTCACCAAAGCTATTTTAATTCACCCATTCATTCAAATTTGTTTTTAAAAGTTGGAACATACCCAAAGAAGCATGAAGGATTTTAGAAGCATTCAAGCTTGCTCTCTGAGGAACACTTCAAGAATCTGTTAAGAGCTAGTTAAGAATATTATTTAGGAAAATATATCAGTTTCATATATAATAAAGATTGCCTCATCCCAGAAAGATTAAATCTGTTCTTGGCAGAAGAAACATGGAGATCAGTTTATTGAGAATTATGAATCAGAAATTTTGGATAAAACAGGAAAGAATCACACATGAGAGTTATTCTAGAGTATAATAGCTGCCTAGGAAGGATATATCTGGAGAAGAGAGAGTAGGTGTAGCCAGGGTTGGGATGTAAACTGCCTTAAAGATTCTGTGAATTTTTGGAATGAATTTTATAGACTAGGTAGGTTAGTGGATGTTGGAACTGGTCCCACTGTAAATCTGTTATGCTTGGCACAAATGACATTAAAATTGAGTCTGGAAAAGAAATGATAAGAATATTGCATATTTTTATCACCGAGAGAATCCATGGTGTTTCATAGGTGTATTGCTTATTTATAACTTTCATCTTTTTATTTATTAGTTATTTTTCCTTTCTATTAATTTTTTTACACCTTAAAATATCTCCTGTTAGGGATGGTTAATACCACAACTCATATGAGGCCAAGATGTAGAAATGAATTTTCTCCTTCTACCATGGCTCTTAAGAATTTAATTCAGGTTAGTTACTATGACAGTCTATCACAGTTATTTTCTAAGCTACTCAGAAATCAAGTTGCTAAGAGACAAGCAATATTTGCTTATCTAAATATAAGAGATAGATAGGGCATCTTCAAAAACCTCAAGAGATCTGCAGAATATGGCATTCAAAGATGTTTTCTTAACTTAAAATTTTTTGATATCGAGACATGTCAGCTCCTGACAGCACCCCCTATATTACTCCAAGTAGAAGATGAGCATCGAAGAATCTCCAGTGGGAGATGATTAAATTGGTGGTAAGCCATTCTCTTGGCAAGAAAAACCACTTGCTTCAACTGTAGACAGACTTCTGTCCAAAAAGGACAAAACTTGGAAGCAGGTAAGTCGACAGCCTAGCTCTGCCAAGACAGGGTAGGTAAGTCCTTCATAATTCCTGCTCTATAACCAATGTCTGTCAGAGAAATGGGGCCAAATGGCTGAAGATTGATGCTGTAATGTATGGAGAGAAAATGGGAACTGTCCAGGCAGCCACTGGTATGTCATTTCTTAGTTTTGGAAGCTGCAGGCCCTGCACTTCCTATATAATCAGATATATTTATCCCTCTCAGGTCTCTGAGGTGGTTGAAGAATAGATAGCTAGAGTCTCATAGTTAAATTTTGAGTTGTTTAGGAATCAAGAGGGTGTTCTGGATCTAAGAAGATATTTTTAAAATTATGAGGCAAGTTAGTATGAAAGCTGAGTTAGATATAGAACTTTAAACTCATGGAGATGGTTAGATAGTAGAATGTTAAAGTCAGGTGCCAAATACATATGGACTGGACATTGGGAATGTATGCTAAGCCATATAACTCTTATAATCGTGGCCTATTTATTTCTGTTGTTTTGTATTGTATTTATAGTTATAAGAAAAAGAACCATTATTTGGACTGAAAGGGAGAGCTGTTGGGGGGAAAAATAAATACCTTAAACTAAAAAAAAAAAAAAAAAGAAAAGAAGGGAAGAGGATGGTGGGGCTGAGGGGGAGGAGGGTGGAAGGGTGGGACTGGAGGGGGGAGTAGGGAGGGGATTGTGATTGAGATGTAACTTGAAGAAATAAAAAATAAATTATTAAAAAAAAAAAGAATTCAATTCAGGAAGTTAGAGTTGGTGGCAAGCACCTTTATACACTGTGCCTTCTTGCTGGCACTGATTGTCTTCTACTTATAATTGAAATTTGTCTTGAATACTTATTAGGAAAAAAGATAAAAAAATATATTCTGTCCATGGATCTTTTAACAGTTCTGCTGGGTATAACACTTGACACAAATGTAGGAAATACTAAAAAAGCAGCCATGGGAACACTGGAGGTGAGCTTGTGTCTGGAAGGAACTTAGCAGCATCATCAAGAATCAAGCCAAAGAAAGTGAAATGTGATTATAAGGAGGATTATTTTTTCTTATAACTTTTAGGAACTCTTCAGATCACTTAGATCTCATTTAGACAACAAGACCACATTATGGTACTGGCAGCTGTGAAGCAACCCCATCCTTAAAGCAATTTATGGATGATAGGTAAAGCCCTAAATAGGTTATTTGTCTAAGAAAGAGCGAGGTATACACAGGGCATGCAATTCTTGGATTTTTAATATCAATATTTGTTATTTTAATATGTGTGTGTATATGTGTCTCTGTATGAATGTGTGTGTGTTTGTGGGTGGCTACTTGCAGAGTACAAAAGAATACATCGGATGCCCTGGAACTGGAGTCAGTTAGTTGCCAAACACTAATCTGGGTCATCTGAAAGAACAAGGAGTGCTCTTACCACACAGCTATCTCTCCAGCCCTCTAAAAAATCTTAATACATTATTGCCCAGAAATAATTTCCCCTGCACCAATGGCCTCTGGAAGCTAATGTGTTAGTCTCAAGTGTTTTAGGCTTGAACTAAGTCAAAGGTATTCTACTTCACAGCATCAGTCATTCTGGAAGGAAGCTATTTCACATGAGTCAAGAGCTGAAAGGCCTACCTGAAATCTTGAACAAAATGTCAGAGTCCTAGACTATGGCTTATGCTCACCTTCCAAGCCAACCATCCCACAGACCAAGAACTTCCAGAATTAAGATTAAAAGGTCCAGTTCATTTCTTGTCTTATAGTAGCATTTTCTTTAAGGGCAAGGAGAAGAATATGCTTAGGGGATATCAAACCTCTACACTGAAACATGTCTAAATTAAGTCTGGAGATAAAGACTTACAAGTATCACCCTAGAATAATCTGGAGATAGAGAAAATTTAAAGTAGCATACAACTAGTAAGCATGTTACCCCAAGCAGGCACTTATAAGCAGTAGTCAGCTTAGAAGAGAGTATAATCAGCAGAATTTCTCATACCCTTCCTAAAGAAAACAAATGTGGAAACAGACATACCTATGAGTATGAGAATAATTCAGGCTAGGGTATAACTCAGTTGGTGGAGTGCTTGTCTGGCATGGCCTACATTTACTCCCCAGCACCACCAAAACTGGGTGTGATGGTATATGCTTGTACTCCCAGCATACAGTTGGTGGAAGCAGGAGAATCACAAATACAAGGCCATCTTTAGTCATATCTGAAGTCTGAAGCCAGGCTGAGAATTATGAGACCCTATCTTAAAAAAAAAGTGTGTGAAGGACTGATTGGGAGGTGCTGAAGTATGGCTCCATTAGTAAAATACCTACTGCATGAACCTTAGGACCTAGGATTTCATCTCTAGCACTCATGTTAAACAAGTGGATTAAGTTTGTGGATGACTATACTATAGTACACACACACACACACACACACACACACACACACACACACACACACACACACCTCCCCCTACACACATGGGTTGGGGGCATAATACAAAACCACTGTGAAATCATTTTGTTTACATGTCTTTTTAGTATTAAATAATGACTTTTTTTCTAGAGACTTATGCAAAATACATAGGCTTTGGCTTGGACATGCCACCCAGTAATCTGATAGGGTAGACTTGTCTTCCTTCTACTAGATCATTTAAAACCAACTTGAAGCTCCAGACCTTCCCCTGGATGAGGTTCAGTGATCTTGAAGTGAAGGAATAGACCCACAAACATACTCTGATGAATCATTGATGACTTACATAGTCATCATCTGTGAATTCAGTCACAAGGCCAAGGTTGGTTGCTAAGATGTTTTTAATGATGACGTTGCCAGTGAGCTCATGTCTTATAGTTTCCTGGAACCTAACGCTTGCTCCCTTATGGCAGTGACTTATATATAACCTACTTCAATGCTTTTTGCGTCCTGGACCCTTGACTGGATGTTTGACATTGCCTGCTACTTCCTTTTCTGAAGATTCTTCTTGCACAGTCCCATTCACCAGCTTAGCACACAAGGGCAACTCTCCTTCAGGAAGGAAGTGTGTCTGTGTGCCGGTAGTGCCAATCACCAGTACGTTTCTCTTTAGGTCAATGGAACACTGATGTCTCCTGAGCATATCAAGCCCTAGAAGGATATCCATGGGCTGCTCTTCAAGTATAGAGAAAGAACACTGTAAGAAATCACCTTCAATCTGAATCTGAGCCAGATGAACTCGGCCCATAATCCTCTGTGTGCCTATTCCCTTAGCAATCCCAGCCCACCGTTGATCCACCAGTCGCATGATATTACATCTTTCAGCACAAGCTTGGCTCATGATAGTCATCTGGGCACCTGAGTCAACAAAAGCCTTTAAAGGGTGCCCATTCACTTTGCAGTTAATATAGAGCATAGCCACTTGTCCAAAACTCTCTGGAGCCTCTTCCATAGCTATGTTCATATTTTCTTCAATATTCTGCTGTCGGATTTCTTCCTCTATTCTAGCCTGAGCTTCCTGGTCAAATGGATCAGCAGAATAAAGACGAAACATCTCTTGCTCTCTCAAGGCCCTTGCCCTCTGCTGCTCCATCAGGACCTGAGAAAATGTCTCAAGGTTTCCACTAAGCAGAGCTTCAGCCAAGGCGGGATTCCGTTCCTTCAACAAGGACAGATCATGGGGGTTGGAAAGCAGCATGCTGCGAATCAGGGCAGGGTTGTTGAGATCCTGACTGTAGGTCATGTTCTCTCCGGAGGCCTGTCCGTGGGCTTGTTGTGTTGATGGTATACGTTGGTGATGGTGGTGATGGTGTTGATGCTGATGCGGGTGTCGGGAACTTGATGTTCCTGGCATGGCCGACCCAGTGAAATCTGCTCGATGTTGGTTTGGGGTCCTTCCTGGAGTCCGAGGTCCCACACTATCCTTCTGAAGTAGTACAACCATATCACCATCTTTAAGGCCGTAGGTGCCCAGGGAACAGTGGTCATCAGTGAGGAGTTGCTCCATGTAGACGATCTGGATCTCCTCAGCAGGCACACCAGACTCGAGCTCACAGAGGACTCTGAAGTTGCAGAGCTCAAAGTCAGGGCTAACCTGGAGGGAAAAGGTTACCTCTGTGAGGTCCCTACGCACACAATACACAGTGATCAGCATGTTATATGCTGAGGAAGGCCACGTTGGCAGAAAACATCTGGTGGATCACTAACTGAATGGTGCTGTTTTGGGTGGATGTTTGGCCTGGCCCTCACACCTTGGTGTAAAATCTCATTCAATTCTCAGAAAGGCAAAGCCAATATCCAGAACAGGGGTTGCCTCCCAGCCCCAGTGCCAGCTGATGGCCCCATGGAGCCTTAAGGTACCAAGTTCATGAGTGTATGTGTTGTTTGGAACTTAGAATGTCTGTTTCCATAGAAATAGTTACTCAAAGCTAGCAGGTTCTAAAGCTGATCCTTCCAAACTTACTTAGTACAGGCTAAGCAGAACCTCTAAATTTTTCTAAACATGTTAATATTTAGTCTGTTCACTCTAGGCCTGTATTCTATATACTTTTTCATATCTCTTAAAAGTGAGCATGTGACTTTGACATTTCAAGGGCCACACTGCATTCTTAGAAGGACACAAGGGTGCCTTCCAACGAAAGTAGATGGTAAGTCATGTGGGGGTGGATCTTTAACACTGCCAACAGTACAGAGGCTGTATCTACTAAAGAAGTGACACGCTGAATGCAGGAGGAGGAACATTTTTCTGGATGAGAAGAGGTTAGTCATTTCAGAAAAATGGAGAGGCAGGGAAGAAAGAGGAAGAAAAACAGGAAGTTGGGGTAGAAAGAAAATGGAAATGAATAAAAAAAATTGAGACTTTTTCTGATTGGTGGTGTTGTCATTTATAATGGAAGGAGCTTCTTGCAGCATATGAAGGAAAATGGGGTGGCAAGGATGAGAGGGAGGTATTGATAAGGCCTGAAAGCTGAACAACTAAGAAATGTGGAGGAGACATTCTCAGTTAGTTGATGGTCATGTCCAAGACATGGAAAAAGTGGTCTCTAAATTGGGAGACTGGCTGGAAACAGACCATTGCCTTGAGATGATGAGTGAAATGAGCCTCTGAGGAAATCATTTTCATGTTGATTCTATAGCGAAGTGCATGGCAACCCAGAAGCTAAATACTCTCTCTCTGATCCCAGGGTACAGCTACTCAAACATGCACCATCCTCAGTGTAATGTGCAGACAAGGGGAATTGGGGAGAACTCTTGTATAGTCATTTTCTCTGGACTCCATAAAGTGTTCTGTGTTATGAAGAGCTCACGGGTCCCTTGTTCCTCCCTCACAGGTATCTACTTATGAACACAAAAGTAGTCACAGTTCTGAATCTTGACTTCATCCTTATTTAGGAATTTCGAGCTGTGCCGGGTCATACAGGGGCTATTGCATCAGCCTAAAGAATACTCTTTTATTTCTGTTTCTCTTGCTTTTGTCTCAGATGAAAGGCTATGTATCACTTCTTGCTCTAATTATATCAATGTTGCCATATTCTTTTTCCTTATATTATGAATGGTAACTTACTGCATAATGGGAAGCCTTAGTTGAATTCTGAGGATACAGTCACAAATAATGTGAAACACATGCTGTGTTTGTATAGGAACTCACAGTCTAAAAGAGAACACACACATACACACAAATTACAGAGGTTGGATATGAAGAGGAAACCATAGTAGAATTCTGAACAGCCTGAAGAAAATCACTAACAGGAGGACATGGAGAATGGTGAGGTCTGTTGAGTAAGAAAAGCTTCCTGAAAGAGACAGGCTTAGCAAGATGAGGAGTTGGTTATATGGGTGCCAGGTGAAGGAGAAATGTATCAGGAGGAGGGGGATGCTCTGATTTCAGAAGTTTTTAATATGGAGAAATACACAGATTTTTAGAGAAAAACAAAAAAAATTCTGGGAGGAACATTATTTAGAGCAAGTTTTACTACTTATAGAGATTTGAACAGACATTTAGATATAACCAGTCTTTCAATGTCACTTCCATTGTTGTTGTTATATGCATACGTGTGTGCATGTGTGTTCATGTATTCGTGGCTGGGCAGAAACATGATGGTCAGAGCTTGCAGTTGGGGCTCTGGCTTGGCAGCTCTTCTCCTTACATGTTGGTCTACTGCTAGGAACTAAGCCTACAGACTCAGCTAGTCTGATTGCCCTGGAATCCCTTAGCTCCACCTCTGGGTTCAGGGATAGCAGGCTGGCAACCAACCTCTTTAGCATTTTACAGAGGTGTCAGGATCTGAACCCCTGGTCTCATTGCTGTGTTGCAAGCACTTTACCTACAAAGCCATTTCCTTGGGGTGATTTCTTCAATGTCTATTATTCTATTAAATTATAGAGATACTACTAGGGTTTTTTGCTTTTTTTGATTGTTGTTGGGATTTGTGGAATTTGTTTTTTGGGGGTTTTTTGTTTTTTGTTTTTGTTTTTTTTGAGTAGCAGCTGAAAGTATTTTTGTTGGATAAAAGGTATTTTTGTGTTGTTACTATTTTTTTTTCTTTCAGTAAAGCAAAAGTTGAAGGTTCACATTAAAAGAAACTAAGATCTTTTTAAGTGTTATCATTGCTTAGCTACCAAACAGAAATCAGTTTTATGGGAGCTATTTTCTTACCTTGGTGTAATTATTTAGTTTTTGTGGTATTTTTGCATTGAAGTAAGTTTTATTGTTTTACCTTTGACTCATAAAGAAGCAAAGAGCCTGAAGATCTGGCCAATTAAATCTTATTACTCCTAACTCACAGCAAGGCAGGCTTGACAGGAATCATCTGGTTCTACCACCCACCCTGCTCTTAAACCTTTTTCACAAAACAGCTGGAATCTCCAAAGATAAACACTGTCTCCCCAGGCTATTTGGTATTCCTGTTTTGTATGCTGCTTAATTCACTGAATTTACTCAGCAGTATTGGTGATTCAAATACCATATGTATAATTTTCTTAACTCAAATTTTAATTAAAAGCAGAATTTGATTATGTAATAAACATGAGATTATAAACACTTCCAAACATCAAATGTGCTGTGAATCCCTGCTGTAGAGAAGAAGCTGAGGACCGATGGGTTTGTGAACTCACCAGGTGTGCTCATGTAGGTAACCTGAGGTTATTGCAGCTTTTTCTCCAGGAATAGTTTAAACATTCCCTGAATTTTATTTCTTTGTGAGTGTAGTATAAGAACGCAATTGAATCTTTCTTCAATAAGTGAGACTCCTGAAAAGTCTTGGAGCTATCACCCAGAAAATCAATTCTCATTGTACAGCTTGAATATTCAGAAAATGGAAGTGAGAACACTCACTTCATAGTAGTGAAGGAAAAAAACAAAGGTTGTTTGGTTTTTTTTTTGTTTTTTTCTGAAATATACTCATGATAATATCGTTTATAATTTGCTTCTTTTTAAAAGTTTAATGCAGTAATTCTAAGCCTTCCTGACGACTCTTTAATACAGTTCCTCTGTATTAAATGTATTAAATGTTGTGGTGACCCCTAACTATAAACTTATTTTTAGTACTACTTCATGCCGTAGTTTTGCTACTGTTATGAATTGTAATGTAAATATCTGATATCCAGGATATCTGGTTTGCAACCCTGTAAAAGCGTTGTTCAACCCCCCAAAATGGTCTTGACTCTCAGTTTGAGAACCGAATACCTTAAGGCAACAATAACAAGAGCTCAAGTAATTGATGGTTCCACAGTCAGTTGAAGTTTAAGATATGTTCCTTTACAAAGCAAAATAAGTGGGGAGTTTATTTTTGTGAAAAAAAGGAATTTTTGATTAAATTTTGTTTCACATATTAATAATTAAAGCCTGTGAAGTATCTGTACTTGCTTATCTTGATTACAGTCCTTCCTTTAACATCTGCCTGAGAGCTCAGGATGTTGGTCAGTAGCAGAACAGCTGTCTAGCTCTGGGTGGCCCTGAGCTTCTTCTCTACTTCTATAAAAGAAAGAGTGTACAGAATTTGCTATGCACACTTAAGGACCTGTGTTGAGATCTCTAAGACCACTGTAAAACTGGGTCTGGTGGCAATTGTCTATAATCCCAGCACGCCCAAAGCAAGCTGGGGCTTGTGGCAAACTAGCCGGGCATATACTCAGAGGCAAATAGCATGAGACCCTGTCTCAGAGAAGATGGAAGGCAAGGACTGCCACTGAAAGTAGTCATAGGAAAACCACATACACATTCACAAACACACAGATATATCATATGCACATGGATATCATACACACAGAGAGAGAGAAACAGTGTCTAGTATGATTTTTAAAGATAGTCAAGACTGAATAAGAAGTTAAATCATTACTTGAGAGGTTTCAATGCAACTTAGAAGAGGCTGGCATGCGAATGCAGCACCTGTGGATTAAGAACTGCGTTTTCCACTGCTCCTCCATTTGCTTTAAGGCATAAGCTTAGAGAAAGTGCCAATAAGAAAGCATTGAGGTCTGAGAGTCAAAACATTCATTACATCTTCATTTGTGGTTTTACTTGGGGAATTTTTAGCTTTGTTACATGAAAACTATTTCTGAGTTGTTTCCACCATTAAATATTTCTATATCAGATTCCTTGCCTTGCGCAACCTTGAGTTCTGAAAAATTCCTACCAAGTCTCTTGTTCATGACACATATCAGAAAATAGGACAAACTAATAAAATGAACACAGACCTGCACAACGGAGAACTGTCCACATGACAAAAAGGTTAGTATAACCTTTCACCTACCTCCACATTCCTCACTGATGTAAGAACCACGTGCAGGTGTGTAGCTATTTTTATTTACTGGTTATTCTAATTATTTCTGGACTTTGTCATACCCTTTCCCCATTCAATTCTTCTAACAAATAAGTGAAAGGCAATACCATTCATTGAAAGCCTCTTGACTTTCCTGTAAAGGGTCCAGAAGTGTATGGACAGAACAAGTGATGGATGTTTCAAATATTTAAAAAACGAATTGTGTTCCACGACTTAGAGATGGTCATAGAAGTATGTCATTAATGCCTCATGGTGACAACTTAATAACCACTTTTCATGACCATGAAGTGATCTGTGGATATGAAGGCAGGTAGAAGAATAGGAGTCAGTGACCTCCTCCAAACAAGTTATCTATTGGTGGAGATAAAAATCTATGCTTGCTGAGTTGTGTTATGGAATAAAAGTTAATGGTAGATGTCTAAGTAAGATGTGGTGGTTGCTTAGAGGAGTAAATGTATCTGTGTTGAAGGGGGAAAGTATTGGAAATATGCAGAATTCTCACTAGAATTCTCATGAAAATGGATCTGTTAGGATGACTCAGCCATATCTGCATTTAAATTGTCCTCACTTGGGTTCTAATGAGAGCACATGCCTAGATATATTGTAGGACTTTTGTAACCTTTGTTTTTTTTTTTGTGTAAACTGTTTTGCCCATGTCTTTCCTGTTCTTGATTCTTAAACAACATCAACGCGTTAAGATGATGGGACTGGCATATAAGAAGGACAGTCTAACTTTGTCAAAAGCAGACCATCACTCCCACGCTAGTACTCACCACAGACACAAGCACAGTGGAAACCTATGCTTTCCATGTAATTGTTGAAGTTCTCACTTCATGAACAAAGACACTGAGTCAAGCCTGAATAGTTCATTGTCTCAGTTCATCCAATGAGCATCATGGAAGATTCCTTCAGTCTTTGACTTTGTGCTATCCATCCATCTTTGCTTCTGGTCTTCTCTAGCGAGTAGAGGTATTTCATTAGAAAATAGGTAAAGGCTTCATCAGAGATTGTTTTCCCCAAAGACTTTATAGATGCTATGCATGTGCATATATATAATTCCTGGATGTAATATTAATTTTTGAAGAGGATTGTAACAATGTGGTGTACTAACCAATAATATCAAAGAAAACTGTCTAAAAGTAATCAACTTGGTGTTACCCCCAGGCCTCCATCACAGAAATGTAACCTTTCCTAATGAGCAACTGGTCAGAACCCCTCAAAACTTTCTGTGTGGCAAGTCCCTTCATTTTTGGTAGCATGTTATTCCTTTGTAGAATAGTTATGTATATTGAAAGATCCCCAATAAAGAAGAGAAGGCCCGTTGTCACCGCAGACATAGTCATTTGGGTATTGTACGAATGGCATGCATGAGAAGGGGTGCTTCTGTAACTGTCTTATAGAGAAAAGAATTCAGAGTGTTGTTCCCATTCTCAATAGCACCTCGGTCAATAAATTGCTGTGGTAATCAGTATGACTGAAGCCTACCTGTCTGAAGAATTTCCTTGTATTCCAACCGTGAAAATGAGAAACAACTCCTGATAAATAAAAGTTTCATTTTTTTACGATGGCAAGATAAGATAAATCAGCTCACTTCCTATTTGTTTTTCCCAGAAAATTGAATTTAGCAGCCTGAACATGGGGGAGGTTTCAGAGTACTGATGTGACAGCAGGCCTATGGAATTTCTTATTAGAATGTTTGTGGGATATTCCTGCCTCAGTCGGCTGTGTCTGTTCTGAGAGATGGGGCATAGAGTTTTTCAACCATCTACTTTTCCATTATTATTTTTGTTCCACTCACAAATATTGTTTGGCATACCTCCTACCACGTGCATAACTATTGATGTGTTCTCGTGTACGCAATATCTGGAAAATATGCCAGGCTTTTTCTCAGAGCATCTCTTTGGAGTATGGGATCTAAGCAGAGTGAGTGCCCTGGCTTTCAAAACCAGAAACCTGGTATATGATACTGAGGAGAAAGAAGATAAGAACACTGATTTTTTTTTTTTCATTTGAAACTAAATGAAGCAAAATGTCTCAGGCAAGACTAACAAAGCTAGTTCTGAGTCATTCAATTTTCTGAATTAAAAAAAAAAGCACAAAAATACTTTTAACTTTAAATAAAGATATAGCTTTATTTTGAGTAGTGTTTTTCATCTAAAATACAGAGATGCAGTGAACTTGTGGCTAAGAGATACTGGGTCCAATGTTCTAAGGGTAGCCACAAATTACTACTTAAAAACTATGTGAAATACACTGACATTAGAATGACATAAAAAATGATTACTTATTACAGTTGAGATATCTGAGGCCCATATACATGAAAGCTGAAAGCAACATCATCAGCACTTAGATTTTCAGCAAGCCAGCCAAAATATAGATAAAGATAAAAATCACAGAAGAATTGTAATTGAATTTGTAGCAAAGGATATGGAGCAAATGACTTCACAGGTAGCAGCCAGACTCTGCCTTCCTTGTTAGAATTGCAGAGAAAGCCAGGGTTTTGTTTGTTTGTTTGTTTTGTTTTTTAATGGAATTGTATTTTTATCTAAAATAAGTAGGAATAATCTGGAAAACAGATATCTGAATAGGGAAGTAAAATGTTTCATACTTTTAGTGTAACAGGTGCACAGCTTACCACAGCTTATATCTGTTCTTTTGAAATATTGACTTGTCTTAAAGTAGTCTCTAAAATTCCCAGTGGAAGCTTTTAGGCATTATTCTGATCTTGGTTCTCTCAAAAGATGGCCTCGGGCACGAGCTGGTTTGTAGACTGCTTTTGAGGGGACACGTGCTACGTGATTGGACTTTGTAGGCCAGATAGAGTCACATATTTTACTCATTCTGTTTATTTTTCGTAAACTACTTTCTTGTAGAGCCTCAAGTAATCCATGTAGCAAAGCAATGGATTTGTACCTCACATAATTAATCAAAATATCTGTACTTAGATAAGAGTTCACGAGGATGTCCAGATGTGTTCTCTCCATTGATACTGTATTTTTTATGGCGCTGCTCTCCACTTCTCCGCTAGATCACCTGCTTCAGAGTCAAAACTGTCCTGACAGTGGGCTTGAGAATTTTGTATACTTGTTTAATAGCTCTTGTGCATGATCAAAGGCAACAAGCAGTCTCTTTTCATCTTTTCTAACCCACTAAGTCCAGTTAGTGCTGCCCACACACATCTGTACCGGTGTCCACTAGAGTGTGGGAAATCCACCAGTTACCACACACTCAAAGATGAAGGATTCTCCTTCCCCAACTGCTAGCAACTGCCAGCTGTTCCTCAGTAAGGGGAGGCGCCTGGAGACGGCTGTCCCAAGTTTTTAACTTTCTTTGTATTTTAAAGAATGATAGCATTCATATCTTGTTGATGGCCAAGAAACACACCAGGTGTTGATTCAGAGGCTTCTGTCGCAGCTTCAATCACTTATGACAGTGCGTTAAGTTGGCAGTGTAACTCGGTAAGAACACATCCCATATTCTACGCACAGCATCTTAAAATTAGGTCTGTGCAGACTGAACAGATTTGACACTTATATGTGCAAATGGGTAATTTGTATGCACATTTTTGACAGGGGTCTAAGTATCGGCCTCATTGTTTTGACAATATTAGCAAATATTAGAGACACTGGCTTCAGCAGCAGTTATTTGCATGCAATTTGAATGCCAACCCACTGCGGTTCTTTGTGGAAAATTCATTTTCCCTGACCATTTGTGCTACATTCACAATGTCAACAGAAATATGATAACTGGTGGATTAGAACACCTCTGTTTTCCTTGTATATAAAATGATGAAATATATTCTTGAAGCATATGTGCAAAGATATTAATTACCTATTTGATCCTCCTCCTCTAGTGAAAGAGATGAAAAAACTTCATTTTCACACTAAATGCCAAATTGTGTATTTTAAGACATTTTCTTGTTGTAGAAGGAACCCTCTCCCTGATCAGGTGATCTCTTACCATGGGAGACTAGATAATGTTTTACATATGTCACACATGTTACACATATGATTCACATGTTGAAGTTTGTGGGCACTTGTCAAAGGCAAGGATGCTTTGAAGAAATGTATACAATAAATGTTAGTCACTTTGTTCCAAGTTTTATACCATTTTTTAAACTCTGCTGGATTCACGCATTAAAATAAGACCAAAAAGGACAAAACTTGGAAGCAGGTAAATTGACAGTCTATCTCTGCCAAGACAGGGTAGGCAAGTCCTTCATAATTCCTGCTCTACAATCAATGTCTGTCAGAGAAACGGGGCCAAACAGCTGAAGATTGACGCTGTAATGTATGGAGAGAAAAATGGGAACTGTTCAGGCAGCCACTGTTATGTCATTTCTTAGTTTTGGAAGCTGCAGGTCCTGTACTTCCTCTATAATCAGATATATTTATCCCTCTCAGGTCTCTGAGGTGGTTGAAGAACAGATAGCTAGAGTCTCATAGTTAAATTTTGAGTTGTTTAGGAATCAAGAGGGTGTTCTGGATCTAAGAAGATGTTTTTAAAATTGTGAGGCAAGTTAGTATGAAAGCTGAGTTAGATAGAGAACTTTAAACTCATGGAGAAGGTTAGATAGTAGAATGTTAAAGTCAGGTGCCAAATACATATGGACTGGACATTGGGAATCTATGCTAAGCCATATAACTCTCATAATTGTGGCCTATTTATTTCTGTTGTTTTGTATTGTATTTATTGTTATAAGAGAAAGAACCATTTGTTGGACTGAAAGGGGGAGCTGTTGGGGGGAAAAAGATATACCTTAGACCAAAAAAGGGGGGGTAGAGGATGGGGGATTGAGGGGGAAGAGGGTGGAAGGGTGGGACTGGAGGGGGAAGTAGGGAGGGGATTGTGGTTGAGATGTAGCTTGAAGAAATAAAAAATAAATTATAAAACAAGAAAGTCAAAAAATATGACTAATATTAGAGATAATTTGACCTTTATACATATTGGAAAGTTGCTAACTGCTCTTAAGAGAAGCACAGTGGTGCATATAACAATGCAGTAGCCTAACTGCCAGCCTGGAAAACTCTATGTGGAAGTTTGTGACTAAAATAAGATTTTATTCTCAGAAGCTCTGAGCCCTGTGTCTCCATACCACGTTTATTTAAACTTTATTGCTCCATAATGTGTTTCATGAAAAAAGATAGTTGTATTTCTTTTTTTTTAATTTATTTATTTGTTGCTTCAGGTTACAACTCCATCATATTGTCCTCTTTCCCCCCTTCCCAGCCCCACCCTACCACCCCCTGCCCCCTAACCCTTCCATCCCACTCCTCTGGAGTGGAGTGTCCCTACATAACAGTCCCTTGCCCCAGTTCAGAAGTCATATGAGGGCCAAGAGCCTCATATGGCTCTTCAGGATAGTTGTATTTCTTAACACAAAAATGTCTTCATGTGCTAGTAGGCATGAACAGTAGGAGAAATGTTGCAGTTTATCAGAATGGATCAATTTCATGGTTTTATACACTAGAGTAAGGCCTCTTGCTAGAACCCTCAATGCTCTTTTCCCCTGGTGCTCAAAATCAACACACTCCAGTAGGAGTGTTTGAAGATGGTTCTATAAATCTGTCTTTGGAAAATTAATGAACAGAAAAAATCTTTGGAAAATTAATGAACATGAAAAGCTTTAATTGCCAAAAGGATGCTGAAGATCTGAGATCAAGAGAGACAAAGATCTGCCTGAAGTGAATAGGATCATGACACTTAGAGTGCAGAAAGAGGCAGGGACCATGACCGGGATGGCAGAACTCCTGCTTATCCTTCAGCTCTTCCTTACAAGAGCTCTGGGTTCCTTAATTATAGCTTTCTCCAGAAGTCACTTGAGGTCATATCTGCATCAGAATTTTAATTATATACAAAGCTTTAAAAAGTGGGCATTCCACTCTGGGGAGCACACACACACCCAAAATGACTGTAACCATTTTATTTCATTAGTTGCTGCAGAATTTGGCTGTGGTTGTTAATTCAAAGTTTTGTGTATATAATTCTAGTTCTTTGGGCAAAAGTTGTTCCATATTTTTTACTTCTTGACTATCTAGAAATATACACTAACAGGCCTTCAAGAAAACAAATGACAAATCTTTACACTTTATATAATCTTTACCTACATGGAATCTAAGAAATTTTAATAGCAACAAAAAGTAGACTACACACTATAGTGGGTGCTTGTATATATACCTAAATGTAAATATTTGTTGGGTTCAAACCTGTGTGCTAAATTTTGACTTAACATAGTAGACACAGGAACTAAGAGAAAATATCATGTCAAAATTATTTTTTGTAAGCTATAAAGTCATCTTATTCCTTTCTACATGTTTTAGAAACAGACATTAGAAAATTGGAGGGGTAAAATCTGCCCCTTGTGAGTGGCACAAAAAATATAGGCTATTTTAATGTGACACTTCTAAACAATAATCATGAAATCATTATTCTAGAAGCAGTTCAGTTTGCTCACTCTAATCAGACTGCATAGTCTGATTAATATGCAGTAGTCTTCCAAAGGGAGTTCAGTCAACTACTAATCTTAAACAATGTCCTGAGGGAGCCCATTAAATTAGAATTTTAAAGCATACAATAAGTAGGTGATTAAATGCATGTATCCTGCAGAACAGAAACTCACACTTGATTTTGTATAACTATTTTAATGAAGCAAGATGAATGAATTCAGTGTAGTTTAGTCTATACACATTCTGCATTATCTCAAAAATCCTACTGTGTAGTAAATAATTAGTCTTCTGCTATATCCTACTTTGAAATGGTCTTATTTTATTAATAGAGCATACTTTCATATGTGATATCCTGCTTTTGTTGTTTGCTAAGCTAACCAAGGTAGAAAGTCAGGAGAATGGTTATTTCCATATATCAGAAGAGGATTTTCAGCCTTTATGAAATTAGGAGGTTTTTAACACCTCCCTGAATATGCCACTCACAGATCTGATAGCCTTCAGTACTTCTAGTATATCTGGTCAAGGTGTGTTAAGAGTTTTGTTTATTAAAATAACCAATTATGAGAATACTTTTGTTTAATCTCAGGTATGAGGCTGCTTTAGTTAAGACCACAGGTGTAAACCATTAACTGTGCCTGTGAACTAGCAGGGGCATGACTTAGCCAGCTGAGCAATCTTGGAGGACTTGAGAGATGAAAGAAAACCCCTGAGAAGTAGGGGCCTGGAAAGAAGAAAGATAAAGAAAAAGCCAGAGCCCCCCACCGAGGTGAAAATGGGGTGCAACAAAGGAGGAGAGGGCTAGAAAGAAGAAAGAGGTTGCTGCTCTCACTACAGCTGGTTCTCCCTGCTGCTGTTTCTTGGTCTGCTGGTTGGCTGAACTTTTGGACATTGTGACTATCGAGATTGGTATTGCACCCAAAGAACCCGATGACCCTAATCAACAGGAAGTAGCCTAAAGAGATCTACGTTCTTTCTCCCTCTAACCTTTCTCTCCTACCTAGCGTTGTTGGGGGGTGGGGGTAGTATGAACAAGGGTTGGAAAGGAAATAGAGGTATTAAATATAGTAAAATAATTAGAGTAGATAATATAACAAAAATACTAAAGTCACATTGTGACACCAAGGTGTCACAATGTGACTTTAGTATTTTTGTATATATTTTCCTTTAATAATGTCCTTTTCAATAGCCATGTCTGGCTTAAGTTTTGAAATATACTGTTCTTGTGTACCTTACTTAGCTGTTAGCATATTGAGTTATATAACAGCCATCTCAAAACTCAGTGGCTTAAAGTAGAAATAATGTATGTTCTTTCATATCTGAGGTTAGAGAGATTTGACCAACCCAGAATAACTTGGATGGTCTATCTCCTACCTCCAAACTAGATCTAGATCTCCTCTGTATATCTCTGACCCCTAGTCAAGCAGCGTGTTCAGTAGAATGTCCTGCCCATGGCACTTAAGGAAAGCTCAAGATTTAAATAAAAACACTGCAGGACAAGTTTGGCTGGTGTTAGTTTGGCTCAGTTTTAGTACTTTCCTCTGCATTTTATTACCACAATCAAGCCATATTCTCAACACCAGTATCAGCAAGGCAGGAAACTGAAATTATGACCCTGTGTGGACATCACAAAAGACATAATACAGAGAAATGATGGAAGGACAATGTAATCTGCCATTGGATGTTCTTAGGAACTGACCCCTAGGCCCTTAGTCTCCAAAAATAATAAAATAATTTTAGTAACAGATCCTTGCTAGTGAATCAGACTGAGAAGAACCACTTCATTGTTTGCATTCCTGAAGCTACCACAGCCCACATGTGATTCGTGGGTGGGTCTCATTTTCTGGCCCTTTGCTTTTAGTCTATAGAAAAGGAAAACACGTTAATCATGCATAGATTAATTACAACTCAAATTTCTTACTTGATTTGCTAAAGGTGTTTCTATATCAAGAAGTTGTCCATTAAAAAGTATGTTCATCTTGATTTCAACCTGGCTCCAAGTTCTTAATACACACAGATAAGCCCTTTAGCCCTAGAACGTATGGAAAAATGGGACCCATAATCCAGAATTTCAATATGTTCTCAATGATTGATAAATAATGTAAGTACCAAGAATGAACCCAAGATATTATGAAATTGATATATTTTTGTTGACATTCCTGTGGTTTTTAAACCATTTCCTTAGTTGTAGAAGTTAGTGGAAAGAATCTCGTGGTGGTGGGGTAGATATGTGGCAGTTCAACAAATATGCATTAAAATACAATGCAAAATATAACTATTTTCTCAGCCTAATATTCTTAAGATAGAAACATTTTTGTAAATCTAAACTAAAAAAATGTACACTCCACTGATTGTTTCCACACATTCTTGTAGCATTTGTTTCTTTAGGTGTATGAGTATCTGCTCAGAATGTAACAATATGAAATAATTATTGTGATTAGTACTTTGCTTCACTATGGATTTTTTTCATTCTTGCTGAACTAGAACCTTTAAAATATGTTCAGAAATGTATGTTCTTATTTACTTTGGTGTTGTGTGTATCTGTCTGTGTGTGTGTGTGAGGGTACACACACACTCACTTTCATGCTACATCATGCCTATGGAGGTTAGAGGAAACCTCCACAGGAGTTTGTAGTTTGTTCTCTTTCCATCACATGGGTCCTGGGGACTGAATTCAGATCATCATGTCTTGTGGCAGATACCTTTATCCATTGAGCCAACTTGGCAATCCAAATATTTTTAATTTTCTTTTAGGAACTATGAATAAATCATCTATAATACATTAGGAGATATTAAATGGATAGAATCAGGTGATATTTTATGGATTTATATTCTCAATGTATCCTTTAGACAGCTGCAATCATCTTACATTTGCAAGAAAAAGCTAATGAACCAATTCTCAACCTTAATATGTCTAGAAACAGTGTGAAAGAAGGAGCTCAAGCTACTGTACTGTGTATGTATATCTCTCCATCTTATTGCATCTGCTTTTCTGCTTGTTGAACCTAAATTGTTCTGAAAAACAGAGCCCACCCTCTAACACTCAAGATTCAGCTGGCGTTCACACTTTTGTGTTATTGTTCTCTCTGCTTAGCTTAATGACATTTCTGTGCTGCTTTGCATTTGATGAAAACCATGTCCACATTTCCACAGTGTTTATAGCAGCCCTGTAAAGAAATATGTTGGCACTATTTTCCAAATGAAGAAATCATCACCCAAATTACAAGATGTTTTTACCAATGACAAGTGTAAGTGTAGTAGAGCAAACTTTATTCAAGCACACATTTCTTTACAGAGATGATGTGCTGATGTCACTATTTGTTCTTCTCCAGTGAAGCTAACCAATGCAACATGCACCCAGACATTTATCTCCTTTCCATGCTCAGGGCAAATTCTCATATTTGTACATAATGGTCTATACTGTACTACATCAGGATGAGTCATAATTCTTGGCATTTTTATTCAGGATTAAATATATTTGATTTTTCCAGCTCTATGTTTTGTGAGGATTTAGGTCTTTCATGTCACTTTCACTGTAAATTCTACCATCAAAGTTTTCCCAAATTAATACATTCAAGTAAACCAGTACTCTGGGGAAACTCATACTATGGTAGAATTTGATGACTATAAGGAAAAAAATGTAATCAATGTTGAATTATTTATTTGCCAGGTGACATTGGACTCATCTGTGCCAGGCACCATGTTATTCATTTGTGGCTGAAGGTTGAATTCATTTAGACAACTCTGCACCAGATGCTGGATATAGAATGTTGAATCAAGCAAACATAATCTGATCTTGTGTAGCTTCTAGAAGAACCAGCTATAAAAAAAATGATACCTACATACAAAGTGCAAAGGATGATGTGTATTTAAGAAACAGAAAAGTTTACATTGAACATAAAAGATAATGTCCTCAAAAGGGAAGGAGGACAGCTTACTGGGGGTGCTTGGCAGTGTGCCTTGTGCAAGGAAGATCCTAAAGCAGGGGAGGGCTTGGATGGTCGTTCAGAGCTTCGTAGCAAAAGAACAGGAAAAATGAGGAATCCTGCCTGTCCTTTAGAGAAGAGAATCCCACCCAGCAGAGTCAAAGCACTAATCAGCAATGCTAACACTATACAACATGTGGAACGAGGAGGGACATCAGGATAATATGAGAGGAAAGATGAGGTGGAGACCCATAAAACAAGCAGAGTGATCAAAGCAGACCACATCTGAGGCATGGAAAGGAAATAGAGAAACATATCTCCTACTTTCACTCCTGTAACTGTGATCACATGTCCTGACAAAAAGCAACAGAAGGCAGGAAGTGTTCGTTCGGTCTACAATTCCAGCCTCACATAAGAAAATAGTAAAACTCACATAGCCAGTCTCATCGCATCCACAGTCAAGAGTGGAGAGATCTGATTGCACCCATATGCTACTTCCTTCTTTGCTCAGCAAGATCTTTTAACTTATACATTACGGTCTAGTCTGAAGAATAGTGCAGCCCAGGGTGGGCTAGGTCAATTAACAGTTGAGACAACCCTCCACAGTCATTCCCAAAGGCCAAAATGATTAAGACAATTCTTCGATTGAGATTCTTCCTAGGTGATTCTAGTTATGGGTTGTTGACATTTCATACTACCATAGCAGATGGAATGAGTGAAGGCTGGGGACACATGCGTGACTAGTGTGAACACAGGTGGATGGAACTTATCCTGAGTGACAGGAGTTGCTGTCCACCTGGGTTACTACGCACAACGAACAAGGGGGATCATGTGGTCCAGGCAGACCTCTCACAGGCAGCATCTCAGTTTGCATAATTTGCTAGCAAGATTACACGTCATGAGCTTGGCTTGATGTGTGTGAATCTGGCTTCAAAACGGCAATGATCTTGTGCAGCTAAGGGTACAATGGCTAGCCTATCTTCTTCAGTACCGTGGGGGCAAAGGTGGGGGTTCTTTACATATGTACATGTACTGAAAGATATCCCTTGCCTCTAGGATATTCTGAGTTTCATTTGTTTATTTTTATTGAAAGGATCTATCATTTCCCATTAAGTTACAAAGAATAAAGCAGCTTTGATTTGACAGAGGTTTCAGTCTTAGAAGTGAGAGCAAAGGAAAACAATTGGTGTTTCAGGCAGAGCCAGTATGAGGGCACATGATGAATTTCCTATCAAAGTCCCTAAGAAATCTGTGTACTCTGTCTTCATTCCAACCCTGCCATATCATTGAGTACTCTTAATTTTTTTACATCTAAATGTCTATCTATGAAGTAAACAACAAAAAACCCACTTCTCATAATTATTCACCAGTAATAATAGCAATAGCCACGGTAACACATTTTCACATCCCTCTACACTCCAAATGGCAGCATTGCATCTTTAAAAAAACAGTATCTTCAGCAGTAGCCACGAAATTATCTGTAATATGACAGAGAATGGACACTAACTGCTGTCAATCTCTAATAGGTATGTAGAGATGCAGGCTCTTACAAAAGTGAGCACCATGGTATATGTATTAAAATTGCTTTTTTCTTTTGTTTTCACTTTGCTTTCCTTTGGTTTTCAGAGCTAGAGACAGAAATTATCTGTCTATGCTCTGCAATTGTTCTATCACTGAGCTGCATCTCGAGCCTTGTAATAATACAAAACATGAGTAATCTCCCCAGTATAAGGCTTGGAAAGGCATGCCACACACAACCAGCCCCCCTGGTAGACAAAAAGAACAATATTTCCTCATTTTAATTATTGTTTATTGAATGAATAAGTGTGTGGGGTTTGTGTAGTTTATTAGTTAAAAGGACTTTTTGTGATGGGTTTGTTTATAGGATTGGTCAGAACTGTAGAAACTAAGATTCAAGTGGGCTAAGATTCCACTTACAATAGAGCTTTGATTTCTAGCATTTATTTGTATAATCTGGATGATAAATACACAGGAAAAAGATCCAAGAACTCTTAACAGGCAGAATGTGCTTAATTGTTTGTACTGCTATAACAAAATAGGCAGCGTGGCTTCAAAATATCAGAAACTGTATTCATTTCTTATAGCTCTGGAAACCAGCAAACCCAAGATTAAGGTACCAGCAGATCTGACCATTTCGTGGTTCACTGGTGGCATCTTGTCTCTTTGTTCTAAATTAGTAGAAAACGCCAAAGGTATCTCCAGGTGTTCCTTTTTAGAAGCACTAGCCTGTCCATGAGGGCTCTACTCCTACCAGAAGGCTCTGCTCCCTTATAAGATCAGTGTGCAGCTTATGACTTCGACATATAAAATTAAAGGGAACAAAAACATCCCACTCTTGCCCAGAGATTTCAGAGTACTGAAAAAGTCAGCAAAGATTTTTCCCAAAACTTCTTCAGGGAAGTAACATTCCTTTGGAGTTGTGACACGCTGTTATGGTTAGCACTGATTGTCAGTTTCATGGAATCTAGAAACCTCTAGAAGATAAACCTGTGGGAAGGACTGCATAGGTTAAGTTAGGTGGGAAAGTCCATACTGAATGTGGACCACATCATTCTATGGAATGGGACCCTGAACTGTATAAAAAGATGAAAGTTAATTGAACATGAGATTAATCATGCCCTGCTTCTTGACTGTCCATGTAACAGGGCCAGTCAGCCACCTGCTCTGGTTATCATGCCTTTTCTACCCATCTGGGTTGTATTTTCTTGAGCCAGGATAAAACTTCCTTCTTTGGATTGCTTCTTGCCTTGTATTTTGTTACAGCAAAAGAAAAGGAGCTGATAATACTAACTGTAGAGAGTTTCCTACTAACACCATATAGACTCTACCCCTAGGAAGTAATAACAGACATGCCAAAAAACCCGTGACAGCTAAGCTCTGCATTAACCAAAAATGAAGGTATCTACCTCTGACTTTCTGTGTGCCTATACACCTCACCCTATACTTTAAGCTACTTTTATCTTTCTCCTTGGTCCTTAACAACCAGAATTAATCAACAAGATGAGTAGCTAGCGGAACATGTAGTTCAATGAAAATTGAGTAGACATTCTCTCCCATAGTCATGTTTGCTATGGTCTGGAGACTGATTCACAACAACCATGCTTTCAGTTTCAAATGGGTGAGTTTATTAAGTTTATAGCAAGTCAGTGTAAGAGGATGGCAAGTAGCCAATAGAGACACATCAGATAGATAGCAAAACACCGTCAATTAAGGAGCTGTTGCAGCACTCAGCGGAAGTGGTTGGACTGGCCTGACTCACAGAGCAAACAAAGGTAGCACTATCGAATCTGGAATTTTCAAACATCCAAAAGAAATTGAGGCAGTCAGCTTGAGTGCCTAGCCAAGCCGTCTCTCTATGGGTGAGCTGCCCATGGCTGGACTTCCAGTTTCTTGTACCCACATATTATTGGATCCACGGTAACAAGCTCTGTTCTAGCAGTTCTCAAGGACATGTTTTAACTTGACAGTCTTCTGGTGCTCCTTGTCTCAGAGTTAGGGTACCCATCCCATTCCTGTAGAAAGAGTCCTGGAGGAGAAAAGGGGGTCTTTTTGCTCCCAGAGCCTTTTTCCAATAAGTCTAAAACAGCATTTGATAACTTGAAAATGTGATACAGAGTATAGTGCAAAATCCCAGTGGAACTAATGCAAAACTTATTCTTGAGAGCTTACTTCTCTTTGAAAATTGATAAGCCAAGAGAAAATGCGTTTCTCACGAGGTTTTGGACACTGTAGCACAAATATGAAATCAAGAGGAAAAACCTAGCTGGTATTCAGTGTGGTATTTCCATATGAGTTCTTGGTATGTGTCAAAGGATGGTGTGTGACTCTATTTTTAGGCAACGAGGAAAATAGAGATGTAAAATATATGAATACCTAAATTGAACAGCCACGCAAAATTTTCATGTGATATTGTCATTTGATGAACTGCATCATTCTAAAGAGTTATTATATACTAATGCTTAGGTAGTTTGAAATTCATTCAGTTTTCACACTTATGAGATCTCTATTCAGAATATAGTTTTTAAGTCTAGTGTAAGGCATACTTGTTAAAAAGCATGCTTTTTGAATGTAATGTTTTATTTAAGGAAAATGCTAAATGCATGTATTTCTTATGAGAGCAGGTGTTCTCAGCTGCTTGCAGTACTTCTGTGCAAAAGCAATGTGCCTCCCTCTCCCATTGGAAGCCCTCCCTGCAAGGGGTTCGCTGTAGCTCTTCAGTTTTAAATTTGGTCTTTTTCTCATATTAACTTCAACTGTAGCTGTGCTCACACCTGAGACTCTGCAAATAAAGAAAATCTCCATTTGTTTTCCTAAGTAGTTGCCTGTCAGTCTAAGAAGAAAAAGAGAATCGTGTTGCATTCTCTAGCTTCTCACAGCCTGGCACCTGTGACAGTCTGGGAGGAGACTGGTAACTCCACACAATTTAAAAATCAGAATTCTACTGTGGGTGCTTCGAAATTTTGATAGTCTTATTTAAAGCTTAACTTCACATGTTCTAAAAGCAGGGACTCAATTGTTTGTGAATTCGGAGTACCATTTTGTGGCATTTGGGGAACAGATGCACAGAAGATTCAGATGACGTCATAGAGCGAGGCCACCTTTTCTCTGCTTCTGCAGAAGTAGCAGACCAAGCAGACGGAAGAGCTTGGCGCCTGCGCAGTGGTGGCTCTGTGTAGGAGGAAGGTGCCAGTCTCCCTCAAGATTTGTATGCAGTGCTCATTTCTCTCCCGAGGCTCTGTAAGTTCTTAGTAAGTATATGTGGAATGATCGTCTACTTTGGATTTTTGTCTCAGACAATAGCTTAAAATTTGTTTTGTGACTCATAAAAGAAATGATCTGATTATTTTTGATATTTGGGTTTCTGAGGAATTCAAACCAATACTATGTACTAGTCTTTTCCCAAACTTCATTAAATGTGGAAATGTCACTATGAATTCTCAAATTGGTCCCTTTTATATGTATGTATGTATGTATGTATGTATGTATGTATGTATGTATGTATGTATGTATATGTATACTTGTCTTCCCTACATTTTCTATATTTATTAAACATACATTGTCATGTATTAAGGGCTAGAACTTTTTCTTATAATTCATCTAAAAATGTAACAGTAACTTGTTTTGGTACTAGCCGAAGAAGAAAGCAAGTTTTCCTGGTCCTGTCCCATATTTCACCAGCCAGGGATATATAATAAGCATTTTGAAGAATTCCTAAAAGATAATATATTTTGGAATATTTATAAGTTCCCTGCTTGGAGGTTTATTGGGTATGGACAGTCCAAATATCACACATCAATAAGTCTAAGCTGTTTAACATCCTAGTTCCTCTCATGAAATTCTATCAGCTACCAAAGTTTGGCTTAAAATTATGATTACAGGCATTAAGTAGGGCCATCTTCTTTAGGTAGTATAGTACTTGCCTTCCTATTGCTGAAATAAAATACCATGACCAAAGGCAAGAGGAAGAGAGAGTATATTTTTGTTTATTGTTCCATCGAGTCCAAAATGGTGGGGACAGCCTTGCAGCAGGCAGCAGACAGTGAAGATCTCACATCTTCAACCTTGAGCACACAACAGAAAGAGTGAACTTCACTGGTCAAGAATTTTTATTTCAAACCCTGTACCTAGTGACATATTTCCTCCAGTAAAACTTCATCACATAAGTCTCCCTAAACTACACTGCCAAGTGTTCAAATGCTGAGACTCTGTGAGGATGTTTGTCACGTAAACCACCTTTCAGAAAGGTAAATCCTTTCTGAAGAATCATCAGGCTATGCATTCCTTTTTTCCATTCATTTATGTACTCGTGCAGCAGGAGCACAGGGATCTGTTGTAGGGACCGAGCCTGATGCTAGGATTGTATGCAGAGTCTTCTGTGGAGTGACCAGCAGTAAAGTACTGATAAGGAAGAGGAGAACTGAGTGAAGGAATACTGGCCTCATTTGTTCAATTATTCCCTAATGATTTGTTGAATTTGTCATGGAAACTTAATAGTCTTCCATGGAAGTCACTTCTTTTTTCTGAATAATCAGAAATAACAGGAAATAATTCATCTGTGCCACTGTGAGCTTTAGTCAAACTAAACATTATTGTATTACCTGGATATAATTAGCAAATATTAGCTTTCTGTGGAAAGTATTGCTTCAGTTAGCATCCTCAGAAACTCTGAAATGGCTTGTGTGCTACAGAAATATATTATACCCAGAGATTTTTTTGGTTTTGCTTTTAGATAACGTTTTTAAGTACATTACACAAATAGTCATTCAATAAGTAATTATTGTATTTTTATTATGAAAAATATTGCTCTCTGAAAATTTGTACTCTTATTGAGCAAGCAATGAGAAAATAGAGGATGTTGTTGTCAGAGAGGTTAGCGAACTGCACTTGTTTCTTTTTTCAAAACATGTGCCAGACACTGTTAATTAATCACCTTGTCTCTCCTTTTCATTAATGTAAATACAGGTTCAGGATCATTCTTTAAAAAAATACTTAAATATCTACCTGTGTATAAGTGCTCCACATGGGTGCAGTGGCCTTAGAGACCAGAAAAGGAGATTAGATCCCCTGTACCTAGAGTTACAAGTGGCTGTGAACCTCCACATAGATGTTTGAAACCCAACCCAGGCCCTTGGCAAGAGTAGCCATTGCTCTCCCCTAGCATCCTTTTCTAAGATAGCACCATATGAAAACGTCACCATTGTTCAAGTTTGCCCCCTGAGTAAATTATGTCTCCCCCCTCTTTCAATGCAAGAAGACAGCATGTCTACGGAACATGGGGTGCTCAAATGTACTTTTCTAGCAGCGCAACACTATGTTTTCTTCTTTCCTAGTCATCACATCTTAACCTATAGTTCTCTCCTCACCATCTCTGCCAACATCATTGCAACAATTTATAGGAAAACAATTATGGAATGTCACTTAGCATGTGGAAAGTTCATGTTCCCAGATGTCCAAAATAAAAGCCAGCAAGAAAATAAACCTGAGCTTTCACATTCAGCACGTGAGAAGAAACTGAACCGTCACAGCATTCAGCTTGCACCTGGTCACTGGGATTTAATTATTTTGTGATTCCAGTGACTTGTTAGAAGCTAGGTGTGGCCATTTAATTTTCATAGACTGCCAGTAGAATGAGAACAACAGCATTTAACAAGTCATGGGTGTTTGTGTGAACAGATGTCTCTGCAGTCAAGAGCAGTTGCTGCATTTGCAGAGGAACCAGATCAAGTGACTCACAACCATCTGTAACTCCACTTGCAAGGTGTCTGATGCCCTCCTCTTTCCTCCATGAACAGTAGGCACACACACACACACACACACACACACAGTAAAATACTTTCCTAGTATATGTAAGGCTTTGATCCTAAGCACCACAAAGAGACAAGCAAAATCAATGGGTCAGTCAGTCCCTTGGTTTCTGCTGCTGTGAATCTCAACATTTTAAAATTAAAACCCGAGCCTGAGTTCCAGAGTGACAGGACAGGAAATGGAATCTCACTAGTGGCGATTGGGTGCACAGCATAGGAAAGAGAAAACCGACTTTGAAGTAGCAAGCACTGAGGCTAAGGATAGTCTGCTGTGCTGACTGACACCACTACAGGGTGTGAGTATTCCTAGCCCAAGGCAACAAGAGTCCCTGGGCAGTCCAGGTAATGGCAGTGTTGGATAACACATGTTATCTTGAGTCTGTACATTGAATCAAAAGATTTCATTCTAAAGCACCACCCCACCCGCTAATGACAGAGCCTGGATTGAGTAATGGCTTTGAGGAGAGAGAAGATCCGCACTAAGATCACATGGAGCACGTTGCAGTAAAATGATAATTGGGTGCATCCATTTGATTGTACCAGTATAGGTCCAGGTACAAGCCCTCACATGGGGTCTCCAAAGACCTCGAAGCCATGTATGTCCTGCAGTGTTGATTCACAGCTTTAAGGTAGCATGGCCTTTCCTCTAATCAATGGGTTTTCTTGATCTCCTGAATGAACATTTTAGGACTTGGTAGTATTTTAAAAGCTAGCAGATAAGGCTGGTTGCCTGCATTTCCTATCAGCACTTCTATCATCTGTGTCTGCCAGACAGCACTAAGTATTTAATTTCCTTGAAAGCCACCAGCTTTTGACAAGCAGGCACTAAACATGGTCACAATGTGGGGATTATTTACACTAGTCTCTCAGAAGTTTGAGAATTCTGTGACAAATTGAGATAGTCCATGATTTCCACAGGTTTTGATTTTACAATCTGACATGGACAGTGGATGTAGCGTACCAATAAATAACAATAGAATAACTTGGGTACGTCATCCTAGCTTTGTGGTTCCATAAACTACTTGATTACTTAACAGCACGTGTGGATCCATCATTGGATATATCTGCATCTTACATTTTATTACTTAAGATTTTTTATTAAGTTTTTATGATTTTTCTGAATCCCACCATGCTGAATTCTTCATAACAACATTACAAATGATAGTTAAATATACAAATGTGTTACATAAATGCATATTTAGCACCAGTAGGGAGAATATCTGAGGTGAAATCAAATGAACAACTGTCTTCTTACCATGACTAAATTTACATATACCAAGGTATTACAAATGAGTTCCAACTTGCTTCTCTTCATAAAAGGGAGGCAATTACCTGTAAGTGTAATCATACCTCCCAATTTTAAAACATAAAGATGTGAAAAAAGACATTTTCGAACTCAGAAAAGTTTGGTATTCAAATGACAGTCAGTAAATAGCATTAAAGCCATGTAGCTTCATCATGACTATGTAAATATGACTATAAAATATGAGCTATATAACTTACCTATTAAGAGTAAACATAAATTCATGTACACTTAACATTAATAAGCAATGTGCCTCTTATTATTATATGTTAAGTTTGTCCTGAGATCTGTGTGGTCAGATACATTGAAGAAAGTTCTTTTAGCCCATGAAGATCAGTTTTCTGATCACTGGAGTATTTATGACCATCTTTTCTGCCTGCTCAGTCCCACACACCAGAGGTTGTTATACTTCTCTGAACTATCCTCCATAGAATTCTGTACTTAATACTTGTTCCTACCTAGTGGCATTACTTTAGAATGTTCTGGAAACCTTAAGAGTTAGGGAAGAGTTATAGGAAGAATGTCATTGAGACTTGGTCCTTGTGAGGACTGTGTTGTCCCTGGACCCTTCCTGCCTCCCTCGCTCTGCTTCCTGCCCACTGAGAGGTGAATATCTCTCTGCTGTCACATAATCGTGTCACCATCATATTCTGCTCAAGGGCACAAGACCAACTCCCATGGGCAAAACCCTCTGAAAATGTAAGCCATAGTAATTCTTTATTTCCTTATACTCTATTGTTAACAATAATGAGAAAGTTACTAATATATCTTTATTCAAATAATTGATTCCTCCTAAGACCTACCCTTATAAAATGATTTCAGAAAAAGAAAATTCTTCTATAGCTTGCAGAACAATGAGCCATAATAAAATAATCCTTATAATTCACCAGTCTTAGATATTTCTGTAATGTAACAGCAAGTATACTAAGAGGAGCTCCAGAAATAGCTTTATGGGCAAAGGGCTTGGGCGCTATTTAAGGACCTGAGTTTGGATACCCACCACCCATCTAAAATCCAGGCACAGCAATACACATGTGTAATCCCACTACTAGGGATGTGGGGACAGGTGGATCTGGTTGACTTTCAGGCCCTGCGGTTTAGCCAAATGTCAAAACCCAGACACAGGGAGGCACTCTGCCTTAGAACTAAAGTTGACTTTGAGAAAGATACGTAATCTTTGACCTCCACATGTGCACTTATGAACAAATACACACGAGCTCACACACACACACACACACACACACACACACACACACACACACACCATGCACAAGCAGAACTAAATAAATAAACAAACAAAAATTTATTTTCCTGTTGTGTCTTCTGGAGTAAATGCCTGATTCCTCTTGGATGTGATTTTTCCATTTTGCCTATTATCTTTCTGTATTCCTGAGCTGTGTTGGTAACAGCTTTCTGATACTTGAAATTCTGATAATTAAAATAGTCTCTCTGTTCAGTCTTTTCAGTATGTGTTTCCATTTATTGCTTCATACCTGCCACAGTACTGGATGTTCTTTTATGGTTTTTTTTTTATGCTCCTCTGTGTGGAAACAACAGCATAAAATGACTATTTTGAAAGAAAAAAAAGTATTGCCAGACAATTGACTAATATGAATTGATATGATAGGAGTGGTATTTTATTAGGTCAATGTTTACTTGGATTTTCAGTTTTAAATTATAATGAAAGAGGGGCACTGTGATGATAATGGAGGGAGTTAGAGTGTTTCCATAAAGGCAAATTATTTCAATTTTAATGTAATTATAAGTCACTCTAAAATCCACCTATAAAATACAATTTAGGGATAAATAATATGATTGTAGCTGATGTGTA
Organism: Lophiomys imhausi; assembly: GCA_907164525.1. Taxonomy (NCBI): domain Eukaryota; kingdom Metazoa; phylum Chordata; class Mammalia; order Rodentia; family Muridae; genus Lophiomys; species Lophiomys imhausi. The sequence continues at coordinate 931,100 of CAJQZJ010004767.1, forward strand.
AATAAATGTATAAATACCCTATATAATAAAATAATAAAATAACAACAACAACAACCAAGCAAAAGAAAACATAAAACCTAGACAAGGATAGTCATTCTCAGCCTAGCACTTCAGGCAGGGAAACACAGAGTTCTTTTCAGCACATGCTCAAATAGATTTTACGGTGCTTTGCTTTGTGTCTTTCCTGGGGACTCAGCTGCTTAAAGAGAGTTTTAAGTTCATGGAATAATCAAGTGATTTTTCTCCAAAAACATTGTTGCCAAATAATCTCTATGGACAAGGCTGGTTATAAAACATTAGCATAAAACTTCATGACAAAGGTAACCAGAGATAGAAAAATATTTTTAAGTATATATATATATATATATATACACATATATATATATATACACAGATATGTGCCCATAAGTGTGCATGTGTGCCTGTGTGTAATGTGTGTGCATGTGTGTATTCATGTGTATATGCATGTGTGTGCTCATGTGTATGTGCATGTGTGTATTCATGTGTGTGTTCATGTATATGTATATGTGTGTGTTTGTGTGTGCCTATGTGCTCAAGTGTGTGCATGTGTGTTTTTTGTGCCTATGTGTGCAAAAGTGTGCATGTGCATGTACACATGCTTTCCAAAATCAATGTAAAGAGGAAAATTTAATATTACTACTTCATTTCCTAGAAAAATCTGTTGATGAATCCTAAACAAAGCCTCCTGTTTTGTCAGCTTTGTTCTTGAATTGTTTCAAAATAGACCAAAGACAGAACAGAGGTGGAGGCTGTCTGTAAGAAGCTGGTGGGGCTAGTATAATGTGGATTTTCACTGAGAACATGTGCAAGGTGCTAACTAAAAATTCATTAATGGAAATTGGTCTATTACTAGTAAGTGGCAGGAGGAATTTATTTCATTGATTCAAAGCTTCAGTGCCCAAACAACCACTGAAGGGCAAAAGCATTGAGTATGCTCCTTGCTGATTTTTAACTAATATTGTTAAACTTTAATTTTTCCCTTTCATGGAGACCACAGCCCTGTACTTTTTAGGTTGGGAAATAGTTGGTAGGAAATTATTTCATTAAGTTTAATTTCACCTCAATCCTGTGTTTTAGACTCTGTTCTACAATTTGACCTATTCATTTTTAAATTAAGGACATTTTGCCTTCCTTTCTTTTATATCCCCCATTTATTTCTTGTTTCTTTTACACATATATAACTCCAGCAATACTCTGAACCAGGTCTCAACAGGCACTCTCTTTCGTGCTAGGACATTTTCTATACTATGTTTGTATTTGTTGAACCAGAGTATGGAAATCTTGGGAAGTGTTTGAGCAATAACACTGAAATGAAATTTTTGTATAGCACAGAGCTGAGGCTTTTTTGACCCATCTGAACTTACAATTCTAATAGATGTTGGCACACAGTGAGAACTTGTGAACAGTCACCTTACTTCATGTATCACTTAATAGTAGAAAACAACCAAGAATCTGAAAAGTAAATGCAAATACCAAACCACACTCTTCCACTTTTACCATATTCTTGTTCGTCTTTTCCTTTCATTCCATAACTTTCAAAGTGTACTGGGGCCTGGTTATGGCACAACTAGTTGTAAATGAAATTGGAAGTAGTCCTCGATAGGAGGTACCCAATGCAGAACTAATATCTAAAATCCAGAGAGTAAATACAGTCATTTCCATGGAATGTTCTAAAGATTAATCTGTTAACATTCATAGTAAATATGTTCACACAATTGCCAGCCCTCCAGGGTTACAATGGAATTGAATTTCTTATAAATAAAGTGTCGAGGTTGTTTTACAACATTCTTCTTATTAAATTGGTTTTTATTTGTTGTTTTATTGTCTGCTATCTGTCTCTTATTATCTGCAGTAATCACCCATCCATATAGCAAAAGGCTGATTGGTTCTAAGTGGCTCCATATGCTCTGACTGACAAAACTCAGAAGTTATGTGGCTGAATAAGGACATGATTTTCTTCTACTGAATTCCTATGTAAATTATAAAGTATCTTTGAATATTTTGGTTTTTATCTTAGGTTTTCAATCAGGCTTGGAAGAAAGTCTTTACATAGTTTCAAAATTAGCAAAAGATGCACTTCATTGCTTTTAAATTCAAAGATTAATTTTAATTCCTCTATGGCATGTTCAGCACAAATAGAAATATATTATTTTGTGCCATCACATACTTTTCTAAATTTTTAAGGAATAAAAATTTTCCTACACAATATGTTTGATCAGCTCGTTTAAGCAATCCACTCCTGCCTTTACTGGCAATGATAGCATACAATTCTCAGGGTAGTTGGGGACATAGCTCAGTGAGTTAAGTGCTTGCTGTGCAAGTGCAAAGACCAGAGTTCAAATCTGCAGAAGTCCCAAAAAATTGGCCACTGTACTGAGCATCTGTAATCCCAGCATGCCTGCTTTGAGATGGGGGTGAACACAGGAGCTCCTGGGCCAGTTGGCCAGTGTGTATGCCAGTGTGTATACTGAGGAAAAACAAAGAGACCCTTATCAATCAAAGTAGAAGACAAAGACCAACACCTGAAGTGGGCCTCACACATAGGTTGCACAATCACACTCACATGCATGAACACATACACACAAAAAGTAAATTAACAAATGTTTAAAAGTGCTGGTTTTAGGAGTAAAAAGTATTTCATTACAAATCTCACATGCTTGATTTGTTTTCATGGTCCCACTGTTAATTTGTGTTCTATTAATCATGCCCCAATTATTAGTAATTTTGATCCTTGAAAGAAAACCTGAAAAAGACCTTCAAATCCTATCTTATCCGGCCACTGATATGTTAGGTTAGGAAGCCTATGCAGGCCATGTGACTGGTGCTGATTTGCAGTGCTGGGCAATCACAGCCCAAGGAAGCCAGAGCCAGGGAAGAGGGTGAGCTCAGGGAGCCAGAAGCCCAGGGACAGCTCTAGTATTCTCTACCCACTGTTCATTCTTTTACCCAATAATTTTATCTCCATTTGCTTATTATTGCCTACAAAATGATACAAAATGATTGTTTAAAGTCTGAGTAGATCGTGATGAGCCAGGCATAGAGGTGCACACCTGTATTGCCAGAACTTGGAAGGTGAAGGCAGGAAGATTGGGAGTTCAAAGTTGTCTTGACCTATATAGTGAGTTCAAGGTCATTCTAAGAGCTACAAGTTCCCTTCTCTATTTCTCTCTCTCTCTCTCTCCTCTCCAAAATAAAACAAGTGAGAATAATAAAACAGCATAGAAGCACTGGTAATGTGTCTCACTTTTGTGAACTTATGATAGGCTTCCACTATGGATGTGTATAAACTGCACTTCTTCCCACAAAAATCACTTTTACCTGTGGTTGCTTAGAAGCAGAAAAGAGACTGTATACTTATAATTTGTTCAACTGAGTTCTGTGCAGTGTTGTAGTAAAATAGTGTGAGATCATGAAACAGCAACTGTACAAATGAAACTTGGAAATAATTCCTCTGTGAGTCAAGAATGTCCTGACTATGTGGGTGTTCTCAGCTTTGGGCTCGAATTGAAAAATACAGATCTGTGACTTAAGACTGTGGCTCTTAGCTGCTTTCTGAAGACCGCGAGTCAAATCACTGTGTCTGACTTGCCGCACTGAATGTTTGTGAGGTGGCAGAGGTGCAAACTACATGGCTATTTGTTTCTATAGAATCAATGATCATTGAATATTTTAATTATTACTTAAACAACTCAATATTTTCTCTTTGCTTTTAATGTTATATTAATAATACTATGTTCCACCAGATGAGATAAAATATTAGCAATATTTATAGTTTCATTTCCTCAGCATTATTGCATCCTGCAATGGATTACCAAATGCATCTTTTGGGAACAGCACTGATTTTTCTATGAATGAGGAAAGCTAAGTAAGATAAAAGGTAAGATCCTAGGGCATAGAGACAAATATTATCTTACCTTAGGTCACTAGGTGCCAATAGTGCTGGCTTGGAGGAAATTCCAAAGTCAAAGACAGGAAAATAAGTTCAAAATAGGTCTCAAGTCAAGAAAGTGAAACGAAAAGTCAAACGTGGCATAGATAGTGGAACTGCAGCAGAGCAAAGCAGACACAAGACATGGGGAAGTTTGAATAGTCCTTGGTTCTCAACTTCAGACTGCACCAGCATTGCTTGGCTGTCTGCGTAGATGAGGGGGCAGCTGAGAACGTGCTGATCCTTTGGTCTGCATTAGGCCGATGGTTAATGGCCTAAATGAATCTAAGAAACGGGATGGAGCTTGAATGACTATTCCGGAGCTTCTGGGAGAAGTGATGAGGCGAACTGAGATTTTTTTTTTTAAAGGGCTGGGGACATAACAGATGCATATAACATTTTAACTTTTTTATCTTAATTGGATCTTTTAAAGTCAAATGCATAGTTCAGATTTTATGAGGCTGTAAGTATGAATCTCCTTCGGTATTAAGATACAAAATAAGACTCTATACTCCTGCTGCCTAAGTACACACAAGAAAAACTGATGGATTTCCTGGTTTTGACTTAACAGCGTGTGCTTTGCCCTAGTTAAGTCTGCCTTGCAAAGTATTGCCAGAGTCAGATTTTGCTTTCAAAGTGGTTTTGCACCTTGAGTCATAGATTCCCTAAACTCTCAGAATTTCCTATGTAACATGTTGATATTACTAGCTGCACAAGGTGATCATGGGGATTACATGCAGTAGTGAATTGAAAGCCACTTATCAGAGTGCCTGGCACATAGTAATTCCCCCATAAATGTGAGCTAACATTGGACCACCAAAGTAAATGCTTTTGTTCAGAAATATGGCTGTGTACTCTTTGTAGTTATCTTATGTTTAACCTGATAGGCAGTGCTCTGTACCTATAATTCATTGGTACTTTCCTGCTAAAAGTAACCTTGAGTTGGCATGACGGTATAAATTATATGTAAACAATATGATTCAGAAGTTAAGGTATATTACCAATAGCCAAGAATCAAAACTGCCTCCAGCAAATTTCACACTGAAAGGAAGAACACTTTCTCCTATTTATTGCCATTTTCCTATCATCTATCTATCTATCTATCTATCTATCTATCTATCTATCTATCTATCTATCTATCTGGAAAGAGGGTAATTTCAGGCTAACCTGTGTCCTGGTTCACATGTTGAGGTCAAAGGACAAACATTCACATCCATTCTCACTTTTTACCTAGTAGAACACTCTCTTGTTCTTCATTGCTGTGTACAGGAGGATAGCTGACAAGTGAACCTCCAGGAGTTCTGTCTGCAGCTCCCATCTGCCACTGCAGTACCAGAATTATGGATGTATGTCAATGCTTCCGGTTTTACATGGGTGCTGGGAATCTACACACTCAGGTCCTCATGTTTATGCAGCAAGTACTTTCCCCAGACATCTCCCAAATCTCACCACCTTTAAAAACATCTACTGTGGGACCAGATTGCCTGGACTCCTATTCTCACTACACCCTTAATGATTTCTGCAGCCTTGAGAAAGACGCTTGACCCCCTTGCTCCAAAACCTCCTATTTTAAATAATGGTACTGATAGTTAGAATAATGCCTATTACAGAGCACACACACACACACACACACACACACAATCAATGACTAGACCCCGCAGATTAAATGAGAGGAGTTTAAATTAATGTCCGGTACAAAATAAACACCACTATAATCTTGTTACTTGTATTGAGTTTATATTCATGTATGTTTTATAAGAAAAACACTTATTAGAAAACTATTTATCTCCTTCTCTATGTCAATATAATAAAGTCTGTAAATTCACCTAACTAAAACACATTTTAATATATATATATTACATATATGCATATATATATATACATATATAAACTCCTCTATCCACCTCCTCCATAGACTTCTTACAAATATAATTGACATTTTATTTATAACCACAGTTGGTATCATTAAAATAATCTGCCTTTTAATGATGTACTAAAGTAGAAGAATTGGAAAACACCTTGTATACAATTTCACAATGTGACCTTTAAAGGATGCTTTTGACTTCAATATTTCCAAGTTCTATGGTCTTTTCTCTATCTGTTTGACCCTGGGCTTTGACATAGTGTCTTTTAGCAAGGTATTTTAGGCCAGATATTGTTTCCTTCTGGAAACATTTCTGTTTTCCCAAAGCATGCCTATTGTCACCTGACATCCAGGCATTTTCACCAGCACCAAGATTGGCCTTCCTCGGCAGGACTTTAGGATGGATGGATGGAGTCACATTTGTGCTTCGGGGGCTCAGTGTACCCCCATACTCTTTCCTCTGGAAGCTCTAGGTCTCACATCTATGTGAGAAGTCTAGTACCCACCTCATTCATCTCAGGCCAGCAACCTGTCACCAAGCCTGGTACCATTTCCACTTGAATTCCTCAACACTACATCACATTGAACTTGCTTGTCTTTCAAACAAACTTTCCTTGAAGGCCCCTGGGTGTCACACATACCCTGTGTGATGATTAGCATTAATTTTTCCCTCTACAATGAGGAGACGGGACTCTAGGCACACCTGTCAAGAGCTCCCTAGATTAAAGTTAATGGCAGAGACTATTTGCTATGGATTGTTCTCTGCTCTGGACTGCCACTCTTATATGACCACCTGCTTCAAGTTTTTACCATCTTGGCTTTCCAGCAATGATGGACTATAATATTGAGTCAAATAAACCTTTTTTTCCCTTAACTTGTTTTTGACAGGGCCTTGTTTACACTGGCAAGCAACAACTTTGATTTGCATGTAAGAAGATGGAATATATTCTTTAAATATCTTCCAAATGTATCCAAATCTAGCACAGATTCTGAAACAGGAAGTATACACACATAATGCATGCAACCACTGGATATTACCCCTGAAAAAGACCAATGATAAATTTGCCCCCAAATACTTTAGTACATAAATGAGGAAACTTAACTCCTGAGATAGGTATTTTAAAATTTAGAAGTTATATATTGAGATCTATGCTTCCTTATATTCATGACACATTATACCTAGGGGCTTTTGATGTTATTGATATAAATTTGTATTTCAGAATAAATTTATGTTTATTAAACATGAATTTTACTTTAAAAAATCAAGCCATCCATAGTACTAAGAAAATAACACAACTGTTGTGAAGAAGTAATAGGAGGATTGAAGATTCTGTGGTATGTTACGGTTTGTCCATTTGATGAATAGTT
>CAJQZJ010004767.1:938290-948628 GCA_907164525.1 Lophiomys imhausi
ATGTCAAGGTAAAGAGAAGAAGGTCATCTGGTGGATGTTTCTAGCTCCACAACAATGTTTCTCTGCTCTCTGAGGTTGTCTCTCTCAGAGCCAATGCTGTCATCCAAATCCAGGGAGGAGAACTCAATTGTCCCCAACTGACTCCCTCTCCTTCAGTCATTAAGCAAGCTTGCAATGAGTTCAAACTAGTCCCAAAGGAAGTTTCCACTTGCTCTTGCACATATGAGCACGTCCTGATTACCCTCTCTCATTTTAGAAGTTTTGACATCTCACTTCAGCAGTCCCACCTTTTAGACCTTCCATCAGCAATTTTAACCTCTCTGTCCAGGCTCACTTGAATTGCAGGCCCGAAAGCAATTCTTTGTGGGAAGATACAAATAGAATGTGGTTGGAGGTCTGTTTATTATGGAGTTGAAAAACCCTGAAAATGTGAAGAACTCTAAATACTGAGACATACAAAATGATATCAAAAAATGATACCTACCATGCAGCAATGCGATCCTGATTTGAATTCTCCTAGTCAATTCACAGATTAAAAGTACAGGCCCCACAGAACTGCTCTCAATACAGATAATTGCTACAAATCTCAAGAAACCTGCACTGCTGGCCAATGAGCTATTAATGCAAGAGTCCCTGTACATAACCCTTCAGGAACTCAGGAAAACACTACACAAGAACTTTGGTACTAAAACACCAAAACTATAAGTGGTAAAATAATAAGACTCAGAGGGTAAGCCCTGGAATGTTCCACGTGTTCTTTGGACATGTCACCTACTGGTAAAGCATGGGTGTCACAAGTAGGAAGCTTTCAAGGATGTTCAGAGATTTAACTGTGGTCTCATGATGGAGGCATGGTTGGCTGAACCAGTGGCAATGTGGACTGTATATCCAACCCCACTGCCATCCTAAGACTTTGGCAATTCCTGTCTGATTTTCCATGGCTAAACATCTCTTTAACCATATGGTCTTTCTGATATGTCTGTCGCGTCCCTCTCGACCGGCAAGAACGACGCAACTCGCAAAAGCTCTTCTCAAGCAGTTTATTCAGGTCCCTTGAAAACAGTCTTCCGAATAATGGGGCAGACCCAACCCACAGGCTAAATACTAATTAGACAGCCAATCAAGTAAAGCCACGTAGTGCAATCTTAGAGGCCCACGTATGCGGAAGCAAGCCAGATCAGCGGTCTTTGCCAAATATGGACTTGTTTACCACCGAGAGCGCTCACCGTCGGGCTGGTGGAAGGCGGAGACCAGCGCCATCTTTAAGGCGCGGCACGTCGCAGCTCTCTACATATGTCTAGTACCCACCCTGAAACTGTCTAAGGTACCCACGGTAAATTTCTCCATGAGCATAAACTTAGGTATAGTCCCAGGGGCCCCATCATGAAAACAAAGATCTCCCTAGCCCCTTGAGAATTTCAAAGGTCTGGAGCCTAGTCCCAGGAACTCAAGACAAATATATTCTTTGTTATAAAGGATTCAGAAAATTCAACACAGATTAGATCTGTTTAAGTCACAGAATGCCAAAAGGAGAAATTTCTGGGATTTATGATATAAAAACTCACTTAAAAGTTTTTACTTGAACAAACCGTAAGTGGCCCTTGAACACTAATAGAACCTCTTCATTTGTCTTTTTTTTTTTTTTTGCTCATCCATTTAACAATATTTATTGAAGCTATAGTCACTAGAAATACAATTAAATCTAAATTAATTCTTTTATTTATATAATATAGTAAAGAGAAAAGGTGAACTGTTTGAAGTTATTCTCTCATTTGATTCCAATCCAATGAATCTGAGGTATGAGGTCTCAGGTCATTGACTATGTTTGCTTCTCAAGAGTAATGGGGCAAAGCCCAGAGTTGCAAAGAATTGGGCATTAGGAGCTGGCAAATAGAAATAGAAAGCAGGCAAAATAGAAATATGGATTTGTTGTTGTTGTTGTTGATCCAAGTTTACCACTTGGTCTTATGTTTGTAAGCTAAGTCAAGAAGTGCTTTGAAATGTTATATTGTAAATTGTTCTCTTTTTTTGCTTTCCTGTAATTGGAGCAACATACTAATTTCTACAAGTTGTGACTACTAACAGAGAGCAATCACCTCACAGACTTGTACCGGAGAGATGAGAACATTCAGGTGACAGGCAATGGCCACGTGCAGAGTCCTCGCTTCCCCAACAGCTACCCAAGGAACCTGCTTCTGACATGGCGGCTCCATTCCCAGGAGAAAACACGGATACAACTGGCCTTTGACCATCGGTTTGGACTAGAGGAAGCAGAAAATGACATCTGTAGGTAAGAGAACACAATCCTTTTTAATTTTCTAGTCAAAGTGGGAGAATGTGAATTAAAAACATGACATCGAATATTCTTCTTAAACTATTTGGAATTACATAAGACATTTCTGTATTAGTTAACTTTCTGTTCCGATATAAAAGCAATTTAAGGAAGAAAGAAATCATCTCAGTTACAGTGGCTGGTCACATTGTATCTGCTGTCAAGAAGAAAGAGGAATGGACATTGGTGGTCATCTTCTTTTCTCCTTTTCATACAGTCTAGGACCCAAGCTTAGGGAAAAGGGCTACCAACTTTTAGGACGTGTCTTCCCATTCACACAAACCTAATGAAGATGCTCATTCACAGGCGTGGCCAAAACTTGTCTCCTGGATGGTTCTACATTCTGTCAGGTTTTTAATCAGTATTAACAATCAAAATGCCTATTCTTTTTTTTTTTTTTTTAAAAAAAAAGGTTATGCTGGCACTGTGGAAAGCTCATGAAAATGTATCCTGCCATCAGTCACAATTGCCTGATTCACTGAAAAGGAGAGACTCCGGGGGCCTGTGAGATTCCAAGGCCCAGGGAGGCCTGTGTGACCACCTAGATGCATCCAGTCCAATTCCAGCAGAGCTGCATACCCTGGTCAATGTCTGCCACAGGCACAGAGAGCAAATCCCCTGCCTGTTCCAGCGGCTGAGGCCACTGTAACCATGACAAGAGATGGTGACAGAGAACCAGGTCTGAAGAGTCTTTATGACACTTCACTGACAGACATGAGAAGGAAGCAGAGGCAACCTCAAGACCTATGTGCTCTTCAGATGTCTGTTTCCTGATGGGGAGAAGATGGGAGCAGACTATTCACCCTCCCTCATTAACATGCTTATCATAGAAAGTCCAGGGTGGCATTCTTTTACTTGTTGGCTCTCAGCATCTCACTCCCTTAATCATCCTGACTGAGGCTTGGGGAGGATTTTTTTTTTTTCCTCTTTGTGCTTTACTGGCTGTACTTGTTCTGCATTGCCAATGAACTCCTGAACTACTAAATCCTTTCTGCAGTTTATTTTCCTTTGAATAATAAAAGGAGGTGCAGTGCGTCCTATTTCATTGTCCTTTGTTGCATATTTATTATACTGACAGGTTTTATTATGCTGCTATTTTTTTCCCAGAAAATAACAGCATTGACTGTTATTTTCTAGGACCACAGAAGGTAATGTGTGCCAGAAAGTAGAGACAAATACACATGAGGAGAATTAGTTAATATTTCCAAAGAGAATAAACTAAAACTGATCTGTGTCTTTTCAACCTTGAGAGAACTAATTTTTTTTTGTACTGACAAAAAAAAAAAAGAGGGGGGGGGAAACAAAGAAATAAAATTCTATTAAAAGAATGTTAAAGATGATAACATGGATGGCAGTAAGATCTGTTTCCATCTAGGATATGTCTGACACTGTCTTAGTTTCCTTTACAGTCCCTGTGCTAAAATTGCCTGGCAGTAGCAGCTCATGGGAGAAAGGGTTCATTTTGACTCGCAGTTCAAAGATGCGGTCCATCCTGACACGTTGCAATGCCAGTCAAGAAATAGGAAGTGATGAACACTGGTACTTAGCTACCTTTCTTATTATTATGCAATCCAGAACCTAGGTCCAGGGAATGGTATGTCTTCACACTTTACCTAACCTAATACAGATAATTTCCCACATGCTTTCCCAGAGGTCTGTATTCCTAGTAAATCTAAACTCATCAGCCTGACAATTGTGTATCATCACACACACACCAAATATACGATGTTGGGAGTTTTGTTTTTTGCACTCCAAACAATTCTCTAACACCTGCTGAGTGTCCTACATCCTACAGTTCAGTTCAGTTCTGGCATAGTCACTTGGGTTTGCATCCAACTCCACAGGACAAGAGTTTAATCTCATGAGTTCCCCCTTTTTTGGATGTCAGCTGCATGTCTCAGGCCTCCCATCTTCTGCCCCATCAACTGTAATCAGAGTCCCACAACCCCTTCTTGGCTTTGCTTGATTGCTGGTACAGCTTCCAAAAATCACAGAAGCCCTTGACTTATTGGTTCCCAGTTTAATACAGAGGAAGTAGCTTAAAATTTACCCACAAAAGAGATGAACAAAGTAAAGTACATGGAAACATCACATTCCCCAAACAACCTTGATACATTCACCAACCCAGAAGTTAACAGAATTGTAGAAACGTCATTATGTGACTGTTGGGCATGAATGGTGATTAAGCTTAATCTCCAGGCCCTCTCTCCTCCCTCAAGCTGCAGACCTGGAGCTGCAGTTTATTTTACTTATTTAGTTTGTTTAGAGCTTAAGTTCTAAACATCTAATCAGTCTTTGAGCTTTCTCATTGCACTGCCTCCATCTGAAATGTTCTGGAGTATCATCAATTGTCCCATCATTAGCATAATCTGTGGTAAATAACAAAAGATTCTCTTCTTCTGTCACTTGGAAAAACTAGAGGTGTTAGGGTAGACCCAAAGACAGGGTCCAGATGTCCGTTTTCTTATTACAGAAAGGAAGCCACTGATGAACTGGGATTTTGATCCTAGACAATATTAGAACAAGCATTAGTGTGGTTCATTTTCTGAACCTGTCATCAATTCAAGTTGCTTCTCAAATTTTCCAGAATTTGGTAGAATGATGAAGAGAATGAAGGAAATAAAACAGAGCCTAGCTTCACAGTCCACCTTAACCTAAGATGCATGTTTCATAGAGACTGAACCTAAAATTACACTGAATTTTTAAAAATCAAATGACCTATTGTTATTAAAAATCTATGAGACAGATTCATGTCTGTACATTAAATACAATTTATACACATTATATAGAATGAAATGTAATTGATTTCTTACCATCTGCCCCAAAGCCTCACTGATGTGTACACTGCAATACTTTATTAATTGAACAATGACTCTCAGTGAGTCATTTTTTTCCTTCCAAGAGCCATATAAACATTAAATAATTAATTTACACCACACTCAGATGATAACTAGCTGATATAATTATATAAAGTTTTTATTTTGCCTACAGAGAAACTGAAGCAAAGGACATAAGAGCCTCATAAGTCACTGTCAGGAATATTTAGTCAGCATATTGTTATTTTAGGTTATCTCTGTGCCATCTTTCCCAATGCAGTGAGAACTCTTCAGCGAGCAAAGGCAACAAATTCTGGTTGGTTTTTCTGTATATTCAGAGCTGATGTTTCCAATGCTGTTTCATTCTTGTAACCCTAATGGAAAAATAAATGAATAAATAAATAAAAAAACAAACACTGGAGTGCTGACACTTGTGACTTTAACACCTGAAACCACTTGGGGTGGGGATGAGAAGTAGGAATTTTAACCAACTGTAAGACAGATTGTTTAAAAGATCTTGTAGAATGGTCCAAGACCTGAGAGAATAGAATAAATCCTCCATAGAGAATGCAGGTATGTCACAGAAGGAATATTAAGCTAGGATGGGTGGAAGAATTACAAGGATCAAATGGGTACATGGAATAATTAATGGATCTGTGCTGTTGTTTATAGTCCTGCGATTCTGCGTTTGTGTGACCAGTGCTGGGTGATCCTGTGTTAATATAGAACTCACTGGTTCATTCCCTGTTGTAATCAAACAGCAGTCACCAATTAGCACATATAGCTCCTTAATATTAGATGTTTTCTTTTCTAAAAAAAAAAAAAAGTCATATGTTATCATGTGGTCTTTCTAAAAGGCAATTTTTAAAGAAAAGAGACTCCCTGGTCTGTGGAGAGGTCAATTATGTATTTCTCAAGGAACCCTTGGTGGAGCAAATCAATTCAAAATGAAAAGTGGTTTGCAAGCTTCATATGGTGACTACTGGGACATGTAATTCAGCCTACCCCTAAAATATGTTACCATATTGCAGCTATTTATTTTTCCCAGAAAACATTCTAAGCTTCATATTCTGAAAGTTCTTTTTAATTAAATAAGACATTGTAATTGTCATCATGGAATAAATCAGTGTTCTCTCGGGGTTGACTGTCAAATTTAAATTTGGCAAATGTTGCCTAAACTAGTTTTTGGGTTTGCACATTTCTACTGGTTATTCTTTTCAGTTAGTTGGTAAGTCATAAGAAATCATGTATCAGTCTTGATTTCTCAGCAATTGAAATCAACTTTAGTAAAGCCATTAATGAAATCACATTGTTCCTAGGTATGACTTTGTGGAAGTTGAAGATATTTCTGAAACCAGCACTGTTGTCAGAGGGAGGTGGTGTGGCCACAAGGAAATCCCCCCGAGGATAACCTCAAGAACAAACCAGATTAAAATCACATTCAAGTCTGATGACTACTTTGTGGCAAAACCTGGATTTAAGATTTATTATTCATTTGTGGTGAGTAGCTAAATTGCCCTGTTATTAAAGCAGGCACTGGATTCACAGAACATTAGGATCATTTTCTGTGATCAAATACAACAGTGAGGGGTAATGTAGTTAATTCTTTATTGCATGTTTTATTCCTTCACTATGGACAAAAATCTTAAAGCCTTTGTTTGCGAGGAAAACCATTTTGGATCTAGTCTGTGAAATGTGGGCCCATGAATTTTGAGGAAAACAGAAAATAGAAATGATAGAAATAGAAAAGAGTCTATAGAATGGTCAATTCAGCTAAAACAAGGTAAGTATATATAGACAAACAGGTTGTATGAGTGTGTGTGTGTGTGTGTGTGTGTGTGTGTGTGTGTGTGTGTATAAAACATATTTTAAAGTTAAAAGAGAAAACAATATGTTTCTCTCTTTGATTTGAAAAGTTGTTCACAAATTTTATTACAGAATTAAAATCCTACTGATTTTAGCTTAAATAATGCCCCAGAGTTGAGAAGGGCCAATGTTACTGACCAAGAGCCTGAGGGTTAGTAATCATCTTCAAGACCATAAAATCCTACTTTGGGCCCATGAATCTGAATCCTGTTTGATACACTCATGCTTATCGGCAGCCCGGCTTCTACCCTTCTTAATAGCCATTTTCAACATCAAATGATTCCAAGTATTTGGAAATATAAAACCTCATAGTAAGCCGGAATCAACATTGTAGTTAATCCTAGCTGTTGGACCACACATGGTCATGACTCTTTATTTCTCATCCATTCATCTAACATGAACTACTGGATGCCAAGTAGAACATAGTGCTCTAAATGGCATCATTTTTGGGGTCTTTTTGTGTTTTCTGTTGGAACTGAATTTAGAACAGAAAAATATCTTGCTATTTTATGATCGAATGTTTTATTGCATTGCTCTGAGCTGTTAAACACCAAGTGAATTCTACATCAGAACACTGTCAATGAAAAACTAGCATAAGCTGACACTGGTTCAAGTTTTAGTTTGGGAACAATAGTTCATATTATTGCAGACTTATGTGGTGCTGTGAAGCAGCATTGAAACTAAGTGTGAATGTTTAGTTTCTCCATTTCTTTTCCCTTTAATGTATGTACTCAGTGATCCATCTGTTCACAGCTATTCACGGACAAAGTGGATTTGGCACCTTCAACTGGTGATGGGCAGATGGCATTAATGAAAGATCTTTTTCTCTTACAATATCAAGGACTACTACCCCAGTGAATAAGCCTTCTGTGACACCTTGGGCATGATTAAATTAAATAGTTCATAAGTCAGAGACAACTTATTTCTATTTCTATTATTTATTAATTGTGTGTATGTATGCATTCACATGTGTGAGTGCACTTGCATGTATAGGTGCTTGTGGAAATATATACCTATTTCTCTACCTAACTTTTTAAATTGTATTTATTCTTTGATAATCTCATCCATTAATACAGGGTAATTAAGTCACATACACCTCTAGTTCCTCCTCAAACTACTCCTGGATAAACTCCAGGGCAATCTCTCTCTCTCTCTCTCTGTATCTCCCTCCCTCTCTCCTTTCCTCCCTCCCTCCCTCATACACCTCACTGAGCTGCATTATTTCAGCCCATATGCTCATGCATGTGAAACACCATCTACTGGGCCACCTACTCTGGCTACAAATCATCCACTGGGCCACCTACTCAGGCTACACCACTGGAAAAAATGGTCTCTCCTCAGTGACCATCAACTACCAACAGCTCCAACTAGGGAGTGGTGCCTTATGATCTCCTTCCCTTTCCAAGCTGGAATGTGGCCCGGTTTAATCTTCTGTAGCTCTTATACAAACAACCACCACTGCTGTGCATTCAAGACTTTTGTGTTCAGAAGACACTATTGCAGCAATCTTCCCTAACTTCTGCTTTTACAATCTCTCTGCCACTTTTTCCATGATGTTCGCCAAACCTAGGCTCTAGATTTGTGATTAGTTGGCCCATTTAGGGAGAGTATCCTACAGTCACTTATTCTAAGTTCTTTAACCAGTTGTCTGTTTTTGCTAACTGTCATCCTGGTATAGAAAAGCAGCTTGTCTGATGAGGGGTGAGAGTTGTACTCTGGGTAAAAGGGTAAGTATTTAGAAGACAGTTGATACTATATCCCTTAAGCACAATAATAGTAGTAGTTTCTTCCCAGGGTCTATGACCACCTCAGATGTGGGTTCTTGGCCAAGATTACAGTACCAGCCATGATTTTCTAGGTGGAAAACTGGTACTCATTTCCTCCTCTGAGAAGACAACCCTGTGTGATTAACATTCCTAGTTTCCTTGGTGATCTGTGGGCACAAGGACTTTTGTGCTCCCAACAGACAGTCTTCATGGTCTGATGTTAACTGTTAAACATCAACCCCTTCCTTTAGCTCCACAGCTACATTCACCTGTACCTTAAGGAAATGGAAATACACATAGGACTGTTGTGTTTTTCCTGTTCATATATCAGTCTGTACCATTGACATGCATACACCTTTTGTAAAAAGCTTCTTGCACTAAATATGGACAGCTAGCATCAAATGGTTTGGGGCCCTAAACTACCAAAGGCAAAATGAGTTCAATGTCTAGGAATCTAGAAGCAGGTGGCTTTCACAGGATTTCGGTATATATAGAAAATTGCCTGTGTGTTGATCATGGTGTTTGGAAAATTCTATGTGTACTTTCCTAGGAGAGATGTTGTAAAGCCAAGTTTGAAGCAGAAAGTGGGCCTAGATGTAAGTTAATAGGGATAAAGTGGATTTAAAGTGTTCAGCTGCTAGCAAGCATATTTAACTAGTGATGATCAGCATGCTAAACATTTCAGGGGCTGAATGAAGCTGTTTTGTATACCCTTATTTAAATAGTAGCAGGCATTCTGGAAATTTGAGCCTTTGGAATTGTTTTCTTTCTTTCTTTTTTTTCTTGATGTAATATCTTTTTTAAATGTATATTTATTACTTCAAGTTACATATCCTTCATAGTACCCTCTTTCCACCCTCCCAGTTCCACCCTCCTACCCTCTCCTCCCTCTCCCACCTGTCCCACTCTTCAGATGTGGAGTGTCATCATATCAGCCTCTTTCACTATTATATTTTACAGTTCAGTTAATATTCTGACATTTAACAGGGCATGAACAGATTTTTTTGCAGGGAGCTATATCCTAAATAAATCAATACATCCCAAGAAAATGAGTTATAGCATAAGAATAAATGTGTAAGTAGACTTTATTTCAAGGGGTCATCTTTTATTTTTCATATCAGCCCCCCTCAGTTCAATAGTCATATGAGAGCTAAGAGCTTCCTCTGGCACTGGAGGCCACTAGAGATGGTAGCACCCCTAGAGCAAATTATCCCATTAATAGGTAACAAAGTCTATGTTCCTGATCCTTTTGGTGTGTTGGTTGTAGGATAGTTATCCTGTACTATATGGCTAAATTCCAATTATAAGTGACTAGATGCCATGTCCATCCTTCTGAATCTGGGTTAGCTCACTCAGGCTGAGCTTCTCTAGTTCCATCCATTTGGCTGCAAATTGCATGATTTCCTTGTTTCTTTTAGCTGAGTAGTATTCTATTGTGTAAATATACCACATTTTTTTTAACCATTTGACAGTTGAGGGACATCTAGGTTGTTTCCAGTTTCTAGCTATTACAAATAAGGCTGTAAGAACATAGATGAGGCTATGTCCTTGTGGTTTG
>CAJQZJ010004767.1:957251-978400 GCA_907164525.1 Lophiomys imhausi
CACACACACACACACACACACACACACACACACACACACACACACACTCACACACACTCACACACACATTTCTTCCACACAAACACACAAATTGAAAAATAAATTGTAAATGAAAACAAAAAGAGTATGTGTATGTAAAACATAAATAAATGTGCATATTTTTATGCATGTATGTAGTGTGTGAGGCATTACTAGGAAAATAAAATGGTTATTTTGGGGTGTTAATTTTTCAGTTTCAGGTAGAGTGACAGGACTGATCTTATTGTTGGGCAGTTTCCTCTTTGAATTACTGCAGACCCACCTTCTACCAGTGTATCTCCTCCTTAGCAAAATACTCAAATGTTTCTCTCCTTAGAAATCAAAATTACTAGCTGATCTTGACCATACAGTGGAATGTAAATTAATTCTTGAATAATTCATTAGCTTATTCTACAAAGCTGTTCTGGAGTCTCATTATCGAATGCCACAATTCAACATAGGCCTTGGGGAGGCGAATAAGATTTGGAGCCCGCCTTGTCCTGGGTGAAATGGGAGATATCAAGTAAATGTCAGCTAAATGCAAACTGAGGGTTTGGGAGAAGGAAGAAGGAGAAAATTGTGTCTCGGTGAAAGTGAACCTGCCAGTAAGAGAGAAAAGGAAGCATGAGACTCATTCCATCCACGCAGAAATACAGAAATGTGTCAGGCAGTTTACAATTTAAAGTCACACCTGTCCTAAAGATTTACATATAAAAGCAAAAGTTCTAAGACTAGAAGGTGACCCAGGGCAGCTTGGACTGTATCTACAGAGGACTAGCGAGGCAGCAGGAAGTATCACAATTCCAGGAAAGTGATTCTAAACAAGTATTGCTATGAGAACTATCTAAGAATTTTTTATAACACAGACACCCAGAATATAAGCCTATATCAGAACTCTTGGGAGACACACCCAGAAAGCTTTATTTTCACAAGTCAACTTTGATATACAGGCTCCTTAAGAGTGTTTTTTCTTGATAGGAATTCTTGCTACTCAAAGCAGAATACCAGAATTAATCCGTGGGCTCTCATAGTACCATGTCCCAGATCCTGCTGCAGCTCATTACATACCACTGAGCTAGACTAGCAACCTCAAAGATAATGGCATCACTTAAGATACAGATGGCAGGTACTCAATGTACGTTGTTACTTGAATTCACGTGTTGGCTCAGAAAACTTGGGTAAAATCACTGAACATTTCTCAAACTATTATGCAGCAAGCACAGAGTAGGATCACATGAGAGGAAATATGGTATGCACTCTTTGACATGCAAATGCCCCAGATAGTTTTGAAGGAATTATAATAGAATTTATGGGTCATGTTTAATTCTATTAAAATGCTCAGAAGAATGCCGCTCAAACTGCAATTTTCACTTTACTCCTGGGGGTAAAGAGCCCCAGGACCAAGGGTGGCCTACACCACCTGTAAACTAAACTCTGTTAACTAATATAAGTTGTTATGTTAGGCCAGTAAAAAATTACCAGCAGCTTGGCAGGAGCTTTGCCTGGGTTCGAGGGGAGTCCAGGAGTCTGGAAGTCCAACGGCCCGGGACTGCTTGGATTGAGGGCCTATAAGCAGCTGCAGTCTTTTCCCCAATAATTAAATACTCCAAGACCTTTTAATGTTTTAACACTTAGCCCTTAGCTGGGCAGACTCTCAATTAGCTACTCTAAGTTAACCTGGATCACCTAATCCCAAACTGCCATGTGCCTACGATTACCTTCCGGAATTCTCAAGACATCTGTCTCCTTCTGTGTCCCGAAGAAAGAGAGGGAATTTATGTGTGTGCTCAGGGTTCCTGTCTAATCTCAGGAAGTCCCGCCATCCTATACTCCTCTGCCCAGCTAATTGGCCATAAGCAACTTTTATTAACCAATCAAGAGAATGCCTCAGAAGGGGCAGTAACCATATCTCAGCATTGAATTCAACCTATCAGAAGCAATGATTTTAGACCTTCCCTCAACATGGCACATTTCTCTCATGAGATTTTCACCTCTATATGAACATATTTAAGTCTCATGAAGAGAAAAAATTTAAGTTCCTTAATTCAAAATATATTCAAGTCCAACACTACCCTAATTTGCATGCTCCATTGTCTGTGTAGGATCATGAGAGCAAGTGCCCAGGGCATCTGCTGTGAGAATATTCATGCTGTGTTCATGAAAAAGAGAAGAGGGGGGAGAAGGGAGATGAAGGAAGACAGAAAGAAAAAGACAGGAGAAAGGAAGGTGGGGGGAGGGGAAAGGAATAAAGGAGAGCTTAAGAGATGGGGGTAGAAAGGTGGGAAAAGAAGAAGAGGAAAGCGCTGGAGAGGTGGCTCAGTGGTTAACAGCACTGACTGCTCTTCCAAAGGACCCAGGTTCAAATCTCAGCACCCACATGGCAGTTCACAGCTGTCTGTAATTGCTGGGTGTAGTGGCACATGCCTTTAATCCCAGCACTCACTCGGGAGGCAGAGGCAGGTGGATCTCTGTGTGTTCAAGGCCAGCCTGGTCTACAAAGTGAGTCCAGGACAGTCAAGGATACACAGAGAAACCCTGTCAAGAAAAACCTAAAAAAATAAAAATAAAAAGGAAGAAGAGGAAAAATAGAGGATGCAAAAATGAAGGAAAGGAGGAAGAAGGAAAGGAAAGTAGAAAGGAAGGGAGGGAGGGGAAGCAAAAGAAGAAAAGGAAAGGAGGGAAGAAGGGAGAGAGGAGCAAAAGAATAGAAAGGGAGGAAGGGTAGGAAGAAATACAATAAAAGAAACAAAGTAATCCCTTCCCAAGGCAACTAATTCTGCTGTATTCGTGACATCACTCTTTCTGCTGGTTAGTGTTCACTGACTTGACACAAGCTAGAAGCATCTGAGAATAATAGTCTGTATTGGGAATGCACGTCCATCAGACTAGTAAACCAGTCTATGAAGCATTTTTGGAAGAACAGTTGATGAGGAAGGGATTGACTGACCCACTGTGGACACTGTCCCTGCTGGGAAGGTGGTCCTGGGTTTCATGGGAAAGCCAGATGAACAAGCCAGGAAGCTGCATTCCTCCATAACCTCTGCTTCAGGTCCTACCTGAACATTTCTGTCCTGCTCAAGTTACTGTCTTGGAAACTCCTTACTATATTGAAATTGATCATATCTGTCTGTGTGCTGTGTGCACACACTTGAATGAGGTGAGTGAGGAGGTTAGAGGACAAGCTTGGGTGTTCATCCATCTCTCGAGATCAAAGTCTCTTGTTGTTCACTGCTGTGTAAGCCAAGCTGCCTGGCATGAGAGCTATCAGAGCAGCAGTTCTCAACCTGTGGTCATGACCCCCCAAAACCATTGGAAAACACAGATACTTACATTGCAATTCACAACAGTAGCAAAGTTGCAGTTATGAAGTAGCAATGGAAATAATTCGATAGTTGGAGGTCACCACAACATGAAGAACTGTATGAAAGGATCACAGCACTAGAAAGTTTGAGAATCCCTGTTTTAGACATTCCCCTGCCTCACCACCCACCTCACCATAGGAACACTGGTATTACAGATTCATTTATTTGACACCTGGCTTTTTTTATCTAGGTTCTGGAGATTCAAACTTGGGTTCTTATACTTGCATGGCAGCCCTATACCCACTGAATTACTTATACAAAGTTAATGCCTTAGGCTCCTGTTTTGTTTTGTTAGATATTGTTTGAAATTTAGAATACATTCCCACTTAGATGAGCATTTTATTTCATGAAATGTGTCTACATACATTTATGATTTCCAGGATAAGCCTATAATTAAGTGGCTATTTTCAATGTACAGCCTCAGATATTTATTTGCTGTAGAACCATTCTTTTTAATTCATCTCTCATAAATTGTCATAGAACAGAAAGTTCAGTTAATAAATGCCCATAAGCGACAGAATTGTTTTCAATAAAATACAAAGAAATTGTGTGTTCATGAGTTGTTAAAGGGAAGATTTTTAAGGTGGAATTCATAGTACCAAATAAAACATAAAAGTTTCTCTCGTCACTCTCTCATCTGTATTCAAAGCTCCTAGCTGAAGGTTGAGTGTATACATATCAAGATAAGTGGTAAAATGGATTAAATACCAATTGCTTGTTTTATCTCTTCCCTTAAGCAGTCCATAAGAGAGCTCAGGATTCTAACTAGAAATATGATTTTTATACTTTAGGAAACCCAAACAAAGCAAAGGGGCCTTTTGTAAAAAGTAAAAAAGAGTAGAGATGATAAACATAAAATCCAAGCTATGACATAAATATATTCACAGTAGAAGACAGATACTTGGTTGGAGCATGTACAGCTCCTGGAGGCAGAGGTGGAATCCTCTAGTGGGCCATTCCTTGGAGCAGCGTGTAGACTTCACTCCACAGGTCTATCTTTGAACACTTTGTCCACTCGTCTGTGAAATGATTTACAGGACAGCTTCCCACTACCTTCATTGTGAGGCCATTCCACAGTTTAGTGGATATCATGACTGGGAAAACTTTGTAGATATAGAACCTACATTTTCTCATACTCAGTTTCATGCCCTGACTTCCAGTTAGGCCCCTGGGGAGCATCAAGAACATTTTTTCCCCCTTCATGGGGATGCATTTTTAAAAATTTAGAAATTTGTATTGTACTCCACAAGTCGCTTTCTGAAAAAAAAATGCATGTCTACCCCCGCACATCGAAGACCTCATTCTGTAGTCAGTTAACACTATATTGGGCTTTATACTCTTGCCTTGTAAGTCATGTTCTCAGTTTGCTAATCACTCAACTCGTCTCCAATTTCTCTCCATTCTGTGGACATGCTACATGAGCATACTTGTGACATCTCCTTCCTATCTTATAAGGTGGCACACAAATCAGCAGTGGTGCCCAGTTGCAAGCTGCAGTGTTCTGTTATTTCTGTCATTTCACTTTTGAGACTTCCCAGCACTTCTCTTAGAGCTTCCCATCAGAGCTTTCCCTTATAGCTAACACAATTTGCAGCTGTGGGTTTAAACAAGTCAAAAAATGTTTGCATTACATCTCATATACTCTTTACTGCAGTATATCTCTTGTATTGTGGTAGCCACTTTACATTTATTATTGATATTTAGAGGCACCATTTCACTAATATTTATGTCCTATCAAGTGATCTGTATCTACTGTAATCTCAGCATTACTGTAAGGTGAAAATAGCCAATTTAATCCACCCTCACAAAGATGTGCACATTGCACAGTAGTGAACTTACTGAAGGGGCTCTGTCAGACAAAGATCTTGTTCCTTTGAACTCAACAGTCTCATCTGTGTCTTTCATGCTGGTTAGTCATGATTACCTATGTAAGAGAAACTTTTTTTTTCCCCAAAATTCCTGGTCATTTATTTGTAAGACTGAATGTTTTCTGTCTTCTAACATGATGTCTTATCTTCAAAACACCAAAGTGTGTTTTTCATCTTCAGAATTAGTAATCATATCAACATCATGGATTTTTTTATCTGCATATTTCTCCTAAAAGCTGTACTTATTTTCATCTTTAACTAAATGTAGGTTTTGAAGAAGTCTTATAAGATATTGACCCTGTTAGCAGTGTTAAGCCTCCAGAATCACTACCTTATGTTTCAACGTTAAAGTTCATGAAGGAGTAGATCAACATATCAAAGACAAGAATGTGCAGGGAAATATTGTTTTCACAGAGGCTTAAACTAATTGAATTAGTCACCATCTAAGTGACCTACTTAGCATTACTGTTAAGGTGGTACCATTAGTTCACCAAGAAGAAAAGCGCCTTCAAGATAAAACTAAGTATTAACTGTGGTTTCATGGACAAGAAAGTAGCTCTGTGGACCTTTAGTTGTTCAGTTGCTTCACCTATTTAAAGGTATAATAACTAGAAATAAGATTAATTTTTGAGCCAACCTACAACCACCTGGGAATGTGTTCTTTAAAGTTACTAAATAAACTCACAGTTGATAAATAGTGGATTTCTATAGAGAATCTGATAACATCAATTGAGAATTTGATAACATCAGTGCCACAATCATAACCTTAGAGCCTATTCATTCTTTTAGGCCTTATTGAGATCCTATTGCATCTTAGGAATTGTAGTGGTTGCTATGGAATCTGGAAAGAAATTGAAAATGAAGAAAAGTCTCTTAAATCTCAGCTCACAGAGATGGGAGCAGCCACACCAGACCTGGCCATGGTTTGTTTCTTTCCGTTAATAGTTCCTGGAAACTTTCACACACATTGAGATCATATTCAATCTTCCTGTGCCAATTCTTCCCATATCCTCCAGTTCCTTGCTTTCCTACACAACACTGTATCCCATCTTCTTTCTTAATTTTCCTCTTAAGGATAATGAGTACTGTCCAAATATTCTTGGATATTAGCCTTCCACTTGAGCATGGTCAACCTATTTAGAGAAAATGGCCCCTTCTTTCCCATCAGCTAGGAACTGCCAATAACTCCTAAGAAAGGCGTGGAACCTTGTGCTCAACTCACTTCTCCTTGCTGAGATTTTGCCTTGTTTAAGCTTGCACAAGTCATCTGTATGTTATCACCACTGCTGTGAGTTCATACGTCCAGCAGCAGCCCTGCCATGTGCAGGAGATTCTCTTGTCCTGTAGCCATTTACTACCCTTGGCTCTTTTATTGTTTTACTCACCTCTTCTGAGATGATCCCTGAATCTTCAGAGAAAAAAAAAAGTGTACTATAGATCTTCCATTTATAATTTGATGTTGTGCAGTTTCTTGTTCTCTGTACCCCCATGAGACATGCATCTATATATTGATTATTAGAGATGGTTTCAAATAGCTGCTTCTCTGATGAGAAATGAGAGATGACTAAACTGGATATGATGATAGGTTATTAAGAGTTAGATTAATACTGTATCTACCTAGCAGAGTAAGAGTAGTTAGTTCTCCCCTGGGTTCTCTGATCTGTCGAGCTATATGTTCTTGGCCCAATAATCATGCCAACTATTGGTTTCATCTTATGCAGTGGACCTTACATCCAATTAAAAAATGGTTGATTGTTTCTTCCATGTTCATGGGACTATTTTGTCCTGTTAATATTGGGGTTCACAATGTTTACACCTGGATAAGACTAGTGATTATTTCTCTCTGATATCTGGCACCACTTATCACTATGAAATCTAGCAAGGAGGGTGAAGTTTCCAGATCAATACCCTCTTGATTTCTCCATGTTCTGTGAGTTACATATATCTTGTCTTCAGCAATAGGGTCTTGTCAAGTTCTGGATGGCAACCAAGAGATTGGAAATAGCTTTTAATTTTTGTGGAATCTATGAGACCTCACTGGCCAATAACTCCAAAAGAAGCCACTCATTTATGAGAGTTTGTTTTTTGTTTCCTAGCCCCTGCTGTCTAGTAGGGATCTGACCATACTCCTTGAAGGAGATGAGGTAGACATTCCTGAATGAGAAAGAGTTAGGAGAACTTTCCAAGAAAAAGCAATAAACCATACAAATATAGAGCTGATAAAGTATGAAATAATCATAAAAGCCTGGGGTACATATGAATAGTTAGAGATGATGTCAGGGAATACAGGGGCCAGTTCAGAAAGGTTAATGCATTGATCAAGAGACAGAAAGTCCCAAAGAACCATGGAGGGATCTGAATATGGAGATTACATGCAGAGTTTATTACTTGCTGGACTTTCTTTCTGGAGACCAATTTAGCATGCCTATGGAGAAAGGATTGCAATTGGTCAAAAACAGAGAAAGACTATTTAGAGGAGATGTGATATATTTCAAAAACTGTGAAAATACATTTTGAAAGACTAAGAAAATATGGGAAGAATTCTGTGATGAATTTGGAAGCATCTGTGCATAGCTTTCTGCTGTACAAGACACTATCAAGTGAAAATCATGGTATTTTTCTTGGAGAGAGAACACAGGATAATGAGCAAGTTTTGTAGATAAGTAGACAAGTGACATTTTGGGGATGTTGACATTGAAGTACCTTTGGAGCATTCAATAAGAAGAGTCCAGAGGGAAGGTTCTCAGCAAAGAGTTCCTGGCCTAAAATTTAGAGTTAGACATCATTGGTGTATAAACAATTGAACAAGCCAGGGAATTCAGCACATTGCTCAGGTACTAAATATTGAGTTTCAGAATCCTGGGAAATGATGACATTTGAGATGTCAAGAAAACTAGTGACTTCAGAGGGCAAATAGTTTAAAAGGTACATTAATATAATATCATAAAAACTAAAAAAAGGAAAATGTCAAGGAGAGAGACATCAAGATGTTAAGTGTGAAAAAGAGATCAAGTTTCTCCATGGCTAAAACAGTAACTGTATTTGACAAGTATTGAAAGATTTCACTGACATGTGTGGCTGTACAGAAAACTGTAGTTTCTGAAAGACATCTGAATTCTCTTACATTTATATATGTTCCCAGGATCAAGAAGAGTGTGGCACACATCAGAATACATCTCTCGAGGTCAGTGGACAACTTGTAGAAGTCAATTCTCTCTGTACACCACGTGAATCTAGAATATCAAACCAAGCTTCTTGGACCCATGATCCATTTTTCCAGGCCCAAAACATTTGATTTTAAATATTTAACACACACACACACACACACACACACACACACACACACACACACACACACACATACCCTGCCCACTTTAGCATATCTATGATGGATACATGAATAAAGAAAAAGATAGAAATAGAGAAAGGGAGACAGCATTGGAGAAAGACAAAAGAAAGGAGGGAGGGGGAAGGGAAAGTTTTGCCAATTTAGAAAGTATTGCAATCTTGTTTCTAAATTATATTATTTTATTTATTTTGCATCCCCACCACAGTTTCTTCTCCCTCCTTTCCTCTCAGTCCCTCCTCCACCTCCTCTCCCACTTCTTCCATCCACTCCTCCTGAGGTTTCTCTTCAGAAAATGGCCATCCTGTAATGGATATCAGCCAGCCATGGCACATCAAGTTGCAGTAAGACTAGTCAACTCTTCTTCTATTAAGGCTACAAAAGGCAACTCAGTAAGTGGAAAGGTCCCAAAGACAGGCAACGGGGCTAGAGATAGCTCCTGCTCGAATGTTAGGAGTCCCAAAAGAAGACCAAAGTATACACTGTAACAAATGTGCAGAGGGCCTATGTCAGGCCTATGCAGGCTCCTTGGTTGGTGGTTCAGTCTCTGTGAGCCCCAATGGGCCCAGGCTACAAATATTAATAAGTCATATTATAAAAGTATAGATTCAAGAGCCACACTACTGTAAGGTAAAGAATGAATTCAAATTAAAGTCAACTAGAACAAAGCAATTCATGAAGCTTACACATAAAAGGAAAGCAATATACAATAATTATATATAATACTTAGAAAAAATAAGGAAATATTTTTCAAGGTGCTATTCATAATCATCTTTCCATAAGTCATAAACAATGAACAAGTAAAAGAAAAGGGTAAAGACCTGAAAGAAAAAAGGTCACATGATGAGCGACATTTTTAACCTCTCTGCAGCAGAAATCCAGATGGATGAGTCTAGGTACTAGTGATGGGGCACCCACAGGATGATTTCTGCATGGTAGACACCATGATACACTCTGTGTCAACGGAATTTTGATAAGAGAGAGCTTGAAGTAATGAGTTGTGACATCTATAGGCTCAATAGGAAGCTGATAGTGTGGAACACAGAGGGATTGAGTGTCTGAAAGGCTCAGTGGAAATGAAGAGAAGGAATTAATACAGAAGAATCAAGGAGCATGAAAAAAATATTGAGGTCCTATAATAGTGATTCTCAACCTGAAGGAGACCTAAGACCATCGAAAACACATATATTTATATCACAGTTCATAACAGCAGCAAAATTACAGTTAGGAAGAAGCAACAAAAATAATTTTTATGGTTGAGGTTACCATTACATGAGGAACTGTATTTAAGGGTGGCAGCAACAGGAAGGATGAGAATGACTGGCCTACGAGATGCAGTGCATCTGAGATCCAAGAATGGGTCTGCTGACGGAAGAGTCAGGAGTTTCGAAACAAAAGTACCCTCTGTGGTACTTGGTAAATGCTGGCAGAATGTTTTCAACAGTGAAGAACATAAGTGCAAGCACACACACGCTATGGTACTTCATAAAAAGCAGCACATCACCAGGACATAGTAGTGAAACCCTCAGCCAACAAGACAAATGGCCTGAATTTGGAGAAAAAAATAATAATATGTGGGTTTGTCTGTGTATTATTTACTTTTACATCTCTACGATAAAACATCATGGTCAAAAGAAACAAGAATGCAAGGGTTTGGTTTTGGCTTATGGTTCTAGAGGGGTAGAGTCAATAATGACCTAGAAAGCTTGGCATGGCACTCAGAGCAAAAAGTAGAGTTGTGGGCAAGGCTATAAATCCTCCTAGCTCATCTCCAATGATGTACTGCCTCCAGGAAGCTCCCAGATCCTGAAGGTTCTAAATCTCCCCTAACAATACCACCTTCTAGGGGCCAAATGTTCAACTATTTTCACCTATAATAGACATTTCTCACTCAAGCCACCATAATCAACAACAACTATAGTTGAATATAGAAGTAGTTGAATACAGAAGCAATAGATGATATTGCTTTCCTTTGAGTCTCAATCCCTTTCCAACTTTTATAGTCAGAGTCCTATGACTGTTGGATGCTAGAAATTCCAAAGGTTGTAAGGACTTGGATGGAGTCACTCAATTGCCACATATCCTTTGGAGCAGAATGAAGACTTACTTTCCAACGAGAGTTAAACCATTTATAGCAGTAAAGTGTGAGCAGCTACTGAGAGCTGAGAGATCCCCAAGTTATGTCTGCAATGATTTAGGAGTTTACAAGGCATTACAAAACAAAATGTATCTTCTCAGAAATAACACTGGGTTCATGTGGCCTGTTTAGATGTTAACACACTTAATAGATTCTAGACTGAAATCACTCCAGCACTGTCAGAAATCCAATATCAAGTTTGCTGTTTATTTTTAAGAGAATATGAAGTTCAGGATAAAACATCTCCCAAAAGCAATATTCTTTACCAGTTATAGTAAATCCTTAGCTTCTGATTTCATCGCTAAACTAAGGCAATGGCAGAAGATAACACAGTATTCTCTTGAGGCAGCGCTGGCAGCTACCTTCTATTCTTATCTCCTATAAAAGTATAAGGCCTTTTGTTGTTGGCATTACTCTTAAAAAGTAACTCATCTCCCATGCTCCACATGGATTATCAGGGATGTTTTTCTTCTGTTTATCCTGATAAAATATGTATATATGCATATATGGTGCACAGGGCTTGGCTTCAAT
Organism: Lophiomys imhausi; assembly: GCA_907164525.1. NCBI lineage: Eukaryota > Metazoa > Chordata > Mammalia > Rodentia > Muridae > Lophiomys > Lophiomys imhausi. The sequence continues at coordinate 968,514 of CAJQZJ010004767.1, forward strand.
TATTAAAGGGAGAGTGCACAGAAGTGAATGCAGCTACAGCAAAACTCCATTCCTCAGCTTCCCTGACTCAGCATCCCTTGACACTGTGTTTAAATACAGTATTCTTTTGCTACGAGCTGTCTTTCTCCATTCCTAGTCTGTCTGTCATTCTGCCTTTCATAACTCAGAAGCATCGTAGCAGACCTCAGGGTAAAGGTGAGTCTAATTATGTATCTTTTATCTGAGCTAAAGTTTTGGGCTTTCCTATATTAAATGTGATTTTTACTGTTTTCTCCCAACTTCATGAAGAGATTTGAAAAAGAGCACCTGTTCCATCTGATGGCTCTGGAAACAAGTAAGTGCTAACTCAGGGCACTCAGTACTGTCAACCTGTCAAGTGAAGGTCTAGGAGAGAAAACCTGAGAGCAGCTACCCGTGGCACTCCAGACTCTGCTGCAGCTGTTAAATAGGGAGCTTTGTTCCCTTGCCCCGGCTGGCGAGAACTTGTTGAAGTGCCAGGCTTTTTCACTGTACACAGTAAGCCATTCCTATTACTAAGGAGGCCTCTCCCTGCTCATACTGTCAGGAGTTCACATGAGACCCCTCAAGGGCATGGATTTCACATTAAGATCTGATACCATGCAATAGACTAGTGTGAACTGGACTGTTCTTCCCTTCCAACTCACCCCCTCCGCCACCAACCAGCACCTCCTTAGGAGGAGACTCTCCCCTGTAAGTAAGAGTTTACAATTGAACTGTTTCTATACATAGGCATTACATTAGGGTAGCAGTGCTCAGAATATTGGGGAAATCGGCATCAAAATCAAACACAATCAAGTGCTGATTTTATGCCTTTTAAAATAGATCCTCCATAACTACTAATAAGCATGAAGACCTCATTGATGAGTTCTGATGGCACTGAGGAATCACTGCACTTTGTAGGGCTTTGAGCAGATGGGCCCTTACATTCTCATTGACTTGCTATTTTCTGTGGAAAAGAGTGTATCAAATGGTGATACCTGACATGCTTATTGTAGCTTGAAGACAGTTAGTGGCATTGTTTGCATGGGCATGAAAATTCTTGTGGCTTCACAGATATCAGATATTCAGAGAAAATGAGAATATACTTCACTGCCAGTATTTTAAGATATCTTAATTTCTCTGTTGCTATGACAAAATACTCTGAGAAAATCAACTTAAGGAAGGAAGAAAGAGAGAGGGAGGAAGGGTTGGAGGGAGAATGAGAGGAGGAAAGATGGGAGGAAAGAAGGGTAGGCTTATTTTGACTCACAGTTCAGGATTCACGGTCTGTGAGGGCAGGGAAGTTAGAGCAATGCAAACTTGAGGCATTAGCTGGGCACATTGCCTTTTTACAGTCAGAAAGCAGAGAGAAGTAAATGCTTGTACTGAACTCACTTTCTCCTTTTTAGACTATGCTATATAGTCTAGCATCATATTTCAGGACCACAGCCCAGGAAATGCTGCCTCCCACAGTGGAATCTCTTTCCATCTCACTTAACCTAATCCGAACCTTATCCCTTATAATCATGCCCAGAAACCTGTAATTCTAGATCTCTTCAGGTAGACAATTGAGATTAGGCATCACATAAGGCATATAGTATCATTTTATAGCAAACAAGAGTTTCAGTACCCAGATCCCAAGTAAATCCTCAGTAGACATGATGAGAAGAAAAAGTATGTGACGAAATAAAGGCCATTGTTTCTTAAAACATGCACTAGAGTGAAAAATATCTGGACTAAGGCAGAAGAGTGAGATTGAATGCTGACTCTTAGGAATTAGCTACATTTTTGGAGAGATGTCTCACGCATGCTACAGGCAGCCCCCAGGGACCCACAGCTGTGTCTTCACTCAGTGAAGACACTAATGAGCAGAGCAAGGGAGTCAGAGCTGTGGGAGAAGCCTGCGAACCTGGGACACTCCTCACAGGGAGGGCACAGGTGCAAGGGTGGGAATGATAAAGCCAAGACAGAGAGCGACACAATATCTGAGTACTGGAAGATCTCAAAATGATTGTAGAGTCTCTTCCAACTCCAAAAGTATAGTATTTCATCTCTGTGTTAGAAATAGCAATAACAGATTACAGTGTAGAAATATTCTGACCAGAACTAGGAGTTGGAATAAAGGATGACCCAGTCCAAGAACAGGCTGAACTCTGAATTTGTAGTTTCCACATGGACAGGCCCATGTGGAAATTACAAATTCCACAACAAATTTTAAAATTCCATCACCAATTTATAAAGTGTTTATTTCTTCTCATCCTAATAAACTCTTATTTTGAAGGCTGCATAAAAATAGTCTTTTTCGTACACATGACCATTACATTTAAAAAACTATGTAATCACCCAACTGTTCACATTCAGTTTGTTTACCAGCCATTCCCCTTGCCTGGAGAAATGCCTAGCAGGAAGTAGGGACTCTAACAATTGCTGAAGGTGGTGGGGGAGGTTCAGTTGTGTAGAGAGCACTAGGGAGAATAGTTACAATTTTCTTTTCTCCTAGGAAAAAACCTGCAAAGATATTTGCATGCCCCTGTCTAGTGCTGGCAGAAGTGAGAAAAACTGAACATTTCAAAGCAAGAATATGGAAGAACTGAGGAACAGAGTTACTGGATCAGTCTAACCCCTCAGTGGTCAATTTGGAAATAGAATTAGAGAGTTGCATTTGTAGCAACTGATTTCTGCCTCTAGCAGCCATCAATATAGTCACCTTCTGAGGGGGCATAGAAGTACAAACACTGTACTTGTTTTCCAAAGAATGAAAAGAACTTAAACTATTTTAATCCTCACATTAAATGTAGTGAGGGTAAGTGCCCCTTGCTTATTTACCATTCAAAAATCATAAGCTCAGAGTCACACCTCCCCAAGTCCTCCAGTAGGTCCAGGTGGAGTCTGATATAGAAAATTCTGTCCTCATTTGACACTCTGTAAAGGCTGCTTTGACAGGCTGATTCTTAAATCCCTTCCTCCAGACCCATGTCCATAGTCCTTTTCAGCAAGGTGAATCACAGGAGTTTCGGGACTTGCCTGCTTTTCAAAGGCAAGGGGTTTGATTTTATTTTGTGTGTCCTCAAAGATCCTCTGAAGAAAACTACCAGTGGCCATTTGATTTCAAGCATCATTGTGGTCCCTGCTGGCTGTGAGATAGCTTATAGTAATCCCACTGAATCGATTTCTGCAGACTGACCTGAAGAGTCCTCATGAGACTCTTAAGAAATCCTCATTGCCAGCTTCCTCTGAACAGGCAAACATTCTAACTCCTCTTCGAGAGGAGAAGGTAATTCTGTGCCCTGCTGAGGGAAGAGATAGGACAAAATTGTATTTCAGTGGTAAAATGCATCTTGAGGGTTTGATTAACAAAGTAAAGAATGACTCCTAATTCTATGATGGCTTGCCAAGATTCTGGCCATATCAGAAAGTTTCTCAAACTAACAGCAATGAATTTCTTCCCATGATATTTTTTTTTCTTCTATCATCACTCAAAGTAACTGAGGTTTACTATTTCTTTTATAGGAAACACATTATGCTGCTTAAATTCACTAAATACAAAAAGGCAGATTAAAAACATGCCTTCTCCCAACATCTCTACATGCACACAAACACACACACACACACACACACACACACACACACACACACACTGAAAGGGGTCCACAAGAACAGTGCAGCAGATTTGGCTATATTAAACCAAGGCACCAGGTACTAGATCTGCCTGAGGTGATGAGGCTTATCCCTTTAGGGGTTTCTTCCCAAGTATGTAGGCAAATGACGGTCAGAAGGAAAGCTCCATGGAAGTCATGACCTCGGTGGTTTTGGGTACCTTGATAAAGTTTCTAAGCATGTCCATGAGGGATCTTCTAGATTTGGTTAATTGAGGAGGAAAGACCCACCGTAAATGTGGGAGGTAGTCTTCTATGGGCTGGGTACTAGACTGAATAATGAGGAGAAAGCAAGATGACCATATTCATTCATTGCTCTCTGCTTCATGAGTGTGGGCAAACACAAACAAAAATGCCCCTGTTTCAGTGACTGCCCTACCATGAGGGACTGTACCTTTGAACTGTGAAACAAAATAAACTCTTTATTGAGTAACTTCTGTCAGATATTTTGTCCAGCAACAAAACAAACCACTAATATACTGTGGTTTTCTCTTTTAAACTTCAAACATTATTTTCTCTCTAAAGTCAGATCCTGCATATTTTAATTACCACTGAAATGATCTGAGTTTTCAAAGATAATTATTTTAGCTTGGGGATTTTAGTCACACGGTCTTACTCTTCATACCGATTATAATTCACATCTTCTCTAATAATAGCTTTAACAATGTTGCTAGCTTTGGGCTAGGACAAAGATAATCTGTTTAGAGGATAGCAGTCAAATACAAAGAAATTAAGTAATTCTTGCTAAATTTAGCAACGTCATGAAAATGATGTTTTGAGTTCTGATCATGAACTGAGACTTTCTGATGCTGGAAATGCATCTCAGGTGCAGGGATTTTGCTCAGCATTCATAAGACCCAGGCTTCATCCCTGAGGCCACTTTTCCCCACCAAAGAAACAGTACTTCCTTCCTCAAATACGGTTACAGAAATCAAAGAAGCAAATAAAGAGAATGTTTTTTCTAGACTTTATACAAAGTACAAGAAATTAAAATGTGAATAGCACAGGCCTGTGTTACCTCTCTTGGCTTTAAAATGAATTATTTCCTTAAGGTCACAGAATGATTCCCTTGGCCTTCCACTTTAGCCTAGCAGTATAAACAGTGTTTAAGATTAGCTGCATGATATCAAAAGTACAATCTCTAATCATTTTCAGGCTCTTATAACTGCACTACATGTTCCCTTTGAAATGCATTTAAGAATTTATGGAAGCCTGTACTTTGCACAAGCCAAGGTTTGTTTGTCTTATATAAAAAGATTCCTTGCAAAAAAAAGTTCAGCAGAGATCAAAGTCAGGAGTTGAACTCAAGTCCAGATGTCTGAGGAGATTCTCAGTAACCAGGCTCCTTCCTCAAACCATGACAGCACCCTGTCTAGTGTTTCCTTATCTCTTAAAGCTGCTGGAGACATGATGAAGCACACTCTTTAGGGAGTTTTCACATAGTGCTTGAGGTAAAGTCTACTCTACAAATGGCAGCCACTACTACAGAATGGTTACCCACAGACTCCTCTTCCCCCCACATTTATGAAAAATAGATTTTTTGCCTCATACAATATATTCTGATTACATTTTCCTCTCCCTCTACTCCTCCCTGTTCCACCCCACCTCTTCTCCCCTCAAAAGTCACTCTGATTTGAAAATAACAGGCTTCTAAAAGATAAGAGCAAAGCATAATAAAATATAATAAGATAAAGCAAAAATCGTCACATTGAAGTTACACAAGACAAGCCAACAGAAAAAGAAAAGGAAAGGAAAGAAAAGGGGGAAAAAAGGCCCAAAAGAAAGCAGAAGAATCAGAGACCCACATGTATGTACACTCAAGAGTCCCATAAAAATAACCTGAAAACTATAATATATACACAGAGGAACCCGTTTGCACACCTGTACTGAACAAGCTCCTTTTCATGCTACTTCAGTCTCTGTGAGTTCACATGAGCTTTGCTCAATAGATTTAGAAGGAATTGTTCTCCTGGTGTCCTCCATCCCCTCTGGATCTTATACTCTTTCTGCGTCTATTTGAGGTTTCCTGAGTTATGAGTGAAGGGACTTGATGGAGACATTCCATTTAGAGCTGTGAGTTCCAAGGTAACTCTCTGTCTGCATAAGTCTGGCTGTGGGTTTCTGTATTTTTCTCATCTGCTGCAGGAGGAAGCTTCTCTGTTGATGGCTGAATAAGTAACTGATCTGTAAGTATAGCAGAATATCATTAGGAGTGATTAGGAATCATTATCACCATTTTTTGCTTTTCTTTAGGACCAGTAGCATTTAGTTTTCCTTGAGTCGGTGGGCCTTCTAGTCTCTGGTTCTTGTCCACCAAGCAGTGTCAGGTATAGTATCCCTCTACTGAAATGGCCCTTAATTCAAATAAGACTTTTGTTGGTTACCCCCACAAGATTTGTGTTGCCATTGCCCTAGCATAACTTGCAGGCAGGACAACATTGTAAATCAAAGGTTTTGTGGCTGGGTTGGTGTTCATGTTTCACTCTTGGTAGCCTGCAGTGAAACTGCAATTTAATTATCAGCCTATCAAAAGCAATGTCATTAGCCACAACACTTCAGAGCACCTTCCTGTACCAAAGACAGTAGAACATGGGGGTGAAGGTCCCACATAGGCACTGACTTGACCTCTCCATGTCCAATGAGGTGTGTGGATGTGGTCTTCAGCAATGGGGCCTTGCTGTCGGTCTGTGGAGCAGCCCATTTTCTTGGTAACAGCCTGGGCTGTTTGGGAACTTCCATGGGACCTCTTTGGCTAACAACTAGAAAATGTGATCCAGTCTTAGTACTGGAAATTTCATTTGGTGACAAGTGATGGCCATATGGGATTCCATCTTGCCCATTATTTGAAGATTTCATTGGGATCACCTTCATATATTTTAGGAGTTTTCCACTCCACTAAGTTTCCATAACATCTATCAAATGCCCCTCAATTCTAGCTGTCTCTCCCTGCATCCCCTTCCTCAACCCCATCTCCTCTCACCTATCCTCCTGATCATCCCTTTCCCATTCCCACCAAACCCTGAGCCATCCATAAGATCTATTCAATTTCCTTCTTCCAAGGAGATCCTTTTGTCCCCTTAGTCTCTTCCTCTATACCTAACCTCACTAGGTCTGCAGAATATAGCTTCATAACTTACTTAACAGCTAGTATCCACATATAATTATTATCTTCCTGGATCTAGGTTACTTCTTTTGTTTTATTCCCATCCACTTGCCTGCATATTTCATAATGTCATTTTTTAAACAATTGAGTAATACTCCATTGTGCAAATGTGCCACATTTTATTTGTACATTCTTCTTTCAGAGGACAATGAGGATGATCCAATTTCTAGTTATTGTGAATAGAGCAGCAATGAACAAGTTTAAACAAGTATCCTTGTGGTAGGGTGAAGGGTCCTTGGGGTATATGCCCAAAAGTGATATAAGTGAATCTTGAGCTAAAAAAACTCTAATTTTTCTGAGGAACTGTCACAGAATTCCATAGTGACTGTACATATTTGCACTCCCACCAGGAATAGATAAGTGTTCCCCTTGCTTCCTCACCTTGCCAGGATGAACTCTCACTGGTATTATTGATCTAGCCATGCTGACAGGTGTAATCTCAAAGTAGTTCTGATTTTCATTTCCTTGATGTCTAAGGACATTAAACATACCTTTAAGTACTTCTCAACCATTTGAGATTCTTCTATTTAGAAACCTCTATTTGGATCTATACCCCATTTTTTAAAACTTGGATTTTTTTCTTTAATTTTCATAGCTAGTTTCTTGAGCTCTTTATAGATTTTGGATATTAATCCTCTATGGAATGTAGAGTTGGTAAAAATCTTTCCCCATTCTATAGGTGACCATTTTGTACAACTGACTATGTCCATTGCCTTATAGAAGCTTCGTGGTTTCATGAGATCTCATTTATTCATTGCTGGTCTTAGTGCCTGCACTATTAGTGTTCTCTGTTCAGTACGTTGTATCCTGAGCCAATGAGTTCAAGGTTATTCCCTACTTTATCTTCTATCAGGTTTGGTGTATCTGGTTTAATGTTGGGGTCTTTGATCCATTCAGAGTTTAGTTTTGTGTAGGGTGATAGATAAGAATCTATTTGCATCCTCTGCATGAATACATCCACTTTGACAAACATCATTTTTTGGAGATTCTTTTTTCCACTGCATATTTCTGGCTTCTTTATTAAAAATCAAGTGTCCATAGGTGTGTATATTTATGTTGGTCCTTCAGTTCAATTCCATTGATCAACATCTTGTTGTTTATGCCAATATCATGCTGCTTTTATTACTATATCTCTGTCGTACAACTTGGAATTGTAGATGGTGACACCCCAACAGTTCTTATATTACTCAGGAGTATTTTAGTTATCTTGCATTTTTTGTTTTTTGTGTGTGTCTCCATGTGAACCTGAGAATTGTCCTTTCAATATGTGTAAAGAATGTTGCTGGAACTTTGATGGGAAATCCACTGAATCTATAGATTGCTTTTAGTAGGGTGACCATTTTTATTATGTCAGTCCATGAGCATGGGAGACCTTTCCATCTTCTGATGTCTTCTTCAACTTCTTTCTTCAAAGACTTGATGTTCAAAGACACACAAATCTTCCACTCGCTTGGTTAGTTACCCCAAGTATTTTGTTAATTTTTATTTTACGTGTGCAAGTATTTTCCATGCATGTGTCTCTGTAGCACCAGCAAACCTGCTGCCCCCAGAAGCCCAATAATAGTGTCAGACCCTGTAACAGACTTATAGATAGTTGTGAACCACCATGATGGTGTTAGGAATCCAGCCTCGATCTCCTAGATGAGCAATCAGTGCTTTTAACAGCTGTGCCTTTTCAGTAGCCTTCCAATGATTTATCTTAATAAAAAAATAATTTGATGATTTTTTTCTGCACCTAGCTTCTCAGCAACACATCATAGCAAGATCTCCAATATATTTTTCCTTAGTGTGATCTAAGCTTTCTATAATCATTTGTTTGGGGGAGGGGAAACAAAAGACATGACAGAAACAATTACCAAAGTTGTACTTTTTGGTTTGAAGTTTTCTGCATAGTGCCTTTAAAGGTTCCATCATGAATAATTGTGTGCATTAATGAACTTTCTTAAAAATCTATCTCTTCTCTCCAGTACCATGTTTTCAGTCATGCTATAAAACCAGTAATTACAGGTTGTCAATTTTTGTTTGTTTGTTTGTTTGACTTTACTAATTTAGGTAGATGTGTCACTTTGAGCCAGCAAGCACACCATGATGGCTTCTGGCTTTCACAAATTAGTTACATGACTTCCTGCTAATTAGTGATTTCAGGTTTCTTGTATCTCTAAGAATCTTATTTTGTTATGTTTCAGAGGCAAGTTGATATTTTCTACCTTTGAAAAGCACTATTTGATTCTTGTTAATTATTCATTCTGGGCTTTTAATATGCTTCTATTAAGTGTCTTTGGCTCAAGGATGGAAAGATGAATCAGCAGATAAGAGTGCTTGGTGCTCTGACAGAGGACCACCATTTGGTTCCCAGAACTGATGGCAGGTAGTTTATAATCACCTGTAACTTCAGCTCCATGGGATCTGACAGCCTCTTCTGGTCTCTGAGGGCACCTGTACACATGACCATGTACACACAGAGACACAGTTACATATGTAAAAATGAAATTTCTTGCCAGTAAAAAATATGACCTTCCTTCCCATATTATTTTTAGAAGCTGTTCACGGATGGTGAGTCAAAGTATGATCCAACAAAGTATGGAGAGGAATTTGGTTTGGACATTCACTAACCGTGTTCTGTAATTAGACATGTGGCAGGCTCAGTCTGCTAGAAGAATGAGTGGGGTGTATGTTGGCTTATGATCTTCTGTTTTCTCTCTCAGATGAACCCAAAGGAGCCACAATTAATGCTAAGTTATCTGAAGGAACCCCTTCCAACAGTGGAAACCTCCACTTGTGTCTTTGTCTTTAGTGGCAAACAAAGATAGCTATTGAAAACACTTTTTTGTTTTATTTTATATAGAATTGTTTTATCCCCAGTGAAATTTGCTTTAATTCAGCAGGTAATTTGTTCACAGAGCCTAGTTAGTAAATAGCTGTCTAACTCTAATTTAATGGTGAATTGCATGTTTTGTGGCTGCTCTTTACTACCCCCCTTCTGTGTATGTGCATGTGTGTGTGTGTGTCTGGGTGTGTGTATGTGTGTGTGTGTGTGTGTGTGTGTGTGTGTGTGTGTGTGTGTGTGT
>CAJQZJ010004767.1:992077-1010177 GCA_907164525.1 Lophiomys imhausi
GAGAGAGAGAGTGTGTGTGTGTGTGTGTGTGTGTGTGTGTGTGTGTGTGTGTGTGAAGATACAGCCTTACTCTGTAGCCCATGGTGGCCTAAAACTTGCAATATTCTTCTTGCCTCAGCCTCCTTACTTTTGGATCACAGTTTGGGCCACCACACCTGGAATAAAAACAGTTAATATTTTGAAAGTCAATGTTATTATTCTCTCCTACTTTCTCTGGGTGGAGGGAGAATGGCTGAAAATGATCTGTTATTGTCAAGAAAAGAGCCTGCAATGAGTGAGAAGAAAATCTGGTCAGATAATTCTGTTCAAACGAGGAGTTCCAGAGAGAAGGCCTCCTCTCCAGTTTCCAGAAAGACAGGCTCAAACTATAGCTGTACAAGCTTGGGGACTGTACAGAATATAAGAAGTTAATAGACCCAACCTTCACTTTCCCAGGACTAATAAAGGAGGGGAAGTGTGTCTAATTAAATCTGTAGGTAATTATAGCTCCAAAACCCAAATTTTGGTCAATAATATCAATCTTATACTTCCAACATCACAGATGCCCAAAAGATAAAGAAAAATAAAAATCTTCTCTAATTGAAGTTGCATTTACTTTTTCTAATAGCTATAAGTAGAGCAAAATTAGGTACATTCTATGTATGTTCTTGCTAGCAGCTGCCTACTACCACCTAGCTCACTGTAGGCTAACTGAACTAAACTATGATTCATTTAAATGAAAATCCTATGAACTTAGGTGCACTGTTTATTTCTTTAGGCTCATAGAATAAAGTTAGGCATTTCCACATTAAGAAGTAATAGGCCTTAGGTCCTACTAAACTGGACTTTAAGTAAGAGGTGACTTGTAGAGTTTAACAGCACAAACGAGACCCAGCTCCTTGTTTCTTGAAGGAAAACTTGTTTTTTCAGAATGATATGTTATCAAAGTAATGCCTAACAAAGGGGAAAGCCTATCTACAGTGTAAGTGCTCTGATGAAATTTTAAACAATGGCTGTGGGCTGTGGTTAGGTGGTTACAGCCCAGTGGTAAACACGCTTGCCTAGAATGTGCTAGGACCTGGTTTCAATCTAACAAAACAGAGCGAGAGAGAGAGAGAGAGAGAGAGAGAGAGAGAGAGAGAATGTGGAAACTGAGAGGTGGAGGAGAGGGAGCTAGAGAGAGGAGAGACAGAGGGAGGGAGAGAGGGAGGGAGGGAGGGAGGGGAAACCGAAATGGGGAGGGAAGGGTTGAGACAGTATAAAATATTAGCAAATGTGTTGGCCTACTACAAATTAACAATTACAAATTGTTTTTATTTTATTTTCATAATCTTATTTAACTTTTGCTTTAACTTTTTTTGTTGCTTCAGGTTACATCTCCATCATATTGTCCTCTTTCCCCCCTTCCCAGCCCCGCCCTCCCACCCTCTACCCCCCAACCCTTCTATCCCACTCCTCTGGAGTGGAGTGTCCCTACATAACAGTCCCTCACCCCAGTTCAGCAGTCATATGAGGGCCAAGAGCCTCCTCATACACTGGGGGCCTACAAGGCAGCACCACCAGTGAAAAGTGTCTCATTGCCAGGGAGGGAAAACTAAAAAACAAACAAACAAACAAAACAAAACAAAAAAATAAATAAATAAAAATAAAAAGTCTATGTCCATGTTCCCTTTGGTGTGTTGGTTGTAGTATAGATATCCTGTACTATATAGCTAAAATCTTATTATAAGTGAACAGATGCCATGTGCAAACTTCTGAGTTTGGGTTAGCTCGTTCAGGATGAGCTTCTCTAGTTCCATCCATTTGGCTGCAATTTGCATAATTTCATTGTTTCTGATAGCTGAGTAATATTCCATCGTATAGATGTGCCACAGTTTTTTAATTCATTCTTCAGTTGAGGGACATCTGGGTTGTTTCCGGTTTCTAGCTATTACAAATAAGGCTGCTATGAACATAGATGAGGAAACTTCCTTATGATTCTGTGAGGAGTCATTGGGATGTATACCCAGAAGTGGTATGGCTGGGTCTTGAGGCAGAGCTATTCCAAGTTTTGGAACATAGAATATTTTTTGCTGTTTGGACCACCATGTGTCAGGAGACATGTTCCTGTATAAGAGCATATATAACAAGAATTGCAGGTGTGGAGAGACCAGATTCATTGGGTATCTTTACTTGAGAAAACAATGTAAGTCACATGAAATCAAACTGAACATACCTGGTCATCACCCCTCTGACATTTAGGTGAAGTTGACCATGACCCTCCTCTTCTCAGCTACCACTGACAGTAGGTGTTTCTGTGTTCAGCCTGACCTCATTTGTCTGCAACACTAATGTGGGTCAGACCCACCGAGAGCTGAGATTTGGACCTGGACTTCAAACACTCTAAATTCATTCAAGTTAAATAGATGGATGGCACGACAGCATCATTATTTCTGTTTTGGGCAGAAAGAGATATAAATTCCAAAAGGTTCACTGACATTATCTAAGTAGAGAGATGTGTCATGACCTGCCTTCACTGGCTATAAAGCTATGGGGAATCCACTGGTGTTTAAAGCTTAGAAACATGGGCTGAAAGGTACAAAAAGGGATATTGAAAAACTTCCCTGAATCTTAAGCTTCCCTTCACTCTTTTTCTTAATGTTTATTTCGTAGACGGGCTGCAAATATCCCCTCGGGTAGTGTTCCTAGAGGTCAGGGACTTGAATGATAATGGTGTTAATATTCTTCAAGCCTAATTCAGTGCCTTTCAGACATTCTGTCATCTAGAGCCATTTCTTAGAACATTTTGGGTGAGTGTTTACTAGTTTTAGAAAAGTTACTTAACCCCTTGGTATCTGAGTCTCCAGAAAGATGGAGATAGTAATGTCCAAGTAAAAGCTTTTCTTGAAATCAATACAAGTGTGTGCAAGAACACATGTCATAGGGGTTCAGTAAATTCCCATTACCACATTACTTCATGATGTTTTTGAACCTTAGAAATCCAGCAACTGGCTGATAACATTTTATTGAGATGTAGTAAGTTAAATTTTAGAGATAAAAATGGCGAATGTTTCTACTTTCAGGATATTCAGCCTACAAAAGGAATTATAAATTTTAAAGTATTTCATGGTTTTAAAGTTAAAATACCCCAATTTTGTATACAAACTAAAAAAATAAGTGTGAGCTTTTTTTCCCTAAATTTGTGGTTGATCTATAAAAATAGTTTCCACAGTTAGAGAATGATTTACAGAAGGGGGGAATCTAGAATATCACAGTAAGATTATAAAGCCCATAGGGTGGATAGACTCCTGGAGAATTTATGAATCTTGAAGAAAGCTGAGAGCCCCTGCTCGTTTGTTATAAAAATGCGGTTGTTCATTTGTTCCTCTCACCTTCCACCCTCACCCCAGTACTATAAACCTATATACTACAACATCCTTGTCACCTCGGCACTTTTCCTAACAGGTTTGTTGTGTTGACCCCCATTACGCAAAGGCTGTGTTCCTCGGAACTTCCAGGTGGGCATCTCAGAGGCAGCCTTCTTGAAGCCATGCTCAATGCCATGGGTCATCTTCATGCATCTAGCTCTCTCCACAGTACAGCTGATTCTCAGCCCTGGTTTCTCAGCTCTTCCTTAACACCTTTTCTACCACATTCTAGGTTAGGTTAGAGATGAGAGCTTCCAGCATATAAGACAATAATCCAACTTGAATTATTGCCCCCTCTGTATATGATTGAAAAGATTATGCTGAAAAGAATCTGAGTAATTTCTTTGATTCATGAATTAGCTGTTAGCTATTGAATACCAATTCTTAGCACACACACACACACACACACACACACACACACACAAATGTGGCACAAAGACAAGATTGTGTTTTCTTTGGTTCCACCTTGCTCCTACTGGCAAACCTAATGTGGTTTTAGAAGAATATCTGTGAGTTGTATTTGCTTCTCCCACTAGGAGCCACATAGTAGGAGAGCAGAAACAGTAATGGTCAGTGTGCTTCCATTAACTTTACAGATCACTGGAAGAGAAACTGGAGATGGTTGGCTTTTGTCCTTGTTTTTTCTTAATTACTCAAAGATTACATTTCCTCCATTGTGAAAGTGAGCTTATATTTGTTCATAGTCTGTATAAAGATTTTATGTGGTCATATATGAGAAATTCATACAGTCCCTGGTATTTGTACTCTAAGAGGGACAACAAGACAGGGCTGGGTTTTCCTCTACACCTAAAATCTCATCTGTTGTATAGGACAGAGTGTACATTCATATGTCCATTTTAGGGTAGAAATAGAATTCTTATCACAGCCCAGGTAACCTGTGCCTGGACTGCACTTCAAGGCTGGGGATGTAAAGTACTTCCCCATAGGGCACCATTCTACCATGAACCACTGTGTCCTGAAGAAGATTAGCACCATGAAACCTTCTTACCATTTCTAGAAAATCGTCAGTGCAGAACCTTAACTGATGTCAAAGAGCCATTTAAAAATATATAGAGAGAGTGAATTGGAAAGGATAGCAAAATTGGCATTATAATATCATGTCTACTCAGGTGAAATAAAGGAAATTAGATCAAAGTAATGAGCCTTTGAATTAAGTTTGGGACATCCTTGCTGTTCAGCCATGACGATGGAAATCACAAAGGAAGGGCAGCCCCTTCTCCTAAGCTCCCAGGGAAGCCCACACTGGAGTGTGCCTTCTAGTTGGAACACATGAAGCCTTGAGTTCTCATTCACTGTGTACTCTTTTGTAATCAGTCTTCTCTGGCTGGAAGCTTGGTATCTGGTGCAGAGTGCCTGCTCTTGGACTTTCATGTTATTTGCATCCAGTCAAAAGAACCTGTTCTTTCTAGTTCCAAACTGAGTACTTTTGTGGTCTATGTCCCCTCTGTCAAAACTGCTGGGTACTACAGCAGTCACACCAATGACTTGATGCGTTAAACTGTCAGCCTTGTAAATTTCTCTCCCTGTGAGAAATCGAAGTAAGCAGTGCTTGGCCTTCAAAGCATTGCTACACCATGAAGTGGTACTTCCAGGGGGAACGAAAGTTGTGTACTTTCAACAGGCTATAGACCAAAAGAAGCAAGGGCATTAATTGCAGCTTTACCATTTTCTCTTCACTTTCATTATTCTCACAGAAACAAGTGTAATCATGTGTGGAAGTTGCCTAGCAAAAGGCTGCAGTAAGGAAACAGCTCAGTGCTGATGTGCCCCTTCTCTGCCTTTGCAGCCATCCTGAACCTATCGCCCCCCCCCCCCCCCATTAACTTCATGTGTTTACTTTTCTATTGAACAAACACATTGTCATGATCCCTGGCAGCAGATTCAGCCGGCCCTCTGTCTCAGCTTGCTCCACCAGCTCAGGGATACGGGAGCCAGCCTGAGTGTTTATCTCAAGGTGACACTTGTAATGGCTGACTGCTGCACTTCTTAATCCGTTCATGCAATCCTTTCTGCTTTGCTTGCAGTTGGCAGGGCTTTAGAAGCAATAAAAATGGTTCCTTTCCCTAAGACAGAGTTCATTCAAAATCAAAGCTGGATTGATTATAGCTAAACTTATGACATGCCTTTACAGGAGAAGAAAAAACAGCAATAAATTATTCACAGTGATTATTTAGCATTTATTTGGGTCCCCACAGTGTCCTGGGCTCAGCACATAGCAGGAATAAACCGCTGCCCTTGAGAATCAAACCCAGCTGTCTATCTGAAAAGGCTCGGGCAGCCCATCAATCCGGGTGCCATTTAACTCCCATTCAAGGGTCACCTGGCCATATGGCCAGTCTGTCTTACTCTCACTGAAGTTTTCAGAATATATGGAGTTAATGGACTCTTGGCCCATATCTGTGACTTCTCCTATTTTTTTCTTTCTCTCAGAAATATTTTTATTTTGCTATCATCCTTGTCTTTTGATATGTGCCTCAGGAAATACTCCTTCCTGCTCCTATGTTTCCACCCACATTTAAGATGGGTCTTACCTTGTCAATCCACCCTCACAATCACAAGTGTGCCTAGGAACCTGTCTGCTGACAACACTACCATCACAATGGCTTAGATTTGAAAGCTTAGCATAATAATCTAAATTCATAGCATCCCCATTCAGTATACTCCTTAATAATCATCATATAAAGTAATGTTCAAAAGGGAGAGATAGAGGAGAAAAACTGGCACTTTCTTTCCTTATTTTAACTATCGACTTTTAAAGGGGGAAAACATAAAAGAGGAGAGAATCCAGTGAATTAAGATAAAGAACAGAAGCCAGCATTCATCACATAACAGATCCACTCTATTCAAGTTTTAAAATATCTCATTGTTTTAGAGGAGGAAGCAGAGGCTCAGAGCCCTTAAACAACTTTCCACTGAAAGTAGACACTAAGATAAAGAAAGCCATATCCACACTGCAGATCAAGACACTACTGCCACCTAGGATTTGGTGCTCACACATACACCTTGTTCTCCCCAACTGGGATTGGATGGACACATGCAACCTTGTTTGCCCTACAGTACCATTCTCACCAGTGCTTGATTAGCTTTGGGATTAAAATGAAAAAGCAAAATCTATTTCTTCATCCTGTTTATTTGTAAATACTTCAGTGGCAGAAATCCTTAGATAACATTAGAGCAACAATATTACTGTAGCCCCTATGTAGCAGAAATTATATTTAAGTAATGGTTGGGACATGGGTGTGTTTAGAACCAAAAAGCAACTGATGCTGTTAATTTGTTCCTTAAGATAAATGAAATCATTTAAAATTGACAAATGTTTCATTCTTACTTCTGAACTGTTTTGTTGTTTATATGTTCTTTTTGCATCATTTTTAAGGTACCAAGGCAAGACCTGGTGGCACATGCTTGTTTTCATAGCACTCTGGAGGTGTGGTGAATCAGGAGTTCAAAATCATTTTAAGTTTATACCAAGTTCAGCACAAGCCTGGGGTACATGAAACCTGTATTAAAAACATTACATATGCACAGGGTATAGGAAATTTTAGCAAAGATTTAAATTTCGGCTAATGATTTGGTGTTATTTTGAAGGTCAGGTAGGATCATAAGAAAAATTGGATTTTTTTTTTCCAACCGTAGTGCTCCATAGTAAGATTCTAGGGACAAGTGTGACACCCACACAAGGCTTGTCTCAGATCAGAATCTTTGCTTCTTGTTGTGTTTGTTCAAGTGCTGCCTGTGTGTGTTTGCCTACTACAGTGGACCTGGACAGGCTCAATGACGATGTCAAGCGTTACAGTTGCACTCCCAGGAATCACTCAGTGAATCTCAGGGAGGAGCTGAAGCTCACCAATGCCGTCTTCTTCCCACGATGCCTCCTCGTGCAGCGATGTGGAGGCAATTGTGGTTGCGGAACCGTCAACTGGAAGTCCTGCACGTGCAGCTCAGGGAAGACAGTGAAAAAATATCATGAGGTATGTCATTGGCAATGCCACACCAGTGCTGTATGCAGCTACCCTATCTGCATCATCTTGCATCTGTGGGGTGCTGGGATATGGTGCCACCTAACATGGTTGGTCAAGGGACTCAGATGGCTCAGTATTTAAGAGCACTTGCTGGCGTTGCAAAGGATATGGGTTTTGTTCCCAGCACACACATGGTTGCTCAAACTGCCCTCTACACAAGTTCCAGAGAATCCAATGCCCTCTTTTAGCCCTCATAAGCACTGCACACACATGATGCACATACATACATACATACATACAGACAAAGTGAAAATAATGAAATCTGTAACAAGAAATATGGTTGGTCAGTTATTTACCTAGACCACAATGTGGTAGGGAGCTAAAATTCTACCCAAGCTAAGCACCTTGTCACAAAAGCTAATTCCTTCCTGAAGAAGGGACTCATGGTTTCAAGTACAGTGGACACAAGTGTTAGATTAAATAACTGCATGTATGACAGAGGCTTTTTAGGACCTTCTCATCCAGCAGGTGGAGAGGTGTGGTGTCTGTTTACAGAACACAGCTGTGAAAGCTAGATGACTGTAAGAAAATGCTAAAAGCTAAACTTTAATTCAATGGAATCATACTTTAAAAAAAAAAGCAAAGATTAAAAAGAAAAAAAATCTTAGACTTGACCTAGACCCCCCTATACAAATATAGAGGATAGACAACTTGGTCCTCATATAGATCCCTTAACAAGTAGGGGTGGGGTGGTCTCAGTCATGGACTTTGTTACCTGTTAGTGGGACCCTTTACCCTAGTGGAACCTCCAAGTTGGGCCCCAGAGCAAGAGGAAGCTCTTAGCCCTCATGTGACTGATGAACTGAGGGGTGGGGCTGATATGTGGGGGCCCCTCTGAATACCGGAGGAGTAGGATAGGTGGGAGAAGGGGTAGAGGGTGGGAGGGAGGGACCAAGAGGGGAGGAGGGAGAGGGATGTGATCAAGATGTAACTGAAGTAATAAATAATAAACGTGTTAAAAAAAAAAGAAAAAGAAAGTAAATTGTAAGAAACCTCATTCTATAAATATTGAAGTAGTTTTTGTTTGTTTTCCTGGAAATGCTTATTTTTCCTAAATAGTATTCATTGGTATCTGGAGACTTAGCTCTTAGATTGTGAAAGAAGTATACAAATGTAAATGTACAGATCTAGATCAGGGGACACGAATTAAAAGAGAGACAGTGTTTGTAATAGCAAGACCACAGCTGACTGAGGCACAGGGGAGGGAGGGAGTACCCAGTGCTGTAAGAATGCATTAGCTCACTAGCAGCTTGTGAACCTCGCTATACAGGAAAGTCCTTTCTACTGTATTCATAGATAGTGAACCGGGGCTGCAGGATCAGGAAGAGGTGAAGTATCCATAGAAATGTGTTTAAAAATACTCACTAGCGTGTGAAGCAGACATTGCTACTGGGCGGCTTCAGACGCTAAGGAGATGGTTTTATTGCCAGTGGTAGTTGGTGAATAATCATGAGTACCTGAGCTTAAAACCCAACAAAACAAAGCAACACAGAGACAGTCTCTCAAAGTAAGACTTTAGATTTGGAATAGCAGGTTTGAGAACTGGGCATGGTGGGTTAAGTTTGTAATTCCAACATTTCGGAAGTAGAGGCAGGGGAATAGCTGCAAATTGGAGTTGAGCCTAGGCCATCTAAAAGTTTTGAGGCTAACCTGAGCTTCAGAATGAAACCCTGTCCAAAATAGACTAATAAACAAATAAAATAAAACATTAGTTTGGGGTAGGTGCTTTTGAATTTTGTTGTTTTTGGGAGGGGGAGGCTGAGCATACAACACTGATGCACAACTCTCCCTGCATCATCCTGGGAGAGACAGGTCACAGTCCAGCGGCCACGCTCAACTTAGAGAAGTGGAACTCACCATTTTACACCCACACAAATGTATTATCTTAGTCTTAAGAACAGCTGACTCCACCCCACAGCTTTCAAAGGGAAAATAAAAGCTGCTCTCATATCAACAGAATGCTGTTGGCCTCTGCACATTGTGTTTTATTTTTGTATGAACTGATGAACTCTAGATTGGAGGTTGTCCTTCAGTCTCAGAATGTCAGTCTTGTGATGTTTACCAAAAAGGATAAATGCGGGGCTCAATAATTGGTGGGAGTTACAATAATGTCGGAAGTGACAAGGTCTACCTTGCAGTAACTGTGAGCAACAGTGTGCAGGGCTAGGCTTTGAAGTATTTGTGGACTTCTTTCCTTTTATCTGGACTCTGAGGGAAGAGGCTTCAGCTTGACTTTTTTTCCCTCACATTTCTAGTTGTGGAAACTCCTAAAATGAGTGTTGCATTGCAGACAGTTGTGTCTAAGCAACCTGAAGGGCCCAGATAGCACTCTTTCATTACTTCTCTTGTCTCTGTACACATGACAGTCATCCTTGAGCTGCTTCTCACATTTAATAGAGAAAGAGGAAAGCCCTTGATCCCTTTGTTTTGTTGTGAAGTATAAAACATTGGCATTCTTTTGAAAGTGCAGCACACTATCCAAAATGATCCTGCCAAGCACAGGATAAAAGCACCCAACCGCATCAATCACTCAGTCAGTGATGGCACACCTGAAACACACACGCCTGTCAACTTGCCCTCCGACTCCTAAAATATTCTGAAATGTGTCCTGAGTGTCACTCTCAGGTGCTCTGTGGAAAACAGCGGGGAGTTTCTTCCATTTCCAGAAACAGGCATAGTTTGAGCTTCATCTCATTAGGAGAAAATTCAAGCCCTTTATCCTATTAGTTCTGTGCCTATATTCTTACCTCTGCTAGATTAAAGGCAGTTTCCCCAGTCCATGCTTGTAGCTGATGAGATGTGAAATGAGTTTCTATGAGAGATGATGGCCTTAAGGGAATAAGAACTTGTCACATAGTGAGCCTGTATGCTTCTCTGCAAGTGTTTCACTGCTCAGCATTCAGAGATAAGAATGTTCACAGTTAGAGAGCTCTGGGTGAAGCCAACATTGTCACTGTGTGCACAAGCCATGACACTTCTCTTGTAGCGGGGTGAGCAGACGTCAGTACCGGACAGTGTTATTTTCTGCTTCCAAACTGCAAGTGCTAGGGAGATGGTTTAATGGATGATAGTGCTTCCTGTGTAATCAAGTCCCTGAGCTTAAATCTTTGTCACCCATATAAAACCTGGGTATGATCACATGAGCCTGTGATACCATCTCTACAATGGGTAGAGATGGGGAACCACTGGGACTGTGGACTGCCAGCCCAGCTCCATGTTCAGTGAGAGACACCAACTCATGATAATAAGGCAGAGGGTACTTAGAGCAAGGAAAACAGAGGTCCTCCTCTATCAGCTACATGTAGATGAACACAGGCACACACAGAAGCACACATAACACACACACACATGCAAACACACACAACATACTAAGTAAATGAATAATGCTGATATATATTATATTATATATATATATCATTAGTTAGTTTTGTAGGTTTCCTGATTCATGTTCTTTTTACCATTCATCCTACTCATCTTTGAACACATCCTATAAAATTAGAAAAATGTAGTTTACTCTGAGTTTGTGACTGTGGCCACTCTAATAAGAGAGATTGATAACAGAAATGCATGCAGATTTAATGTTTCATATGACACAGAAGTTGTTCCAAGGAAAGGAAGATCCTAAAAAACAGATCAGCCTGAGTGGAGTTGCATGTGGCAGATATGGTGAAGGGCAGATAAGTGGCGGTGGGGTGTGAGCCAATGCTGATGGACTAGGACCCTCCATCTGCTTTGGTCAGTCTTCTCCATCACGTTCTCTGAACGATGGCAATGCTTTTTTCATCAGGATAAAAACTGCACACTGTTCACACTGTGGTCTCTTCCTTCATCAGGATTCAGGGCTCATGTGAGGATTTCTCATTGTGCCATGGGGGGTTATGACCTATTTCACAGGAGACAGCTGAGAGTGGCTATCTAATGCCTTATGTCCTTCCAAAGGATACTTCAGGTAGTGGCTCTTCAAGAAGTAAGGCCCAAGACTGGGACCATAGCTCAGTCACATCTCAGGCCCTAGATTCAATCCTACTTCTGCCAATTAATAGTAATAATACTGATAATAATAACAGTAATAATATTTTGGTTCTCCCCTTCATAATGAATAGTGACTGTTTGTCATTGTTTAGACTCTAGGCCACAGATATTGAGTCAACAGTCAAAAACTTAGGAGACAGCCGTCAGACTTATTTATTCTATTTGTTTATTTTCTGTGTCCTTCTCCCATTGATACTGTCCTAATGCTGTGTATTAGTCATGGTTGCTTAGAAAAACAAGACTGATAGAAATGAGAGAGAGAGAGAGAAAGAGAGACAGGGAGAATTCATGAAATTAGTGTATGTTTGGTTGCCTCAGCCATCCTAAGTTGGCACTAAACACCTGGAGGGTTCCTGGGGAGCAAATGTTCTTCATTCAGACCTCCAAATGGAAATGCTGGCTCTGAATCAACAACACAGTAGGGAAGCCTATGGAGAAAAACACTTGGTCTGAGATGCTAGCAAGCAAGCTGTAGTCTGTGGCATGTGTCTTCACAAGTCAACTGAAGCAGTCAAGAGAGCTCTTCAGTTTAGGATCCCAACTCACTGACTTTAGAATATGGCAAACTGACATTGAAATCAACCATCACACACTAGCTCAGCTGCATGCACTGTCCAGTGGAATCGATGCAATGATGGCATGAACTCTGTATATTGATATTGTCACAGCCCAAGGCTGTGAGGGACAAAGAGTTCCAGGCAACTTATGACTGTCAAGCACCTGACATGTGCATAATGCAGAGAAAAACTGAGTTTTTAAATTGAATTGCATCTTAAGTAATTGATGGCCACATGGGCCAGTGGATGCCACATTGTGTAGAGCTGACTTTCTCTATTGCTAGTGCACTTACAACAGTGGTTTTCAACCTTCCTAATGCTGCCACACTTTATTACAGTTTCTCATGTTGTGATGATCCCCAACCATAAAATTATTTCATCACTACATTATTGCTGTAACTTTTCTACTTTTATGAATCATAATGTAAATATCTTCCTAATATATTAAAATGCAAATATTTTCCTATGGTGTAACACAACCCTTGTGAAAGGGTCATTTACCTCCAAAAGGGATTGAGAACCACTCATTTATAGCACCTAGAATAATCTTTGCCTCTTTGTACGTTAATATAGAATTTTATAAAAAATTAACATCTGACTCTAGTAGTGTGAAGGCTGGAAGATTTAGGTGGTCAGTTATCCCTGAAATACAAGATTCATAAGAGTAATGTAATGTCACTAACCTATTCTAGAAGAATGAACAGCAAATCATAAGACACAGTACTGAAGAACAAAGGCTCAAAGGGATCCACAGTACAGTACTGAGATGTTAAATCTAAGCTACAGATTTGAAAGAAGTGTTCTGTTACTTTTTACATATTTGAAACTTGTGTTACTAAAACTGATATTTAACATTGCAAAATGAGACCTAAGAGACCCCAAGAGCACAGACTTTCTACGCTCTGCAAGAGGTAGTGGTGAAGTCTGGAGTCGTGAATGTAAGTAAGGACAATTAAAGTAGGGGGAAATTTTTATTATCAATTTTCTGGAAACAGCTCTGCTGGAACTGACAAAGAACCTTTGTCACCCTTTGGAGGAACCAAGACTCATGCCTGCTTCCCTGCTGTGTGAGAGAGAACCGGGGCAGGAAAATGGGCCAACCAGGAAATAAAAGGACCTAGGTTCAAGCCCTGCCCAACCAAGAAGTAGCTAGTCAAAGGAACCCCTCGGTCCCAGAGAAGCCTGAAATTTGAAGGTTCTAAGAAGCCAATAGCATGATATCCATCCACTGCTCCATGTTCTTTCCCCTCAGCATCTCATACTGAAATTGTATAATATGAAGGAATTGTTGGCCAAAGGTTCATGTGATTGCGAAAGAATGGAGACACGGTGTGGGATGCTGCATGAGTATAGATAGCTTGTGCAAAAATGGAGTCTAGTCAATCTCAAAATGACAAAAATAACACTTGTGATTCTTCACATGTGGGAATGTGGGGCGACTGACATCATCCGGAGATTGTAAAGCAAGTATGGACAGAACTTTGAGAGCCAACTGCCTGACTGTCTCAATGCTGACTACTCATTCACTTGCCAAGAGAAAGGACTCTTCCACTTGTTCCAGTACTGAAACATATGTATACACTTTTCTGTCTCCAGCTAGCTTCACACCAGGCCTTCCTGAACAACCTTAGCAAACTTGCAAGGGACCTGACACTCTCTAGGCCAGTAAAGGCCCACCCGTGTCATAAACAACATCTGAAGGTGTTCTAGAACTCTGTGAAAGCCAGCTCCTGTAACCGAACTTTTAAATTATTATTTATCACTTATTTGTTTATTACTAAATTCACTTATACAAACACCAACAATTTCTTATCTATTAATCCTATAAAATCCTACAACCCCTTTAACCTATCCACTAAACCTATTGATAATTATAACAACTACTTTCATAACCTTTTAGAATGATACAGTCTCTGGGGCAGGTCCTCAGTCATCAGGAATACAGTCTTTGTCGTAGATTCTTTAACGCACTTAGCAGTCCTTTTTCTGGATCTCTCAGATGTAGGTTCGTCAGGGTAAGTTGGTTATTGCAGTCTCACCTTAAATAAGGCTTCATGCTTTCTTTTCTGTGGGAGACTCCAGCCGTCTGCAGGCCAACTTATTTCTTTTGAATCAGGAACTCAGCTGCTCTGCCTCAGTCCTTAAAACCAGGCACCGTTTCCTTTAGGCCACTGTTTGGACAGATCAAACCCCTCTAGGCAAAAGCTGAGCCACAGGGTCCACTCCTTGGCCTTTTGGTGTCTTGCTCAGGCTTTCTTTGCTCACCGGCTTCTTTCTGCTTCAGCAGGACTCTTGGAGCTCTCTAGCATCAGGGGCCTCTTCTCTTCTGGGCTCCACTCACTGTCCTCAAATAGGAGGAACTCTGTTTCAGCTTAATTTGGGCTCCGCCCACTTAGCAGCTGAAAACAATGTCAGGCCAGATACTTTGTTTCTTCAATTCTATTGAGTCTTTCCTGTTTTCCTGACTTCAAACTTGTTTTTCAGTCTATTGAGTCTTTCCTGTTTTTGCTGACTTCATGCTGATAATGCTCTTCAGGCCCCGAATTAAGAGACAGTATCAGAAACTCCTATATATTTTCTAAATCTATCTAACTCCTACAAGCTCCCATGTTTTCCTGTAGCATGGAGGCTAAATATATGTGTGGTGTACCTCTTAAGGTACACTAAAATTATTTTACCATTTAATTCTATAAAGGTTCCCAGGGTAGTTCATATAAAGCCTTCAATTAGAGAAAATACCTACAGATGTCAGGATTGCCTTTTCGGAAGCATTTTCTACACCCTCACTGTACCCCAGTTCTCTGTCACCTTTAAACTTCTCTGTGTGTCATTTAAGCTGTTCACCAACTCCCTTTCTTTAGGGGTATTAGTCTTTCTTTAGTGTCTTGGGCATGGTTTAGTACTTTATACATACTGTTCAACCTCTGCTGAGTCAACATCCAGGGGGAAAAACACTACTCCTATTCCAAATGCCTTTCCTTTGACACTTCAGTTTCAGAGTAATTCACTGTCTGTCATTCCTTAGAATGCTTGAATGTCTGCATTCATATGAAGTCTTTACATGTAAAAGAAGCCAATATAGAAACAAAAAATAGGAGTTTGTTTACTTCCTTGTTTGCTTGTTTTTTTCTTAAAGAATTGAATGTCTGTTGAATACTGCCTACCTTCAAAGTTAAGTAAAAGCTCAAATAAAATCTTAATGATTCAAGCTTATATGACACATTTGCCCTGACATATGTACTTCTAATTCTATGTCATTCATCAATTTGAGAACTGTTACAAAGTTTTTAACATTTTTTCATATATTCCCAATAAAGAAGGGCTCAACTCAACAGATAGCTCTTTCCACCTGGTATTGTTTTATTAGTTTAATAGCCTTAGAGCAATGACTCATTCACTGGTTTATTGGCAACAAGGCAAAGGGCTGTAGTTAAACTCTCTGTGTGATTGTGGCACTGGTAAACAATAAAGCTGAGCATCTCTGACTTCGTCGCATAAAAGCCATCAGCTGTGTCTGTCACTCTCCATTTAGTAAACCTCAATTTTCCTGGCTTGATGTGGTTTTTCCAGACAATGAAAAGGAGTCAGGATTTCCATCTTCACCCATAGGTGCTGGGTTATGGCTGGCTGCCGCTCAGCAGATTTTTATTTCTGTGTGTATGCTTGCAGCTGAGAATCACGGTTTGGAAAATAGGAAAGCATTTTGTGATAGTGCCTATTACCAAGTTCCTTTGGCTGCTGTAATTAATTCAACGGCCCCTTACCTTTTAAAGGTGGCTGGGTAACCCATAACCTACCAGTTTGCTCTCTCTGATAAAAAGCTTTTCACTTTTCTTTTAACTTTCCATGCTCCCTCAAATCAGCCTTGCTTTCTTCATCCTTTCAATACAGTATTCCTGAACTTAAGACTATTACATTCTCTGAAACCTTTGAACATCAGTGCTGTGATCAGCCACTAAAGCAGGCCAATCTCCACTTTGTTGAAATAGTGCTTTCTGACTTGACTGGGGAAAGTGTCTGTCAGTTAATTTTTTTTCTTATCAGCAAAACACATATATACTGTACTCTTATAGCTTATTATAAAACACAGTAGAAAATCGCTGAGCAATCAGAAGACCAATTAGGAAACCTGCCCAGCCTTTCGTTCTTATTCCCAAACATTCACTTTACCATCAGTTGGCAAAGCAAATCAACAGAGCAGTGATGTTACAGGGGCCTGACACTGAAAACTGTCAGTCCTTGACAATGATCTTCTTTAAATAAATACGCTTAGGATGCTCAGCTTCTTAGGAATCATGTCACTTCCTGGTACCCCCCAATCCTGTTTACATGCAGATCGTCTGGAACAACAATAAGGAAAATATATTGGAGAGATTCTTGGTGAAATCGGGTTCAACCCCTGTCCTGTCCCAAACATTCTTTCCAAATACGGCAGAGTTTTCTGTCATGAGCAGAGCTAGTTGATACCCTGACTGCATTTCTTACTGAGATTTTCCCTGAAGAATAAGATCTTTGTATAAGATTGCTCTGGTCTCTTCCCTGGTGCCATACATAGTTTGCTTTGCCTCCTGTGCTTGCTGGAGGCTAGTGCCCAGGGAAGATGTGAAAGAAAGCAAACTTTCCATGTATTTCCCTATAAGCAACAGCACCCATCGAATTTACTGAGATGGGTTCCTTGAGATCTACTTTGTTCCCAAAATTCTGCTCTGATGGACAAGCCAAACCTTTTATGGCTAAGGACCTGGTCTCGGCCACCTAGAGTTTATCTGTTTCTGATTCTCCCATTTACTACCTCCATGACCCTGTTGAAGCAAATAACTTAATCCTTCTCTTAATATGTCCATTAAATTAGAAAGTAGATAATTCATATAGCAAAATTTGAATAATTTCGTAATTACAAATCCACTTACAACAGGGTCTGGCATCTAGGACATCCTAGATCCAAGCTTTACAATCCAGTTAACAGGAAGAACATAAAATTCATGTATGATGCAAATTATGCATATATAATTGCATAGGCTCATAGAAGAAAATAATTATATGATCTTCCATAAAACTGCAGTTTGAACTGACTGGAGGATGGTCCTTTATTCTTCTATTTTTGGAATCATTCTTTTGAATCAAACTCCAGGCCTCTTACTTTAATGAACATAAAGACAATGTTTTGTTTTGTTTTTTTTTTTTTTTGTTTTCTCTGCCTCGCTGGAGAGCCAATGAAACAGTATTGCTAAAGGCTAACTAAAAGGAGACTGTAGGTGGTAATGCTCAGTGCTAAGGAGACTCGGCATATTTGTTCCAAAAATATGTTTTGGGTGTGGTTAAGACTTTCAGACTGACTGTGAGAATAATGAAATGTCTGAGAACAGAATTCATAGTTTAGAATTGTGGAGAGTCCATGGGAAGTTATGCACTCATTAAAGTAAGTTTCCCCAATTAGTCTTCCGTGAGAACCAACGCCTACCAAGCAAACCACAACAACTTCGCTGCACTGCACACTTGGGTTCAAGCAAATCTTTAGATGCAAAAGTAAA
This sequence comes from Lophiomys imhausi, assembly GCA_907164525.1. Lineage (NCBI taxonomy): Eukaryota > Metazoa > Chordata > Mammalia > Rodentia > Muridae > Lophiomys > Lophiomys imhausi. The sequence goes on from CAJQZJ010004767.1 coordinate 1,009,627, forward strand.
TGGCAGGTATGTAACAGGGATATTTTGTCAGCATTCTAGAAGCTAGGAGATAATCACCTGTCCAAGGTCTATGTCACAGAAGACTAGATGAGGGGCTTCCCTGCCTTTAGAGCCTTGCCTGAGTAATCAGTGAAACAGGCATAGCCATACCTCCCATGCAACAAACGGTATCCAAAGATGCGAACGCATGTACAAATTTTTGGAGAAAGGGTAAGGTACTAAATAATGTTTGTCAGTATCATAATAAAGAAAGAAACAAATAAAACATTCAGGGTGGTGGAAACGTATGTACATAAAGAGGAGAAACAATGAACCATGAATGAGCTTTGAAGATGAGTTTGTTATTTTACCAAGTGCGTATCCGTGAGACAGGCTTTGGCTCAGTGAAGCCTGCAGCAGAAAAGAAGGCTTAGAGTCACTTTAAACTGGTAATTTGTAAAATTATTTTAGGACCCAGTGGGATAGCCTTAGCAGATAAAAATACTTGCTGTGCAATCCTGACACCTGGGTTCAATCCTCAAAATTCAGAGTAGAACAGAATAAACTTCCCA
>CAJQZJ010004767.1:1010187-1089740 GCA_907164525.1 Lophiomys imhausi
CTCTCTCTCTCTCTCTCTCTCTCTCTCTCTCTCTCTCTCTCTCTCACTTTCTCTCTCTCTCTCACACACACACTCACCCACATATACACCCATACAAACAAACAGTAATAGTAAATAATTTTAAAAGAAGAGAAAATGTTTTAAATTACTTATTTTAAAAGTTATTATACATACTGATTAAGTATGGTAACACAATGATGATACATAGGTATTAATGTGCAAATATTTTTGCTGTAGCTGAGTCTTACATTACAAAAGGCATTACATAGTCCCAAAAGAAGTAATTTTGTGGCCACTAATGGCCTTCTGGGGGAGGGGAGGAGAGTTTACTTCAATCCAGCATTTATTCATATTGCCATAGTCTGCTAAAAATTTCATTATCCTGTCCTTGGTGGTAATATGCTTAGTATTATATTTGCTTACAACATGTGCTGTGTTCAGAAGAGCAACAACCTATTTGGATAGTACTTAGCACAACTTAGGTCCTTAGGAGGCTACCAATGATGCCTGCTAAGTCATCTTCCTAATAGAGGTGAGGCAGGGGCATTATTCCATGAAGAATAGACTCCTGCATGTTACATGGTCAATGGCTATTTGCAGAAATGTTTACATGTGCGTATTCCAACAGCAATTTAGCTCATTCTTTGGACTTTTCAAGGGCTTATACACTAATTACCAGAAGGGGAGTGAGTGGGTGGAGTCTGGATGAACTAAACCCCAAGGACTTTCTAACAGGAAATATACTTCTTATCATAGGTATTGAAGTTTGAGCCTTTCCATTTGAAGAGAAGAGGCAAAGCTAAGAACATGGCTCTTGTCGATATCCAGTTGGATCATCATGAGCGGTGTGACTGTATCTGCAGCTCAAGACCACCTCGATAAAACACTGTGCACATCTGTACATTATGCATGAAAGGACTCTTAGGTTAAGAAAATATGGTGAGGGACCCTTGCCCCACCCTAAGCAACCAAAATTCCTTCTAATCTACTATGCAAAAACTACAGGTGGAAACCTCGCTTTGTTAGCACCATGGCAAGAAGTATATTTCATCAATTTCTATATCCATAAGCATAGGAATTCACTTATTAATAGTATGTGAAAATATGTATGTATACCTAGATACATGTCTAGCTCTACGTGTGTAAGTAGATGAACTACTTCATTCAGTATATTTACTGAATATTTACTGAGGTCCTCCAGAGACAAATGATTAGATTATTACTCAATATTTTGCTAAAATAATGTGTCAAACTATAAAACACCTTTTTAGAAATTCAGAAGGTACATTTCTTTTAAAACCTTGTGTTACAAGATGTATCAGGTCTTGTTCTCTTGAAGAAGCCATTTGTCCATTGAACAAAAAATGAGACTTTCTTATGTATGTATCTTAATTATATGAAGAAAATGCATAGTTTCTGAGGATAGAAGTAAGTATTTAAATATTTTCTTCATGACATGCAAAACATACCTACAAATGTGGAAAGTAATTATCAGTCCCCAAAACTAAACCAAAGTAATAATTTGATTAAAATCAAGTCATTAAGCTCTCTTTTATGTATTTTGTCAAGGCAAGCTAGTTCACTGAGTACCCTTCTCAATGAATTGTTCAGGGGATTGTAAGCAGAATTTTGGACTTTTTTTCATTCTAAAATCTGCAGAAATGCAAGTGTTTTCAGAAATAACATGTCATAATGCCTGAGCCTTTGAACATGATACTCACAGCCAGACCTGGGTGATAGAAAGTTAGAAATAAGTAAATATTGACATAACTGGAAATTAAATGGGCTATTTGATAAAGTCCACATTTAAAGATGGGTCTAAGTTCTCCAAACTGTGGCAATAATTTTCTGTGCTTTGCGTTGTGTTCCTATTTTTTCCAATATATACACATGGACTTTATATCATGTTATATCAAACAAGCCATCATGGAACATTTGTAGCCTAAAAGCTTTTATCTGTTAACAAAACAACTAACTTTTATTGATGTAAATCGCTAATCTTATACTTGAGATTCTGAATACCTATTTCTGAGTCAGCAGAAATCAGTTGTGAGATCTCCTAATCTTTTCAAGTTTTCAGACCTTGTTCTACAGAGCCATCTATAAGTTGTGGAGGCACACATTTGGACCTGCTTTCCCATTGGAAAGTTGTTTGCATTGGTTATTAGGAGTGAGAGTCAATTTTCCTTCATGGCTCCTCTATATCTCTTCTGAAGAGACTGAGTCCAGAAATGGAAGTCATTCATTGCTTTCTCCAAAGCAAGATCCTTAGGAGGAAACACTGAAGTCAAGTTACCGTAGAGGTGCCCCCAGGAAACTATATTTTTCTTCCTGCCTTTAGAGTAGAAAGGAGGATTGATTTCTTCCGTGAGTCCGGTGCTGCCTCGAGCACAGACCAGTTTGGTACCAGATCTTTGCACAGGCTGCTGTGGTCCAGTGTCAGATGAATGGTTCAAACACACTGCATTGCTAAGTATGATGCTCTCCAATCCAAGTACTGGCTGTGCTCAGCAGACCTTTGCTTACTCTCACATATCTTCTAAAGGGTCTGTGTAATTATCTGTCATTTCTACTCAGATGATTATTGAAATTAAATACTACATTGTTCAATTGTCCAGCATGCCAGAGAACAACAAGAAATAGGTCAGGCCCACAATCAGGAGTCATTTTCCCTCATGGCCACTTGCAATCTTCCTGTGAAGCAAAGGATTCCTGTACCTAAATCAAACTATATGTTATATCACTCACTGCACAGAGCACAGCTCAACCATAGCTGTGAATATAAAACAGTAGTGTGCTCTACCCAATTTTCAATAACCTTTCCAGGTGGCAATAACCAGTTAAAGCCTTATCTGTACTTTTTATTTATTAACTACAATGTAAACTGACATGTATCTATGTTGACTTTGCTTTCTTGAGTGTTTTATTAAACCCTCTGCCTTGGTTATCTGTTATCTATTGCACATCCAGCATGTATCAAATAAGTTTGTTTCATTGCCATCAAAGGAATAAGAATGAAAATCAGACCATTGTCCAAATTGTATTTCAAAACAAAATAATAAATACACAGTTCTGCATAGCTCACTCACCTGGAATAAGGCCTTTCATTCAATGTGGTCTTACACAGCACTTTCATAAGTACAGGCCTTTTTATAAATTTTTGTCATATCAGTAAGATGCAACTTTTCCTCTCACAGTGTTTTCAAAAGAAATGTAATATGCCTCTTATCTTCATAAAAAATAAATACTGCTTTTGAATGAAACTACTCCATTATTTAGTACTGAATTGCAATTTTGAAAGTTATACAATATTGCAAAGGTACTTTCACAAATGCATCTATCTAGAATGACAGGATGGTGGTTTCTGAGAGAAGGGAGTGCCTCCTCCTAGCCCATAGGCCTTTGTGCTCTCTGACTCACAACTGAGGTGGGGATTGTACACTGAACTCTCTGTTTCCTAGTGTCTTGGCCTCTTACGTGTTTCATTCCCCAGTCAGCCTTTCGGTGACTTCTGACATTGCCCACCCAAATAAGAGAAATCCCTCTCCATCGCAGCCTCAGCTTTCTCTTACCCAACCTTCCCTGTTCTTCTGGTTGAACACCCGGCTGGTGGGTCACTGCTTACTGTTCAGAAAAAGCAGCTCAGCTTTGTCCCCCTGAAGGAACATAGACCATGACATAAAAAGGGGGCCTTTTGCATGCATGAATGCTTATTTACAGGGTGGTCTTTATTGTCATCCCAATAGAAACAGAATGGCAGCTACAAAGAGTTCGGTGAAACCTTGCTTCTAGCTTGAAGGCTTCAGATGGTTTAGAGAATAAATCTGTACAGAAATGTATGTGTTATATGACCAGAATCAACTTTGAGCAAAAGTATGAGCTAATGTGTTAGCCAAGAGGTTGGAATTGGGAAAAGATTAAGCAGTACTGTGTATGAAAGTTAATTCAGACAGCTTAGATTTTTTTATGTAAAGCATCATGAAAACTATATGCAAAGCATTTAATGTAAATGTTTTAAGAATTTAATTTCATCTCCTAAAATGTACATGTGTCCAGTGTTACTCCACTAACTGAACAGATGTCCAAATGGCTCATATTTTCATAGGGTCCTCTGGTACAACATTAAATTAAAATTTACAGATTAGTATTCATTCCTGAAATCCTAGAAAATACATTTTTGTTTATTGGCATCCCTATCAAAAATGCTAGAAAACAGAATATTTATAATGCGTTGGTTTTATTGACATTCACTCAAATCATGTTGTTTTTAAAGACCAAGTTGAACACTGCAGAGGTCTATAAATATGAAAGACCCCCTGAGATGTGTCAAATAAAACAGGCATCTAATAATAAAATTAAGTAAAATACAATAAGATAAAACAAACAAATGAAAATAGAGCAAAACAAACAGAAGAAAATGAGCCAAAGAAAAAGCACAAGAAACACTTATGGGCACAGAAACACACACACATTTGCACATACTTGGATCTCATAAAAACACAAAACTGGAAGCAATAATGTATACTCAAAGAACTGATACAGTTTTTTTTTTTTAATGCCTTGACTTAACATTAGGAGACAAAGAATCTAGGAAGAGGTCTTTGAGTTCATTTTGCATTGGCCATTCACTGCTGAACATGGCATGGCCTACCCTTAAGAGTAGTTTATTTCCCCAGTTAGACTTCCTTGGAGAAAACTAACTTTCATTTGCAAGTGGTTATCACCTAGACATAGCCTCTGGGTTAGGGATGGGGACATTTGTCTACCTCTTCTCAACAGTGGGACCCCATCTGTTACTGACCCTGTGTATGCTGCCACACAGTTTCTCTGAATTTATATGTGCATTAGTCATGCTGGGTTTAGACAGCCTTGTTTTCTTGATGTCCCTCTATTCCCTCTAGTTCTTATACTCTACACTTTTTTTTTCATTTTTTAATTATTTATTTTTTCAAGTTACATCTTGATCACAGCCCCCTTCCCCTCTACTGCCTCCCCTCAAGGTCCCACCCTTGCTCCCACTCTCACACTCTTACTGCTTCCTCTTCTGAAGAATTCTTTGAACCCTGAAAGGAGATATTTGATGGGGACATCCCATTTAGAGTTAAATGTGACAAGGTCTATCAATCTATGCACTGTCTTGTTGTGGGTCTCTGTATTTGTTCCCACCTACTGTAAGAGAAATCTTCTATCACGCTGGCTGAGCAAGGCACTGATCTTTAAGTATATAAGAACATCATTAGGAGTCATTTTATTGGTACATTCCTTTAGCAGAACAGTAGTATTTGTTTTTACCTTAGGTCCCTGGGCTCTCTGGTCTCAGGGTCTTAGCCACCCAAGAAGCATCAGGTATGGGTTCCAACTCATAGGGTGGACATTAAATCCAATCAAGTATTGATTGTCTACTCCCTCAAGTTTGTGCCACTATTTGCACTACCATATATTGTGTTCACATCGCCTTTGTAGATTTAATGGTTTGCAGCTGGGTTGATGTTTACTTTTCTCCTTTGATAACAAGCAGAGTACCCTCCAATACCATGAACCTAGTCAGATGGGTGAAGGATCTAGATAGGCACAAGCTTGACTTCTGTATGGCCAGTGAGTTGTATAGGTGTTCTCTTTATTAATTGGGCCTTACCATCAGTGTGTAAAGAGCAACCAATAGCATTGGCAATAGCTAGCTTGGGTGGTTTAGGGGTTCCTTTGGGAGAATCATTTGTCCAACAACTTGATTAGATATAACCCATTCTTGGTACAAGAAGCTTCATTTTGTGACGAGAGACATCCAGTTAAGGCATTGCCTCCAACACTATTTAGTGATTTCATTTAGATCACTTCCTGTACGTGATTTTAGGAGTTTTAGGAAGCTTCTACTGCATTAGGTTTCCATACAACCCCTTGTCTTAATTAGGGTTTTATTGCTATGAAGAGACACCATGACCATGGCAACTCTTTCAAAAGAAAACATTTAATTGGGGTTGGGTAACGATTCAGAACTCTCCTCCACTATCATCATGGAAAAAAGCAGAGTGGCACATAGGCAGACATGGTGCTGGTTTAGAAGAAGCTGAGAGCTCTATATCTTGATCTGCAGGCAGCATAAAAGACTGAGACACACTGGCCCGGCTTAAGAATATGAGACCTCAAAGCCCTCCCCATGTGACATACTACCTCCAACAACATCACACCTACTCCATCAAGGCCACACCTCCTAATAGTGCCACTTCCTGTGAGCCTATGGAGCCATCCATTTTCATTCAAACTACCGGACCACTCAACTGGCCCTTAGTTTTAGCTGCTCCTATCCATATTCCCACACTCATCCACCATCAGTCTCTCCTCATTTGACCTTTCCATTCCAGTTCCCTATCCCATCCTCGACAATCCAGTGGTAAGAAATCTCAATGTAGTTTGAATATGCATTCAACAGATTATTAAGGATATTGAACATTTCTTTAAGGGGTTTTCAGCCATTTAAGTTTCTTCTTTTAAGAATTTTCTTTTTTAAAAATGTACCTAATTTTTAAAAATTGGGATGTTTGTTTTATTGATGTCTTCTTGTCTTTGTTGTCTTGATGTCTTGAGTTCTTTATATATATACTAGATATCAGTCCTTTATAGGATGTGTATTTGGTTAAAAAAAAAAAACTTTTCCCATTCTGCCACATTGTCTAAATGATGGTGTCTTTTTTAATGCAGAATTATGCAGAAGCTTTTCAATTTCATGAGGTCCCATTTATTAGTTATTGATTTTAGGGCCTGTTCAGAAAGTCTTTTCCAGTGCCAATGAGTTCAAACCTATTCTCCACCTTCTCCTCCATTGAGTTGAGTATGTCTGGTTTTCTGTTGAGGTCTTTGATCTACTTGGAGTTGATTTTTGCACAGGCTGATAAGTATGGATCCATTTTTATTCTTCTACCTGCATGCCAGTTTGCATGAAGAAATTTTATCATCACTATTTTTTGGAGATGCTATCATTGTTCCAATGTGTATTTCTTACTTCTTTATCAAAAAACAGGGGTCCATAGACATGTGGATTTATGTCTGTGTATTCAACTCAGTTCCCTTAATCAACATGTCTGTGTTTATAGCAATACTATGCTACTTTTATTACTATATTAATATCAGGTATGGAGATACCTTCTTTAATTATTCAGGAGTACTTTAGGTTTTCTGAGCTTTTTGTGTTCCCATATGAAGTTAAAACTAAAGATACTTTGACTTCTTTCTATTTGCATCCCCCTGCTCTTCTTCAGTTGACTTATTGCTCTACTAAGAGATCAAGTACTATATTGAATGGGTGTGGAGAGAGTGGACAACTTGTCTTGCTCCTGATTTTAGGAGAAATGCTTTGAGTTTCTCTCAACTTACGTTGATGTTAGCTATGGGTTGCTGTAAATTGTCTGTATTATTTTAAGATACGTTCCTTTATCCTTAATATCTCCTGGACTTTTATCATGAAGAAGAGTTGGATTTTGTCAAAGGCCTTTTCTGCATCTATTGAGATGATCATGTGATTTTTGCCTTTCAGTTTGTTTATGTGGTGGACTATTTTTATCAAATTACCATAATTGGATCATCCCTGAACCTTTGAGATGAAGCCTGCTTGATCATGATGTATTATCTTTTTGATGTGCTCCTGTACTCAGCTTGCAAATATTTCTGCCTCTGTATTCATAAGGGAAATTGGTTTGTAATTTTCTTTTTTGGGTCTTTGTGGCTTATGTATTAGGGTCATTGTGGCTTCTTAAGAAGAATTAGGCAATGTTCCTTCTGTTTATATTTTGTATAATAATTTAAAAGGTATCAGATTTAATTTTTCTTTGAAAGTGGTCAAATCCTTCACTAACCTGGTCTTTTTTTTCTTTTTTTTTTTATTGGAAAACATTTAGTCACTGCTTCTATTTCACTAGGGGTTATAGATCTATTTAAATTTGATGAAGTACAGGTTTTTAAAGTATAATCTTATGATTCTCTGGACTTCTTCAGTATCTGTTATATCTTCTTTTTCATCTCATTCCTTATGAATTTGGATCTTCTCTCTACCTTTTAGTCAATTTGGCTAGGGATTTGTCTATCTTATTTTTTTTTTCAAAGAACCAGGTATTTGTTTCATTGTTATTTGGTAATTTTTTAATACATTTATTTTTATTTCATGTGCATTGGTGCTTTGCCTGCATGTCTTTCTGTGTGAAGGTGTCGGATCCCCTGGAACTAGAGTAACAGACAGTTTTGAGCTGCCATGTGAGTGCTGGGAATTGAATCTGGGTCCTCTGGAAGATCAGCCAGTGCTCTTAACTACTGAGCCATCTCTCCAGCCCCAGATACTTCGTAATTTTTGCTGTTGTTTCTGCTTTATTGACTTCACCCCTAGGTTTCATTATTTCTTTTTGTCTACGGCTTTTGGGTACTATTTTTTCTTTTTGTTCCTGAGCTTTCAGGTGTGCTTTGAAGTTACTAATATGAGATTGCTCTGGTTTTTTTGTTTGTTTGTTTTTTAGTAAGGGCAGTGAACTTACCTCTTAGAATCATGTTCGTTGTTAGGGGAAAAGACTACAAGCTGTTAAATGGTCTAAAAAGTTTTTAATTTCATTCTTTATTTCTGCCATGGGTTGGTGTTAAGTATTCCAAATGTTCATTGGTCCTATTTGCTCTCTGTTACTTAACTGTCTCTGATTGTTAAATAAATGCTGAGGCCTGGAGATTGGGCAAAGACAGAGATAAGGTGGGGCTAAGGTGCGCAGGCTTTTAGAGAGAGACAGAGCATCTTGGGAAGAAGAAAGGTTGCCGGAGAAAAGCCAGGAGTAAACAAGGAAGACACATCATGGGTAGATTATAGAAGATCCTTTCATGTGGCCTGGAACATCGGCTTGGTATGGAAAATAATAGTCCAAAGGGATGTATGTATATATGGGGTCATATTTGGGTAATAGAATTATGAGCTAGCTTAGCTGGGCTAGGATTGCACAACCCAGGCCTAGGCTTGTTAAAATCCACCTGGTGACTGTGTGTATTCATTTATAAAGATGGGTTAAGTATTAACATCACTGACCAATTAAAGATAATATAAATACTGGTTAAATCATTTAATTAGCCAATTTTTTCTACAATGACCCATTTTCATTCAGTAGAGAGTTGTTCAGTTTCTATGAGTTTGTAATCTTTCTGTTATAGAAATCAAACTTGGATGCATGATGGTCAGAAAAAATACAGGGTATTACTGCAGTTTTCTTGTATTTATTAAGACTTGCTTTGCATCCAAGTATGTCATCAGTTTGGGAAAAAGTTCCATGAACTGAAGAGACTGATGTATATTCATTTGTGTTTGGGTGAAATGTTCTGTAAATATATGCAAGGTCTGTTTTATGTTATCATTTATCTCCAATATTTGTCTGTTCAGTTTTTGTCAGGATGTCACCTGTCTATTGGTGAGAGTGGGGTATGGAAGTTCTGACTATCAGTGTGTGAGGGTCAATAAGTGATGTAAGCTGTAGTCATGATTATTTTATGAACTTGGGTTTTCTGTGTATAAATGTATAAATTCAGTGTATAAATGTTAAGAACTGCAGTATTTTCTTGGTGGATATATCCTTTGAGTATGTAGTGCCTTTTATCTCCCTTGATTAGGTTTTGTTAAAATAGCTACACCAGCTTACCTCTCACTTCCATTTGTTTAAAATATGTTTTCCATACTTTTACCCCGAGGTGATGTCTATTCTTGATGCTTCTTGGATACAGCCAGTAGATGGATCCTGTTTTTGCATCCATTTTGCTAGTCTGTATCTTTGTATTGTGGAACTGAGATCACTAATGTAGAGAGTCATCAATGACCAGTGATTATTGATTTTCATTGTTTTGTTTTTGTACTGTGGATTCGTATCCCTTCTTTTGATTTGCTGTTCTGATATTATTTATTACTTGTGCAGGTTTATTTTGGATGTGATTAACCTCTCTAAGTTGACATTTTCCTTCTAGCACTTTTTGCCAGGCTGGATTTGTAGATGGATGTTGCTTACATATATTTTGTTGTGGAATCTCTTATTTTCCCCATCTATCATGATTGAAAGTTTTTCTGTTTATAGTTTTCTGGGTTGGCTTCTATGGTCTCTTAAAGTTTGTAGAATATCTGTCCAGACCTTTCTAGGTTTTAAAGTCTTCATTAAGAAGTCAGGCATTAGTCTAATATGGCTGCCTTTACATGTTACATGCTTGGCAAGCAGGCTCTCAGGGAATAGCTGTGAAGACTGAAAGCTGAGACAAAAGGATGAGGTGGTGAAGACAGAGAGTGAAGGTCTGAAGATGGCTTACCTGCTTCCCTGGCTGGCTTACCTGGAGGACTCCCAGGGAATGGCTGCAGGAGTTGGCTGCTTCAACAAATGGGTGATGAGGAAAGGCTGTGTGAAATCATATTTTCAAAATTTGCAGATCTGTCCACGTTTTAGATTAGTGTCTTATCAATAGAGATGTGTAAAACTCTTAAGCAGATATAGACTAGATGACAAAAGATAATTTCAGCAGATATAGACTAGATAGGAATAGAGACAATTCCAAGAGATATAGTCTAGATAGAATTTCCAGCAGATATAGACAAAATAGGAAGAGGATTGGGCATAAAGAGGCTTTCCCTAGTGAGTATTAGCTAATGTATTCAATGCAGTAAAGTTAGGAAACAATAGATCTTCGTTTTCTTACAAAAATCATTAGAATTTCTCATTGTTTTAAACTATTGGATAGTGATTGCCATTGTTAGTGGTCAGAATACAATATTAAAGTCACTCTTAAATTGAATTTAATTCAGTTTTCATTTAACTAATGATTGTAATGCAAAGCCTCTTAAGAATTCCAATCTCTGGGTCAGTTTCCACCTGATCTTTTTGGTTAAGACTTCTGACAAATGCATCCTTTTCTCCCTTCTAGACTTTTCCTGCCTGTCACTTTCACTCTACCCATTTCTCACAAGCTTCTACTTGCCAATCTTCAAGTCAGAGGAAACTGGGTGCCTATTTGGAGAGGAACTGACAGAAGGGATCATGTCAGGAGGGCACATGAACAGTTCCCCAAGTGAGGAAATAATATGGCAAAATGCCAACTAGTTTTAATAGAATAATGCTCTTTGAGACTGAACACATTGTATAAACATTGTCCAGTAACATACTCCTTGTTGCACACTTCTGACTGTCATGGTAGATATTTATTTATGTCTATAGGGAAATTTGACCATAGTCAATAAGAAAATTGACGAAATTAGATGTCATTATATTTTTATCCATTCACTCAATAGGAAATGCATTGAATCCCACTATATATCTGATATGCCTTCAAGTACAAACCCAAGTCCAATCTATAACAGATGATAAAACTAGAGAAGGGAATTCTAGATGGGATAAGAGGAAAGATCAAAGAGTTCCCTCCCCCTTGGAAAGTATACAGTGAAAACAAGGAATATACATTAATCTTCAAACAGGACAAAGAATGAATCTAAGTGGTTTCACAGAGTAAATTCACAGGAAGAGAAGGAGGGGGGCCCATAGTGGAATGCTTGCTTAGTAGCTTGGTCTGATAAGTCCCAGGTTAGGTATGTCTCACCCAGATAACTAGAGGGTGTTTGGCCGTCCACATTCAGGGAGAAAATGTGAGGTTTTAAGTATTTGAGGCTCAAAAGGCTCAGAGAATCAGTCAGAATATTAGAAGGTGTGGTCGGAGTTTATTAAAATCAATTGTGAGAATGTTTTTGTTTAATCCCTGGTGGGCTGCTTAAAACACAGGTATGTGAGCTAGCAGGGGCATGGCTTAACCACCTGAGCAAGTTTAACTTTAAGGACTTGGGAGAGAGGGAAAAAGTCAGAGCCCTGAATAAGTAGGATTAAAGGCTCTACAAAGAAGTAGGAGAAAGGGCTACAAAGAAGAAAGAAGTTACTGTTCTCCCAGGTGCTGCTGCTCCCCCAAACTGCTGCTTGTTCTTCCTGCTGCTGTCTCCTGGATTGTTGGACTTCTACTGAGACGGGTATTACCACCCAAAGAACCCAATGACCCTAATCAGCAGGAAGTAGCCTAAAGAGAACTATGCCCCCTTTCACCTATAACCTTCTTTGTCTCCTGCATAGTGTTGGGGGGTTGAGAGGAACAAGGGGTGGAAGGGAGGTAGAGGTATTAATTACAGTAAAATAAATTAGAATGTATAATTAATATAATACAAAGTATAAAAGCCGCCTTGCTACAGGTGGTGCCCAACATGGTAAGGCAAAATGGATAATTTCATATCTAATGCTGGGATTGAGAGGGCAGGATTTGAAGGAGTGAGCAATGCATTTCAGGACATTACCAAAAGTCTTATGATGGCTGGCTGCTGCCACTGGGTTCTCTCTTGATTTGTGCCAAGAATGGATTTTTTTTTTTTTGTATGTTGCTCTTTTTCCTCCTGTATGAGAATAGCCAGATGTCAAAATGGAACTCTGGGAAATACAGTAGCAACACACACATGGTTTCTAAAAAGTTGAGATTTTTCTGGAATTTTTAAACTTTTTGGGAGACATCAGAATTGGAGAAATGAACATATGTGCAGAAGGGACATACAAGGAAATCTTTTGCAGTCAGGAAGAAACTTTGGGGTACTACCCCAAGGCCCTACAGCAAAATGTGCAGGCCAAAGAGCAGCTGAGAGTTGTTACCAAGATAGAACAGCTGAGAGTTTTCAGGTTGTAAAAATAAACTACTGATACAAAAAGCATTTAATTCATTGAAAATGTCTGCTACTCATTTAAAAATGCAATTTTTAGTTCCAGTCCACTTGAAAGCAACTATTGAAAACTGTATAGGATTTAAGAACTTATAGCTTTGTTAGATATTAGTTTAATTAATTTCAGAAATAAGTAGATAGTACATAGATTAAAAAAATAAGCAATGTTTGTCTGTTTAGATAGAATGACATATAGATAATAAATGGTTTTCAAAAACTTCAGAAACCTACAGAAAATGACATTTAAGATGTTTTAATAAAAGGTTTCTCTGACAGAGAGACATCTGCTTCTGGCAGCACCCCATATAAAAAGATGATGGGCAATAAAGAAACAAATGTGGCAATAGTCACTGGACAAAAAAACTTCTGATAGCAGGCTGTCTGTCCAATCTGTGAACAAGCAGGACATTGAAAAGTCGACTGACCAACGTTACAGAGATAAGGTAGGCCAGTTGTTTAATATTTCTTCTTCACAGAAAAGGTTGTCTGATATTGTGGGCCAGTAGGCTGAATAATGGATGCCCCAGCGACACAGAGAAACCATGGGGGATTGTCCAGGTAGCCAGTAACCTGTATCATTACTATAGTTATGGAAGTTGCTTGCTCTACATACACTTCCTATGTACTTTAGAAATAATTTAATTTCCTTCTAATATATCTGATGGGGTTGAAGCCTAAATAGTTATAATCTTACAACTAAGTTTAGTTATATAGGATTTAAGAAATGTTTTAGGTTAAAAGATACTATAGGTTGATAAATGCAAATAAGAATAGAAAATGATATAGGTACAGAACTCTATGCTAGGTACAGATAATAGATGCTTTCTCAAAGGTTGATAAATACATATAGACTGGACATTGTAAATGTAATTCTTGATAGATCTGATAAATATCTTTATTATATGTATCACACACACACATACACATACACACCATGTTCTGAATTAAAAGGGGGAAATGTGGTAGGAGTTTATTAAAACCAATTGTGAGAATGTTTTTATTTAATCCCAGATGGGCTGCTTAAGACACACGTATAAAGTATTAACGGTCTCCTGAGCTAGCAAGGACGTGGCTTAACCAACTGAGCAAGTTTAACTCTGAGGACTTGGGAGAGAGAGAGGAAAAAAAAGCCAGAGCCCGCAGGAGAGGGGGGCTACAAAGAAAAAAGAGAGAAGGAGCTCCGCAAAGAAGTAAAAGAGAATGGGCTTTACAAAGAAGTAAGAGTAAAAGGTTCTACAGAGAAATAAGAGAAAAGGCTCTACAAAGAAGTAGGAGAAAGCTCTACAAAGAGAAAGGGCTACAAGGTAGAAAGTGGTTGCTGCTCTCTCAGCTGCTGGTGCTCCCCCAAACTGCTGCTTGTTCTTCCTGCTGCTGTCTCCTGGTTTGCTTGTCTCCTGGTTTGCTGGACTTCTACTGAGACTGGTATTACCCCCAAAGAATCCAAAGACCCTAATCAGCAGGAAGTAGCTCAAAAAGACCTACGTCCCTTCTCCCTCTAACCTTCTTTCTCTCCCACCTAGAGTTGGGGGTTGAAGGGAACAAGGGGTGGAAGAGAGTTAGAGGTATTAAACACAATAAATTAAGTACAGTAAAATAATCAAAGAAACTTTTTGGAGGAAAGGGTTTATTCAGTGTACCCTTCCATATTACTGTTCATCTTAAAGGCAGTCAGGACAGGAACTCAAGCAGGGCAGGCACCTGGAGGCAGGAGCTGATGCAGAGGCCACGAAGGGTGCTGCTTACTCCCCGTGACTTGGTCAGTCTCATTTCTTATGGAACCTAAGACCACCAGCCCAGGGATGACACCACCCACCCACAGTGAGCTGGGCTCTCCCCTATCAATCACTAATTAAGAAAATGACTTACAGCCCAGTCTTTTTTGTTTGTTTGTTTGTTTGTTTCTCAAGACAGGGTTTCTCTGCGTAATAGTACCAGCTGTCCTGGGATACCCTCTGTAGACCAGGCTGGCCTTGAAGTCACAGAGATCCATCTGCCTCTGCCTCCTGAGTGCTGGGATTGGCATTTAGTAGCAGTAATAGAAACCCTAACTAGGACACAATACTTAAATCCTAGAAGTTTCAGTTGTGTCCAGTTAGGAAAGGTTCTAAACAAATTAAGTAATAGATTACGAGTGGTGAAATGGTAGTGGCATAGAAATATCTGTCGGATATTAATATTTAGATACATAGCATGCTTTGGATGCAATTTGCATCACAAACATCCCAACAAATCTACTTCACGGTTGAAGAACTTGAAGTTCACAATGCTTTGTAATTTTCCCACAACTGTATGGCTTATAAGTGACACAATTGGAATGAGATCACTGTTGTTATAAATAGAATTGTGCCAGACATGAAATTCCTATGTAAAGATCTGCACCTCCAGTAATTGAGACTATGACTATAAATTAACATTGAGCCTGTAATGGGGAAGCTAATGTGAAATAAAGTCATTAATATGGGCCCTAAAAAAAAGTATAGTAAAATAAATTAGAATGTATAATTAATATAATACAAATTAGTAAAAGCCACCTTGCTACAAGAAGGCATGCCACTGTCTGGGCCTATGTTTCCTCACTTACAAAATTGGATACACACTATGTGTTAGTCCCAGCAAAACAGTTCAATGACCTTATTTTTTGGGAAATAACATTCCACAGGAAGAACCAGGGTAGAGCTGTAAGGTGAAGAATATCTGGGAGCAATGAGAGAGACTTCTAGGCCAGAAAAGGGTGTGTGTGTGTGTGTGTGTGTGTGTGTGTGTTCTTCAAGTCTCAAGGGGATTTGGTCCCTAAAAATTATGAGAACAAGGAAGGTTAGCAGGAAAATCCAGAGGTTTTGGTGACAGGCTGTGGGAATGGCAGTACAAGCTTTGGGATGTTCTTCATGGAGTCACGTGAATTAGACATCAGGTGCATTCTCCTGGGAGAACCAAGAATGCAGGAAGCAGAAACTAAGTTTGAGAGAACATCACTCAGAAGAAGAGCTAAGACATGCTGCCATCCTTATAGAAGCCACATGGAGAATATAAAGGGTGGAACTTGAAGGATGCTGACAACAAAAGAGCTCCTCAATGTATAACCTTGTAATCTAAGATAGCAGTAAATACTCAGTGAGGATTGCATACGTATTCAGTCCTGTGCTGGACACAACAGATTCACAAAATACTAAAGCACAAAACATGTGTCCAACCCTTATCAAACTAGACCAGAGAGGACAGATTAAACTAATAATTACATAAATTGTCAGGAGACGAAGAAAGATTTCTTGAGAAAATAATGTTAGGACAGGAGCAGAAAGATCAGTAGAAAAAATGTGAAAGAAAAGATGTGTTAGAAATAAAAAGAAGTGCCTTAAGAACTCTTTTGAATAGTTAATGAAGCAGAGTTGGTGATGGATTGTTCCAAGGCTTCTGACTGAGCATATAGATGCATTATGTGTTGAGATAATGGAGAGGCAAGGGGTGCGATATCACGGGTAAGGAGCACAGTGGGAGGTGGTAAGGCAAGTGAGTAACCTTTGATGTGTCCATGTAGAGATGTTAAGTGGGCAGGTAGGCAGTGATTCTGAAATTCGGGTGTCTAAGGATGAGAGGTGAACTTTAGATGCTATGAGCATGTATATATTAACAGCCACATAAGTGGTCTCTGAGACTCTAAGGCTGAAGAGTGGAAGTGGGGGAGGTAGAGCACAGAACAATTAGAAGAGGGTAGGAAGCTGCTCAGTGTCAGAGAGGCAATCATTTCAAGTGGACCCAGTCAATTTTATCATGAATATAGAGAAGATGTCAGGGCACATCAACCGATTTTTTGCTTATAAATACTTCAGGCCTCACCCTAACTCTGTCTCTGAGAAACGCTTGTCGTATAATAATGTAGTAAATAGAACAATTAATAATGACAGGATTTATTCTTTATCTCTATCTCTGTATCCAAAACCACAGTCAATAGCTATGTGTGTCTTCTAAGGCTTAAAATGTGACTGGTTTAGCTGGTGAAAGTTGAATTTACTTTTAAATGATACTGCAGTTAGATGCAAATAGCTGCATGGGGCAGATTGTGGCTGTTACATCATCCAAAGCAGCTATACCCTAGTTGTCATCTACAGTGTTATTTCCAGAATCACTACTTCAAAACAACAAAGAGAGAGGGGTGTTACAGTCCTATCTCTAACAAAGGGGCACCAAGACCAAACTTTCTTTAGATGATGAACCTGAGAAAAAAATTCAGTCCCTCTTGGTTTGTAGTATGGTGGAATCTGAAAACCAGTGGCTATTGGGGCTCTTATTTCTAGCCTTGGGACCAAACCACCATAGAAAGTCAAACAGAAACAAAAAAGGGGGTGGTGACAGCAGGACATTGCTGTGGTTACAGGTCCAAGGGATCCCTTTGCCCCCATTTGTCCTGCTGTTAGGGCACGTCCCTTTGTTAGACTCTGAGAATCTCAAATGATAGATCAATGAATCCACTGAGATCCTGTCAAGGACACGATTGTACTAGGACAGAAAGGCAGCAGAAAAAAGCTTCTGCAACAGGTGATTAGTGCCTGGGAGGGAAGAAATATACTTAGTTCTCATTGTTTGGGACAACAATGCTCCATAAAGTTGCCCTGACCACTGAGTTACCACCTACTGTGCCCTGACTCCTAGAGGAAGCACAGAGCCTGGTTCTTTCAAGCCACTGGTCACAACATATTAGTCAACTGGTCAATGTGTAATGTGTTTTATGGGAGTTTCTGATTAGGGACACCTTATTGACTGAATATTGATGACATATTAATGCTGAATTTATAACTAATTGCCTTGTAACAGACCTCAGTGAAGCTTCTTAGCATGTTCATTTTTACTGTGACACATGGTACAGTCACTGTGCCCTTGGGAACTCAAGACAGCAGTGGACCTGCAGTCTCCTTCAAAATCACTTAAATATCAAAATCAACAAAAAGTATGAAAAAGAACAAGAAAGACACTTGCATTTCTTAAATATAGGAGTTATTTATTTATTTATTTTTGGAAAGAGGGTCACAGGTAATCTGAGTTGACCTTGAACTTGCTGTATATAGCCTAGGATGAATAGTGCTGAATTTCTGATCCTCCTGCCTCTATTTGAGTGTTGAAATTACAAGCACGTATACACAGTTCTCTGTGGTACTGGGAGACTGTTTAGCCTCAGTTTAAGAATTTTACATTTTTTTCTCAGTTCTGTGACTGTCTGTGAACACACACTGCATGGACACTCTATGGTGATTTGGTTTTGAGTAGGCAAGGTTACAAACATAGAAACTAGAATAATGGGCATTGACTTGATAATAATGCTGTTTATTCAATATCAGTCACATGCCAGGGTATTTTCTGAAACTTGCATATATTTAATGGTAAGTGACTTTATGACAATGCAAACAACTGGAATAAAGTATAATGGTTTTTATTACACAGCAGTGTTATTATGCTTCCTAAGGATGAAAAAGTGAAGCAGAGAAAAACTCACCCAACTTCCCAAATGTCATCAAGTATATAAATACCAGGTGATTTCTCTGTAGTCCAAATGCTTGCCATATCACACCACCACTTGTCTAACTGAATGTATAACTGGCAGAATCAAAAACTCTTCAGAAAGGACTTCTGTAAAGCATCAAGCCTGAGGCCAGAACTGAAGACACAAGTCAAGATTCATTTATTTAATGGTCACTGAGCATCCATTATGTGGTAGCATGATGCTGGGCACCAAGTACCGTGTACAAGGAAAGGAGTAACAAGACAGAAACAAAGTAAATACACACTTCATAAAACGATGAAACTTACAAGAAAAACTACTTATGAAGTCAGCAGAAACCCTCTCTCGAGAGTCAGAATTCTCTGTTGATATCTAAAAGAAGAGAAAATATTGGAATGAAGAGCTAGTGAGGTAAAGGGAACAGAAAGTGCAGAAGGCCTGAAATAGAAATGAGCTGGGTGGGGATGGTGTGAAAGACAGCAGGAGGACCAAGGTGGAGAGGAGAAAACTAGATGCTTACAAAAAAACTTCAAAGAAGACAGGGCCAATCACGTGCAGCCTATCAAATCAGGATACGGTATTGAGCCAATCAAGTGGAGGTTAACAGGGCAGAATAAGGAATTTGGATTGTCCCTGCTGTACGGAGCATTTAGTTCTGAGCAGCAGCAGCATGAAGCAATATGGGGGGAGAGTCCAAGATCTCCCTGGTACTCAGCTAACCACAAGGGCAAGAGGGGCTGGCATGCTCAGCAGGGAGGGGTCGAGTGTGGGAAAGTGAGATGCAGTCTCCACACAGTTGGGGAAACAAAGCTTGAATTGTAGAATGTCAGGGATTGTAGAATGTCAGGGATTCCAGGAATCCACCTTGAATTCCTCAGCAAATATTGAAGGCTGTCTCAGTGAGAGACAGTGAGGAGGAGGCATTGGAAGAGAACCTCAAGTTATCTTGGGAGTTTTATATTTTACTACACCTTAGATCACCTAGTCCTACCAGGTATTTCTTCATGGTGTCTAGGTCTTCTGGGTAGTTTGCCCTCACTATGTTTAAGTAATCACCATGGTTATTTCCCAACCTCTCAAGAGAACATAAGGAGATCTCTCTGGGTAAGGTGCCTCCCATGCAAGCATGAGCACTTACCTTCAATCCATATTACTCACATAACAGAACTGTGTGCTCACAACTCCATAAAGTCAGGGCCCTGGAAGGTCAGAGATACCTGGAGTCCCAGAGCTGGCTACCCACCAGTCTACCCAGTGAGCACTAAAAGAAGAACAATTCAGAAAGACACCTGGTCTCAGCATCCAGAAGCACATATGTTCACATATATGCCACATATGCATACACTATAGTACACTCATACACACACACACACACACGCACGCACGCACGCACGCACGCACACACACACACACACATAAGAAAAGGAAAAGGAAGATAGGCAAGGAGACAAGAAAATAGAGGCAAGGAAGAGAAACGGAAAAGGAAGGGTAAGAGAGAGTAGAAAGTACAGCGTGTTTTCTTATTTAAACCTCGTCTGACCATGAAATAAAATTTGGTTACCTCATAAATAAAGCTGAAGGTTTGTGTGATAACTCATTTTCCCCCATATACAGGCATGGCTCAGTGAAGATGCCTGAGTTCTGGAAAGAAGTGCTAAACACCTTAGCTCTACTCACGTGTGTGTGTGCACTCTGCAGGCCAGGGCAAATCAGTGAACCAGAAAATGGAGCAAGTGAGGGAGGGAGGAAGTATTTTGGTCAACCATTCACCAAAAATGGAGTCAAAAAACAGACTAAAAATAAGTTACTAAATTCCAGAGTACCCCGAGTTCACCACGTTTGGCCGTAAAGTCATTTCCTGTTTTACCGAAAGAAGAAACACTTCTGCAACAGACATTTTAACCAACTACATAAGCTTTCACATAAGTCTCAGGCTCATGCCTGCCTTCCTTTTCTATTCTCATAGGAATTGAAAATAGAATAAAAACCACAGAACTGTGAATATTACAGGCCTAAATTGAATCTTAAAATAGAACAAAGGAAATGAGACAAAGCTAAATTGTCAGCTCAGAGCTGTGTCTAGAATATCTTTACTTTTTTAATAGGATTTTTTTTTCATAAATTCACTTATTAATTATTCTTGAGAATTGACCATGTTTCAGGTCCTGCACTTGTATCGGTGCTTGGAATACAACAATGACTTACTCCATCTTGACTTTCTCTTGTTATACAGGAGGATATTGACAGGTAATAAAATACCTGCCTCTGCCCTCCCCTTAATATACAGTTCCTCCAGATGAGGAGATGGGTCAGTGGGTAAGAGCAGTTGCTTTGCAAAAAAAAAAAGAGAGAGAGAGAGAATGTAATAGAATATTTTTATTTATCAAACTTATATGTATTAATACTTATTACCTGGGTGTGGTGGCTCACGCCTTTAATCCCAGTACTCGGGAGGCAGAGGCAGGTGGATCTCTGTGAGTTCAAAGCCAGCCTGGTGTACAAAGTGAGTCTAGGACAGCCAAGAACACACAGAGAAACTCTGTCTCAAAAGACAAAACATAAAACAAAACAAACTGGGAGGATCCAAGATGGCGCCGACCATAGAGCAGTGCATCTGAGTAGTAGGTGAATGAGATTAGTCATTGTGGAGTGAATGTGAGGTCCCCTAGCCTACAGTGAAGCACAGACGGTGTCTGAATGCCCACAGCGAACATTGAGACCGGTCACCAGGTAAAAGAGCCCACGCAGTTACCGGGAACACAACCCTGAGATCAGCCAGCTCCGTCACCGGTCTGGAGAGGAGCTCTGGCTAGAGATCTAGCCCAGGAGCGGATCCAGCCCACGGCTCCAGCCACAGACCAGCGGCCCCGCCTGTCTGCCTGATATCCAGCCTGCACTCGAGCCGCACCACAAGAGCAAAGGTAAGTGAGATTATTTTTTTCCGGAGTTTCCAAAATGGTGGCACAGTGTGCACTGTAGCAGAGAGGCAGAGACCTAACCCAGTCACAGCAAAGCAATTAGGAGCCAAGACTGCCTGCAAACAGAGCCCGGGACAGTGTGTTCTCCACAAATACTGGGGCGGGTGGGTCACTCACCCTAGCACCCAAGCATCTGAGGCAGTCAGCAACAGGCGCACTGAGGCTGGCATCTGTTGTGGGTGGAGCTCCCTGCCTGCACAGTCAGCCCAGGTGGGGAGCCAGAACGACTGGATTAGTGAGAGGAGAACACAGACCCAACCACAGCTCTACCTGCCTTTCTGAGGAGACCTGTCAGCTCCCAGGTCCTCAGAGGCTAGCCCTCTCCCCACTCCAATCCCCTCTATATTGGTCCAATTGGGTCACAAGCAGTTGAGGAGAGCAGCAGCCACCCTCCTCTCCGAGAGCCAGTCAGTCTATTACAGGAATCTGCCCGCCATCTGGAGGTAAACACCAGGATCTCAGGATCAGCCAACCCTCAGGGCAGGGAGTTTTCCTGAGCACCAAGGTCAGGTAACAAAAGAAACAAACAGATAACACCTGGGCCCATCTGATGACAAAAGGTCAGCACAAGAACATGGTAAAAAAAAAACAAAACAATAGGATGTCTCCAGATCCTAGCAATAATGCCACAGACAACTCTGGACAGCTGAACCCAATTGAAGCAAAGGAAAATGACCTTAATCCTAGGCTTATACTAATAATAGAAGGCCTAAGGGAGGAAATCAAATACCTCAGAGAGCAACAACAAAGTACTGCAAAGGAGGTAATGGAAATGAATAAAGCGCTTAAAGGAATGGAAGACCTGAAAAGGGAAGTTGAAGCAATAAAGAAAATCCAATCTGAGACATCCATAGAACTGGAAAACCTTAAGAAAAGAATTGGAACTACAGACACTAGCATCACCAACAGAATACAAGAGATGGAAGAAAGAATTTCAGGCTCAGAGGATAAAATTGAAGAAATGGATACATCTGTCAAAGAAAATGTCAAATCTAAAAAAGTCCTGACACAAAACCTTCAGGAAATCAAGGACACAATGAAAAGACGGAATCTCAGAATAATAGGAATAGAAGAAAGAGAAGAGTCCCACCTCCATGGACCAGAAAATATCTTCAACAAAATCATTGAAGAGAATTTCCCAAATCTAAAAAAAGAGATGCCTATAACTGTACAAGAAGCTTACAGAACCCCAAATAGATTAGACCAGAAAAGAAAATCTTCCCGCCACATAATAATCAAAACACTAAATGTACAGAACAAAGAAAGAATTTTAAAAGCTGCTAGGGAAAAGGGTCAAGTAACATATAATGGCAAACCTATCAGAATCACACCTGACTTTTCTTCAGAGACTCTAAAAGCCAGAAGGGCCTGGACAGACATCTTGCAGACCCTAAAAAACCACAAATGCCAGGCCAGACTACTATTCCCTGCAAAATTGTCAATCAACATAGATGGAGAAAACAAGATATTCCATGACAAAGCTAAATTCAAACAATATCTATACACAAATCCAGCTCTACAGAAGATGTTAGAAGGAAAACTTCAACCCAAAGAGGTTAACTACACACAAGAAAGCACAGGAAGCAAATAGCATGCCTGCAGCAAAAACAAAAGGAAAGAACCTCACTCACACATTATTTCTACCAACATCAAGATGGCAGGAAGTAACAATCACTGGTCATTAATATCTCTCAACATCAATGGACTCAATTCCCCAATAAAAAGGCACAGGCTAGCAGAATGGATGCAAAAACAGAATCCCACATTCTGCTGTTTACAAGAAACACACCTCAGCAAAAAAGATAGACATTATCTCCAAGTAAAGGGCTGGAAAAAGATATACCAAGCAAATGGACCCAAGAAAAAAGCTGGAGTAGCAATTCTAGTATGCAACAAATTGGATTTTCAACCAACATTAATCAAAAGAGATGGGGAAGGACACTATATACTCATCAAAGGAAAAATCCACCAAGATGAAATTTCAATACTAAACATCTATGCCCCAAATGTAAGACCACCCACATTCATTAAAGAAACACTACTGAAGCTCAAATCCCACATTGAACCTCACACATTAATAGTGGGAGACTTCAACACACCACTCTCACTACTGGACAGATCAACAATGCAGAAACCAAACAGAGAAATAATGAACCTCACAGATGTCATGAATCAAATGGACCTAATTGATATCTACAGAACATTTCACCCAAAAACAAAAGAATACACTTTCTTCTCGGCACCTCACGGAACCTTCTCCAAAATCGACCATATAGTCGGTCACAAAGCAAGCCTCAACAGATACAGGAAAATTGAAATCACTCCTTGTAACTTATCAGACCATCATGGAATAAAGCTAGGCTTCAACAGTAACAAAAACAACAGAGTGCTTGCAAAAACATGGAAACTGAACAACTCTCTCCTCAATGACCTCTGGGTCAGGGAAGAAATAAAAAAAGAAATTAAAGTCTTCTTAGAACTCAATGAAAATGAAGGCACAACATACCCAAACTTATGGGACACATTGAAAGCAGTGCTAAGAGGAAAGTTTATAGCTCTAAGTGCCTTCAAAAAGAAACTGGAGAATTGCTATACTAGCCACCTAAAAGAACACCTGAAAGAGCTAGAACAAAAAGAAGCAAACACTCCCAAGAGGAGCAGACGAGAGGAAATTATCAAACTCAGGGCTGAAATCAACAACTTAGAAACAAAAAGAACAATACAAAGAATCGACAAAACCAAGAGCTGGTTCTTTGAGAAAATCAACAAAATAGACAAGCCCTTAGCTAAACTAACTAAAAGGCAGAGGGAAAATACCCAAATCAACAAAATCAGAAATGAAAAGGGGGAAATAACAACAGACATTGAGGAAATCCAAAGAATCGTTAGGTCCTACTTCAAAAACTTGTACTCCACAAAATTGGAAAATCTAAATGAAATGGACAATTTTCTTGATAGATTCCACCTACCAAGGTTAAATCAAGAACAGGTAAACAAATTAAACAGTCCTATAACCCTTAAGGAAATAGAAGAAGTCATTAGACGTCTTCCAACCAAAAAAAGCCCAGGCCCAGATGGTTTCAGCACAGAATTCTACCAGACATTCAAAGAAGAGCTAACACCAATATTCTTCAAACTCTTCCACAACATAGAAACAGAAGGAATACTGCCAAACACATTCTATGAGGCCACAGTTACCCTGATACCTAAACCTCACAAAGACCCAACGGAGAAAGAAAATTTCAGACCAATTTCCCTTATGAACATGGATGCAAAGATACTTAATAAAATCCTTGCAAACCGGATCCAAGATCACATCAAAAGTATCATACACCATGATCAAGTAGGCTTCATCCCAGGGATGCAGGGGTGGTTCAACATTAGAAAATCCATCAATGTAATCCACCACATAAACAAGCTGAAAGAAAAGAACCACATGATCATCTCATTGGATGCTGAAAAAGCTTTTGACAAAATACAGCACCCTTTCATGATAAAAGTCTTAGAGAGATCAGGCATACAAGGACCATACTTAAAAATAATAAAAGCAATTTACAGCAAGCCAATAGCCAACATCAAACTAAATGGAGAGAAACTTAAAGCATTTCCTCTAAAATCAGGGACAAGGCAAGGCTGCCCACTCTCTCCATATCTCTTCAACATAGTACTTGAAGTTTTAGCTAGAGCAATAAGACAACTAAAAGAGATCAAGGGGATACAAATTGGAAAGGAAGAAGTCAAAGTATCCCTATTTGCAGATGATATGATAGTATACATCAGTGACCCCAAAAATTCCACCAGAGAACTTCTACAGCTGATAAACTCCTTCAGCAAGGTGGCCGGATACAAAATCAATTCAAAAAAATCAGTAGCCCTTCTTTACACAAAAGATAAATGGGCTGAGAAAGAAATAAGGGAATCAACACCCTTCACAATAGCCACAAATAATATAAAATACCTGGGGGTAACTCTAACCAAGCAAGTGAAAGACCTGTATGATAAGAACTTCAAGCCCCTGAAGAAAGAAATTGAAGAAGATATCAGGAGATGGAAAGATCTCCCTTGTTCATGGATAGGTAGGATCAACATAATAAAAATGGCAATCTTACCAAAAGCAATATACAGATTCAATGCAATTCCTATCCAAATACCAACTCAATTTTTTACAGATCTGGAAAAAACAATTCTCAACTTCATATGGAATAACAAAAGACCCAGAATAGCTAAATCAATCATGTACAATAACAGAACATCTGGAGGTATCGCCATCCCGTATTTCAAGCTGTACTACAGGGCAATAGTAATAAAAACAACATGGTACTGGTATAGAAACAGACCAGTTGACCAATGGAATCGAATTGAAGACCCAGAAATAAACCCACACATCTATGGTCACTTAATTTTTGATAAAGAAGCCAAAAACATACAATGGAAAAAGGAAAGCATCTTCAATAAATGGTGCTGGTCTAACTGGATGTCAACATGTAGAAGAATGCAAATAGATCCATACTTATCACCCTGTACAAAACTTAAGTCTAAGTGGATCAAGGACCTCAACATAAATCCAGACACACTAACATTAATAGAAGAGAAAGTGGGGAAAAGCCTTGAAATCATTGGCACTGGTAGCAACTTCCTGAATAGAACACCAATAGCTCAGGCACTAAAACAAACAATCAATAAGTGGGACCTTATAAAATTGAAAAGCTTCTGTAAGGCAAAGGACACTGTCCTTAGAACAAAACAGCAGCCTACAGAGTGGGAAAGGATCTTCACCAACCCAACATCTGACAGAGGGCTAATATCCAAAATATATAAAGAACTGAAGAAATTAAACACCAAAAAATCAAATAACCCCATCAATAAATGGGGTACAGAGCTAGACCGAGAATTCACAGAAGAGGAATCTCTAAAGGCTGAGAGGCATTTGAGGAAATGTTCAACATCTTTGGTTATCAGGGAAATGCAACTTAAAACAACTCTGAGATTCCATCTCACACCTGTCAGAATGGCTAAGATCAAAAACTCAAATGATAGCACATGCTGGCGAGGATGTGGAGAAAGGGGAACACTCCCCCATTGCTGGTGGGACTGCAAACTTGTGCAACCACTTTGGAAATCAATCTGGAGATATCTTAGAAAATTGGGAATAAATCTACCTCAAGACCCAGCCATACCCCTCTTGGGCATATATCCAAAAGATCTGAAACGAAACCAAAAGGACATTGCCTCAACAATGTTCATAGCAGCTTTATTTGTAATAGCCAGAAACTGGAAACAACCCAGATGTCCATCAACTGAAGAATGGATAAAAAAACTGTGGTACATATACACAATGGAATACTACACAGCTATCAGAAATGAGAAAATCATGCAATTCAAAACCAAATGGATGGAACTAGAAAAGCTCATCCTAAGTGAGCTGACGCAGTCCCAGAAAGATAAACATGGTATGTATTCCCTTACAAATGGATATTAACCATACATCAGAGGATAACTATCCTACAACCCACACACTCAAATAGACAGGAACCTAGCATATCTATCCTAGGAAAAATTCTACCCACCAGTGAGTCATGGAATCTGCTGCAGGTTAGTGGAACCCCACACCCTAGATGGTGTGCCTTATCAAGCTCCAGTACGAGTGTAAGCTCTTGGGCCTCACATGACGCAAGATCTGAGGGAGTATGATATGTGAGGACCCACCTCATCTGAGGAGAAGGAGAGTACCAAGTAGAGGAACAAGGAGGGAGGGAGGGAGGAAGGGAGGGAGGGAGGGAAGGAGAGAGGGAGGGAAGGAGAGATGAAGGGAGGGGCCAAGAGGGGAGGAGGGAGGAAACTATGTTCTAGAAATAAATAATACTATTTTAAGAAAAGAATTAATAAGCTTAAAAATATAATAAAAATACAATATAAAATTTTCAAACTATAATTTACCTTACTGGCATGAAAAGAAAATGGCCTTAATTTCAGATTAGAATGTTAGACTGCAGGTGGCTACAGAGATTACAGAAACTTGATAGCAGCTTAAAAGTTTTTTTTTGTTTTTTGGTTTTTTTTTTTTTTTTGTAGAGGTATAGGCTATTTCCATGGTTTGGCATTAAAAAGCAGGTAACAGGTTTAAAACACTGTAAATAAATTAAAGGTGACAGCTGTTCAACCTGGTTTTACAAACCTCCAAGAGTTGAAAAAACTTAGAGCTAAGGTAAAATAATGCATGGTGTTAGCCCATGCCTTTACCTCCAGCAGAGACAGGAGGATCACTATAGAGTTAGTTGTCTTATAAATTCTAGAGTTACAAGAAACAGGGTGGTGATGGTGCACACCCTTAGTCACATCATTGGGGAAGAATACACCCTTAATCCCAACACACTAGAGACAGAAACAGGCAGATCTCAGAGCTCAAGGCCACCTGATACAAAACAAGCTCTAAACAGAGAAAAACTTTGATCCAGGGGTGGAGGAGCACATCTTTAATCCCATCAGTTGGAAACCACATGTCTTTGATCCCAAAATTTAGAATGCAGAGACAGGCACATAGGATTTGGAAAGATTTAAGTTTAAAAGCTACTTACAAAAGGCAGGCTGCAATTCAAACAAATTGTCCTTTGAGATCTCAAAATATATACACTAAAGGTTTGTTTAGCTCCAAAATATCAAAATAATTTCTTCTTTAATCCGGATTGAAAGGTAATACTTTATATATTATCAAAAAACCAAATTTGCTCCAGGAAAAACATTACCTGACCCCCCCCCCCAAAAAAGGTAATTGTCCCAGAGTTAGGATTAGGGCAGGACTCTGTTCTTATCTTTCCAGGAGATTTAAAGCATCCATTCAAGGAATCCAGGGACAATTGGACAATGGAAACCTCAGCAGAACACAGATCAGACACCAAAGAAGACGAGTGGCCCAGATGATCCAGCCTTGCAGACTTCTTCAATAGCAGTTTCCTCAAAAGTCTATAACCACAACAACTCAAAATCGCTAAGATCGTTCAGCTCCACAGACTACTCCAGCCAGATCTTCAGTGAAGTTCTGAAGATCAGCTTCTGTCTATGAACTTCGTAGGACATCTAAATAGCTGAGCACAAAGGGACTGAACATCAAATGATTCTATTAACATTTTTAACCATTTTTCCATTCTTAGTTGGGCCCCAAACAGGTTTACTACGTCCCAAATCAGCAGGAAGTCATTTTAAGAGAACAACATCCCATCCCCAGAAGGTGGGGAGGGTGTTCTTCCCCTTTGGTTATTTGATAGATAATAGAAAATTTTGTTATTTAGGGGGAAAGACTACAAGCTGTTAAATGGTCTTGTTAAATGGGTTTTGGAGGTTAGACCCAGGGACTTCTCTCTTTTGCTTTTCTGTATCCTCTTTTCTCTCCTATATAGCAGTGAACAGACTTGAGAAAAAAATGGGACATAGACATAGTATAGGAAAGAACAATAAAAAAGGACACATTATTGAATATAGCTTTATACCTTTGTATACTGATACAAAATTAATATTATATTTGGCTAAATTGGTATTGATCATTGTATATTAATGCAAATTTAAGATTGTATAGGGCTACATCGGTATTGATCTTTGTATATTGATACAAAATTAAGATTATATTTGGCCACAATGGTATTGACCCTGGTATATTAATGTAAAATTAAGATTGTATTGGGCTACATCGGTACTGATCTTTGTATATTGATACAAAATTAAGATTATATTTGGCCACATTGGTATTGATCTTTGTATATTGATACAAAATTAAGGGTAACGCTTCTTAAAGGTATTGTTTGTAGTAATACTTAAAAATGAAATGTCAAGTTTTGACCTCTCGCTACCAACCGACATAAACTGTTTAGGATAATTAAGAAACGGAAACTAATAGTCATGAAAACGTGTCATTTTGTTAGTTACTATGACAGTCTATCATAGTTATTTTCTAAGCTACTCAGAAATCAAGTTGCTAAGAGACAAGCAATATTTGCTTATCTAAATATAAGAGATAGATAGGGCATCTTCAAAAACCTCAAGAGATCTGCAGAATATGGCATTCAAAGATGTTTTCTTAACTTAAGATTTTTTGATATCAAGACATGTCAGCTCCTGACAGCACCCCCTATATTACTCCAAGTAGAAGATGAGCATCGAAGAATCTCCAGTGGGAGACGATTAAATTGGTGGTAAGCCATTCTCTTGGCAAGAAAAACCACTTGCTTCAACTGTAGACAGACTTATGTCCAAAAAGGACAAAACTTGGAAGCAGGTAAGTTGACAGCCTAGCTCTGCCAAGACAGGGTAGGTAAGTCCTTCATAATTCCTGCTCTACAACCAATGTCTGTCAGAGAAATGGGGCCAAATGGCTGAAGATTGATGCTGTAATGTATGGAGAGAAAATGGGAACTGTCCAGGCAGCCACTGGTATGTCATTTTTTAGTTTTGGAAGTTGCAGGCCCTGCACTTCCTATACAATCAGATATATTTATCCCTCTCAGGTCTCTGAGGTGGTTGAAGAATAGATACCTAGAGTGTCATAGTTAAATTTTGAGTTGTTTAGGAATCAAGAGGGTGTTCGGGATCTAAGAAGATATTTTTAAAATTATGAGGCAAGTTAGTATGAAAGCTGAGTTAGATATAGAACTTTAAACTCATGGAGATGGTTAGATAGTAGAATGTTAAAGTCAGGTGCCAAATACATATGGACTGGACATTGGGATTGTATGCTAAGCCATATAACTTTTATAATCGTAGCCTATTTATTTCTGTTGTTTTGTATTGTATTTATAGTTATAAGAAAAAGAACCATTATTTGGACTGAAAGGGAGAGCTGTTGGGGGGAAAAACAAATACCTTAAACTAAAAAAAAAAAAAAAAAAAAGAAAAGAAGGGAAGAGGATGGTGGGGCTGAGGGGGAGGAGGGTGGAAGGGTGGGACTGGAGGGGGGAGTAGGGAGGGGATTGTGATTGAGATGTAACTTGAAGAAATAAAAAATAAATTATTAAAAAAAATAAATTATTAAAAAAAAGAAAAACAATAAAAAAAATGAAAAAAAAAACAAAACAAACTTATCAATCACTTATAAAACACCTAAATCTTATTACCTAAACCCTATAATCTAAGAACACACCAATATCTGTCTAAGAACACTCTAATGCCTATCTAAAAACATTTAACTAACACTATTTTAACTTTCTTAAAAGGATATTAATATTGTTAGCATAGGTAATCAGTATAGCATAGCATAGTGTAGGGTGACTTGGTTTACAGCAGTGCCAGTAGCAGTATCATTTAAATTTAAACTCCATTGAGCCTTACTTTGCCAGTTTGTAAGGCCAATTTATTGCCAGCATAAAATTGTGGCCAGTTTATAAAGTCAGTCTGTTCCAACGGCCAAACTGAGGCTGCTTCTTAAACCTCACAGCCAAAAACCTCTCCAAGTGTCTTCCGAACTTCACTCAACTCCTTGCCCTTTTGACACTCTGGGGTCCCAAGTCAGACACCTTGAAAGACTCTTTCTCAGCAGGTACCTTGCTGTGAGTCCTTCCTCAGTATGAGTTTTCATGTCAGTAAGGGCAGGAGCAAGGGGGACATCCTTGTGGAGTCTCTGGCTTATACATGGTCTTGTCTCAAGATCCTTGATGGTGGGTCCAAAGTCTCACTCATGATTCTCCAGCAGTCCTGTTGCCATAGTAACCGACCACTGTGCAGTTTTGGTGGTTTCTTAGCCATGTTTTCATCTCAGCAACCTCAAAGGACGCCATCTAAATATCTATGCTAAGATGAACTTATTAATTTCATTAAAAAGGCCTAACTTCTACCACAAGTGAACCTGAATTCAAATCCACAGTACCCATGTAAATAGCAGGTCATGCATGACCCTAGATGCACATAATCCCAACTTTGGGAGTCAGAGACAGAAGGATCCTAGAAGATTGCTGAATGGGAGAACCTTAGACTCAATGAGAGTCCCTGTCTCAAAAGTTTAAGATGGAGGAAGACACCTCATGTCTTTCTCTGGCCTCCATATTCATATGGGTAATTGTACACACTCCCCGACATACATGGACACACACACCATACACTGACAGCCCACACAGCACACATACACACATCACTACAACTACCCACATACAACACAGAGAACACAAGACCTAAAACACATAGATACTACACTTTGGAGCATCCTTTGGTGGAGGTTGCTGTCCTATGTTTTGCAGGTTGGTTAAAAGCACCCCTGCTCCTCTGCACACTCATTCTTTCATTGGTGACAATATAGATATCTGTCTGAAGAAAAATGGATTTTTAAAAGAGTACATATATGTATTAGAGCTGTATTCATCCATAAAGGAGAATGAGAGTATGTAATTTTCTTGAGACAGGGTTTCTCTGTGTAGCCCTGGCTGTCCTGGACTCACTTTGTAAACCAGGCTGGTCTTGAACTCACAGAGATCCACCTGCCTCTGCCCCCTGAGTGCTGGGATTAAAGGCATGCGCCACCACACCCGGCGAGAGTATGTAATTTTCAATAAATCTTATACAACAGGAGGTCATCATGTTATATGAAATGAGCTGGAGTTTTCTTCTTATATAGATCCAGAATTTATATATAACTAAAATAATAAATGAAACACGAAACTAGAAGAAAATCTAAGAAGGAGAAGGGAATTCGTGAAAGGGAGAAGAGAAGACAGAGTATAGAGGGGAATATGGTCAATGCGCATGATACATTTGAGCAAAAATGTCTGTGAAACCCATCATTATGTACAATCACTATATGAACATTAAAAAGATATGTCTAAGTATAATGTATGTGTTTAAACTATTGAAGAAAGTGGCTTCCGAATTCACAATGGGGAATGATAAATATCTGAGAAGATACATGTGTTTTTAGCCTAATTTACACATTACACAGTGTATACATGTAATGAAACATTCCACAACACCACATAAACATGTATAATTTGGTGTGGCTTAAATTTAGGTTACAAAATTAGGAAAAGTTAAATAAATATTAAATATCAAATAATCAGCACATACAAACTACAGAAACAGACATGCTGGCATATCCCCACATTGTTAAATGCCTTCTAGGGAATTCATCATCTTTGGGAAGTACCAACCTAAAGGACAGCATTAGGAAAACTCCATACTCTCAATCTCCCAGTTTTTTCCTTTGCCTACTCATGTGTCTGGCAAAGACTCAGAGCCAGCCAGACAGGTGGGCCAAGCTAGATATAGACAACACCAGAAACCCTCAAAGTTCAAAATGCTAGTGTAATAACAAAGTACCAATCTAATCTCTAGGATATATATTTACTCAGCAACAAAAAAATATGAAATATTTTTTGATGGTGCACACTTTTTCTTTAATTGTTTTTCTTCAAGTTACATCTCAATCACAATCCCCTCCCTACTCCCTACTCCAGTCCCTCCCTCCGACCCTCTTCCCCCTCGCACCCCTTCCATCTGCTTCCTTTTTTTTTTTAAGTTTAAGGTATATCTATTTCCCCCCAACAGCTCCCCCTTTCAGTCCAACAAATGGCTCTTTCTCTTATAACAACAAATACAATACAAAACAACAAGAATTATTAGGCAAAAATTATGAAAATTATAAGATATAACATTTATTCCCGGTGTCCAGTCCATATGTATTTGGCAACTGACTTTAACATTCTACTATGCATCCATCTTCATGATTTTAAAGTTCTATATTCAACTCAGCTTCCATCCTAACTTGCACCACCAACTTAAAAACATCTTCTTAGATTCAGAACACTCTCTTAATTACTAAACAACTCAAAATTTAACTACGAGACTATGACTATCTAGTCTTCAACCATATCAGAGACCTGAGAAGGATAAATGTATCTGATTATACAGGAAGTGCAGGGCCAGCAGCTTCCAAAACTAAGAAATGGCATACAACTGGCTGCCTGGACAGTTCCCAATTTCTCTCCATACAATACCACCTTGAACGCACCCGACCTTGCCTGTTCCTTTTGAACAACCCAGGACAAACTTCCCAAAGTTTGTCTGCAGTGGGCTTGGCTCTCCCACAGGAACCATTAATCAGTACAATGCCTCAGAGGCTTGCCTCCAAGCCAATCTGAAGGATTCATTTTCTCACTTCAGGATCCCTCAGATAACCCTAGCTTGTGTTCAGTTGAAAATAAGCTAAACAGCACATTGTGGCAAACTCTTGGAATTCCTTTCCAGGGGACATAGGGACAAGAAGATCTCTAGGGCTGATGCGCCAGTCTGTGTAGCCTAATAGTGAGATCTAGCCTAATGAGAGGTCTTTTATCAAGAGACGTAGGTGGCCTCCTAGGGATGACATCCAAGATTGTCCTTTGGCTTCCACCTAAACAGATACACTCACACATGCACCTGTATGTTATACATGTGCTCATACTTGGATACACACATACACACATTTTAAAAACTTAGGAAACTAGAATCACATACTTTAGAATTACTTTGAAAGGTAATAAATGGGCATGCTGTCACCTAGCTAGACCCGTACTCTCACGGAAAGCAGCATTAGATTAAGACAAATAGACGTGTTCCTGCCTTACTTGTTTGCACATCATAGATGCAATCCATACAAAACTGGAAAAGTGTATGGCTTCCTCAGCCTTTTCTTTACTCTACTTAAAATAGCAAGTTCAGAAAGAGACAAGGCTTGAAAGCATTCTGAGGCTGACAGGCAAATGAGAACATGAAGCTTCATATTTGGAAGCATCATGTCCCTGTGAAGTAAAATTTTTTTCCTTTGAAAGCAGCATTGAAAGATTGCAAGAGACATAAGTGTGGAGTCAACTATTTGTATTCCACTCATGTTTTCTTAAAAGGCAGGGACTTGAAAATTCATAACACGTTGAATCACCACAGTCAACATTTCGACAGCTTCCCTTCCAGCTGCTCAGAACTGCAGCTGATATGCAGCCTTGAAGCATAGCAGCAGCGGTTGACTTCCCTTTGCAGATCTTTGAAGATGTAACAGCTGCAATTCTCATGTTCTCTAGAGGGCAAAAAGCCATAGAAAATGGCAAGCCAGAATGAGCTATTAAACACTAACACACAGCTGCAGATTCTGCAGTCTATGCAGCAGCTTACCATCCTTCATAAACACAGTGTACTTTGTGTAAAGTGAGCATGATTCTCTAGGCATTGTTTACAGAAATTTAGGTAAGAAGTTTAGGGACCACCATGTTTTATTTAAAGTATGTTGTAAATATGGCACAAAGTTTAGACTATTCAACTGCCTTTCAAGGAGCTGGTGTGTTGATAGAGAAACATAGCTGTAGCCTGCGGTATTACGGGATTTAATTTGTCTATTTACTGTGAAAAACCTTGACATGCCTTCCAATGTCATTTACACATTTGGAACCAGAAGTGTATAACAACAAAACACATCAAACAGTTAAGATACGACATTCTCTTTACTTGATAAACACAGACTTTTTTTAAAATGCTTAAATAAGGTAGAGATTTAGCTCAGCCAGAAGAATGCCTACCTAGAATGAACTGAGTTCAGGACCCAATACTGAATAAACTGGACATAGCAGCATATTGCTGTTGTGCTGGATCTAGTGAGAATGGTCCCCAAAGCTCATATTTGTATGCTTAGTCCTTAGTTGGCAGACTATTTTGAGAAGTAGAAAGTGAGGCTGTCTGGAATGAAGTGTGTTATTGGGTATGGGATTCGAGGTTTTGAAAACCCACACCAGGCCCAGTCTCTTTATCTGATTCCAACTTGCAGATAAGATGTCATCTCTCAGCTACTACTGTAGCACCACGCCTACCTACCTACTGCCAGGCTCCCCACCATGATGATCAAAGACTCATTCTCTGAAATCACACAAGAGTTTCCAGTTAAAAGCTTTCTTCTGCTGGGCAGTAGTGACACACACCTTTAATCTCAGCACTCAGGAGGCAGACAGATCTCTGAGAGTTCAAGGCCAGCCTGGTCTACAGAGGGAATTTTAAGACAGCCAGCCAGGGCTTCTATATAGAGAAACCCTGTCTCAAAAATAAATAAATAAATAAATAAACATATAAATAAATAAATAAATAGATAGATAAATAAATAAATAAATAAATAAATAAATAAATAAATAAATAAATAAAAATAAAACAAACAAATGAAAAGCTTTCTTCTGTGAATTGCTTTGACTATGGTGTTTCTTCACAGCAATAGTACAGTGACTGAGACATCTGCCATCTCAGTATGTAAGAGATGGAAGCAGAAGCACTTGAAGCATCAGGGCTACACAGTGAGTCTGAGGCCATCCTAAGCTAGAGATCTCCTGCTTAACAACAAAAGCCTAATTAATGAGACAGTTCTTGATGTAAATCTTTATAATTTTATTGACATGAATCAATATAATCACCTAGTCCTTTTTTGAAAAATAATATTTTCCCTTTTTGTATCTGGGTCTGGTGGGGAGATCCCATCTGCTGGTCTTCATCTGGTATCAAGACATAAACACATGTTCCTCCAACAGAAGGCCATGACCCAGCTGGTTTCCAGGCAGGAAGGGTTTAAATGCAGACTGGGAGATCTGCACCCTCGGAGTGTCTGGAGAGGTGAGAGAAAAGATTTTCTCCAATGTCCAAGTGTCAGCTCTTTTAGCTAAACTACCAGTGCTGGACTGGACAGTTGCAAAGCTCTGAGAGCTAGAGCTGGGACAGGTGGCCAGGCAGATGGTGCAGGAAAGGCAGCGGGAACATGTGCCCCAAACAGGCCTAAACCTGCCCAAGCAGCGAAGCCAGGCAGGAGCTGGCACTCCCATGCAAGCCTGGCAAGCCAGACAAGCTACAGATCCTTCATGGGAGAAAGAGTGCTTCCCTCCCAGGCCCAAAATAAGCAGTCAAGAAGTCTTGATGGAGCCATAGAGTAAGAGATGTATTTCATGAATGAGGGGCATTATGTAACTTTGAGCAGTGGGGAGGGGTTTTGGAGGTGAATGTCTTTGGTTTGATAGGTATGGGCCTACCAGAAGAAAGAAAATGTAATGCCTAACTTACTCATGTGTAGCTGAGGCAGAGGAAGAACTCCAAGTATGCTAGAATCATAGACAAATGTCATTGGCTGAAAGTCAAGTTACCAACAGACCTCATCAGCATGGGGAAGTTGATGGTCAGATTTCTTATCAGGGTTGGGCTATGTGACATGTCTTACAGGATCTGATTTCCTCAGATCAGAGGGAAGAGGAGGTTTTTCTGTTGGAAAAAGAGAGTTTGTCTTTTTAGTACCGAGCTCGGGGGACTTTCCAGTTAAGCCAGACTTCTACCTTATCAGCAGAAATTCCCCACAGAACTTGGCCCAAAAATTCTGATTGAATTGTTATAGTGAAGGGGGAAACATATCTGTATTTTGAAGGACCCTCAGGAAATCGCAGCATGCAGTTCTCTTTTTGGGCAGTTGGAAGAGCTCATTTAGTTACCCACCACTGTCTTCTCTGTTCTCTGCCACCAGGTTTTTCTCTCCATGTCAAAGATTCTCATTAAAAATTCTTAGTAGCTTCCCATGGTGTGATAAACTGAATTTACATTCTAATGACATGGAAGGACCTTATAAGTCTACCCCAAATCTGTCTTCCTAGTCCTGTATTTTACCATAGTCCATGGAACTATGGAATTCAACTGAGTAAATTTACTTTTCCTCCCTGTGCAGCACCCCAGTCTTCTGAGGATCTACTTTAATATCACTTTTTCCCCAAACCCAAGAAGCCTAAATGGGCTCCTCCACTCTGGTCTCTTAGAGATGCTCACATGTCATCATTGGTACATTTTATTTGAACAGCACACAACAGCGGCCACATTAAATGGTCAGCACACCACTGTTGTTTTTGAGAGACACTGTACAAGAAGGTATTTTCCACATTTATCTGTTGCTGTTTGAGGATATGTACTGTCCCCCGGTCAGGCATAACCTCTGCGAATACTCTTTCTGACTCTTCTAGTCTTTTCTTCCCTTCTCAGGTGAAACCTGAGAGCGATTGTAGAGTTCGCAAATTTAGAGTCTTGGCTTTAGTTATCTTTGCATCCCCAAGAACTAGTACAATGTCTAATCCATGTAGCCAGTACTTGGTAAATATTTATTTGTTGGTGCCAACCTACCGTCAAACATGAGGAGCAACTTGGAGACTCTAAACAAAGGTGAAAGCTGATTACAGCTGGAAAGGGAGATACAGGCCAATGCACAAGAAATGCAGTGGATCAAGAAATAGAAAGCTATAGCTAAGAGGCTAATGTCTCCTTTGGGAACACAGCAGACTTGCTGCAGAGGTCAACATGGCATTTGTCCATAGAATTTGAAAGGCTACAGATTTGTTTTGCAATATGGTATTGATAAATATTGTCAATCTTTTATGCTTTTCTATTTTTAAGAATCCATGCTTACCTACTATCTAAGTTGAACCAGGAGACTACAGAGAAACAGCTGGAGGAGATACAGTGGCTTCTATTAGTAAAATTCATGTCATAAAGATTAGGCATTCAGTCCAGGCTACATTTGAAGCAACTGTAGAAGGAAAGCCTAGTTTTCCTAATGAGAAGCCCAAGGCCTTTCCTTTGAGCAGGTGGCTGCCGTGTTGTATGCCCACTCCTCACTTAGCCTCATCTGTGTACTACAAGCACTTCTCAGACACAAAGATCAAAGCTGAACAAAGGCTGTCTTACCAGAACCACCTCCAATTACCCTGAGCAGACATCCTTCAGGTTTTTTAGTGTTCTTGAAAGAGGCCCATGTCTGATGCCAGCATGAGTGACCTTGGAGGGTGGGAAAGCTAAGGAATTCACACTTGACATGTTAAGCATGTAATATGGAATCCAGGAGAGAGAACAGACAGTTCAGGATGCCCTGGCATGGAACAATCAGAAATACAGAGGTTTGTTTGTAGGAGTGATTGGTTGCCGGTCAGAAAAAAGGTGAAAGCAGAAAATGGCATGAGCTTAGAGTGACCCTGTAGAAGACAGGCCTTGTCAGTATTTCCTGCAGACAGATGGAAGAAATGAGATTATGCAGAAAGAAATGAGATTTTATTCAGGATCTGCATCTCATAGATGATCTTAGTAAAGGGTTACTGCAGGAATATGGGACCCTCTGACCATGCTCTTGACCTCCAACCTCCAGCAATGGCAGCTGCTTTCGCTTGCTGTACAAGTGTAGTAAATGCTTGTATAGCAAGTTCTGGTTGCCACAGCATCCAGTTTGAATGCAAGTTTAACTTTATGTTTCCAAAAGCAATTCTATAACCCTTGACAGTGTCTATGGTCCTACACTGCATACTTTTGTCTGAAGAATTGGGGGTCACTGCAGGCAATGTTTTCCCCAGCTTTCAAGAGCCACACAGGTTTCTGACAGTATAAGCAAGTTTCCTACAAGAGCCACACCTTGATCACATACAGACAACTGGAAATTAAGCAGTCTACCAGAGAAAAGAATTAGCCATGGAAGATGCATCCTTCTTCATGTCTTATCAAGTCTGCCCTGGTGCTGGAGCCCCAGTGAGACTGACAGACTGCAAAATCAGAGTCAACAGGGTAGTCTCCACTAAGGCTAGCCTAGAACTTTGCATTCCAAGCAATTCTGTTATTGTCACATCCTCTTCACATGCCTTATTTTGGTTTAGTGTCTAATGTATTAAATGCATGCAAAGAAAGACTACAATAGCGAGGTTATCTACTATAAAAACTGTTTAGGCCTTCACATTTTTCTACAATTTACTAGGCAAGCAGCATCATGATAATAGCATTAATTATGAAGCATTAAAATGTTACTAGTGCCAACAAAACCATATTAATGATTAGGTTCAATGTAGACATTATCTCTATTAGAACACATAGAGGAACACAAACACCAAATGAGTGACCAAGATCTCCTATAACAAAAGAGAACATTTCAAAGAACCCCACACACACACTTTTCAGAAAGGGGATGAAAACCAGGGAATGGTAAAAATAAGAGTCTCATTCTGATTATGTGATTATAAACACCTGAGAGAGTTCATTTACATTCTACTACATGTTCTCTGTGTTCCTGCAAGTGCCCCTGATGCTTTTAAGCCCATTCTATGCTATATTGAGTTCTTTTGCCTGTGTGTGTCTATGTGTGCACATGACAGTCTGGAAGCCAGAGGAGGACCCTGGGTTTCCAGTGGCGGGTCTCTTTCTGTTTTATCACTTTTCACTGAACCTGGTGCTGGCTGTTTTCAGGCAGGCTTGGCTCTTCCCTCGCCGCTCCTCTGGGTTCCAGACACAAGACAGTTCAAACTCCGATCCTGATTTTCACACAGCAAGCATTTGTACCCACAGAGCATCTCCCTAGAATCTTCCCTTGAGATCTGAGAGAGTGTCTCCCCGATCTCCACAGTGACTCTCTATGAATTGAGGTCCAGAAGCAGAAGTTTGGGACTTGGGTATCAAAATCTTTGTCCTAAAGTAAGGCTAGGTTTGGCTTTGCTCCAGGCTTTTATTTCTCCAATACATGCACACTGAAGATTTCAAAGGACTTTGTTGGCCATTCTGAGACTTAAACAGACATGGGTTTTTTAGGGAAATAGATCCAACTTAACAAAAAATGGGAACTTGTAAGTGAATATATGAAACTTTCCTGCTCATAATAAATCTGCGATAGCTTCAGTAGCTAGGATGAATGTACATTTATTTTTGCCCTAATGAAAATTTAAGAGGATGATCATGGAGTGAATATTGTTGAGAGTTAGGAAGCTGAAAGGTTCCAGAGTGTTTATCACTCACCTGGGGGTAATATGCTTTTTCTGAGACCTACAAACTGGTGACTATATTAAAGCTGTCCATCACAGCAGCACTCCCCTGAACTGTGCTTCCCTTAGCAGGCACTCCCCTAGGGATCCTAATTGGGTGAGCTTACAGTCATTTTATTTTCCTAGCTTTGAATGAAGAAAATGAGTACCAGTGTCCCTGGCAGCCCAGACTTTGCGGGCAGTCCTCCTGCCCAGCGTGGGTGGCTGATCTATCATGCTGTGGACCCAGTGGCTTGTGAGGTCTCAACAGTACTCAAGTGACTGATCATACAAGGTGGGGTAAGAAAGACAGGATACTATCTGTCTCAACTTGCAGAGCTGGAACTAATGAATCGAATGGCTCATATTTATTGAGTACCTGCTACATGAAGCTCATTATATATTGGAAAAATATCAGCAATTCCATGAAGTGAGTAAGTGGGACAAGCTTACCTTTCAAATGGTGAGTTGGCACTCCACAATGGAGATAAATCTGCTCTCAAAAAGTCAGTATCATTTCTCACATGAATTTTATAATGTAGGCTTTTTTTCCCCTGGCAGAATGGTGCTATTTATTTAATGTTCTTTTCTTTTTAATGATATATTACAAACTGAAGCCAATTATTTCATCTGGTTCTCAATTAGTAAACATAACAGGAAAACTTGCTGGGCAATTAGTATCAGTACAACATCATCTAAAGAATATTCTCCATAGTTTCTATCTTACATACTGTTTTCAAAACCAGACTCATGTGTAAAATATCTCTGCTCTGCATGTTTTAAGGGTTGGATTTGTGATCCAAATCTCTATCCTGACATTTCCTAATTGGATTGTTGAGAAGCATATAAAACATATTCTGCCACTTTTTGCTGTCATGTACTTTTGTTGCAATGTTATGTTTCTCTAGAGTTAATCACTTCTTCCTTTGTCACAGACTTGTAAGTAACTGCTATCAGACATTCAGCTGGAAATATCAGAGAATCAAGCATGTACGCTTGAAGGCAATGTGGGTCTCTGAGGTAAGAAAGGGTTCAGACAAGTTTAGATACACAAACACACTGGTTTGGAGCAGTCAGGCTATGGTGGAAAACAGATGGGAAGATTTGGCAAAGCATCGCTGAAATATAAAATTAGAGATTTTAGATTTTTGTGTATGAGGCTGGGCAAGTAGCAATGTGAAAACGGAATGGATGGTGTAGCCTTGGGGAATGCTGAGATGATCAAAATGAACAGAGTGACTCGAAGCCAAGCAGCAAGTTCTGTGGAGCATGAACCATGTGACAATGGCAATACAGAAGGTCATGTAGAATTTACAATCCTGTAAGATCAAATGAGGCTTTTACATACATCTCAATTTATAGATCAGGTGATCAGAAGAGCTAAACTGTGTGCTGAGGGCTATAAGAGAGTGAGGGAGCCTTCATGTCTAGTACAGATGAAACAACTTAGAGTTAGGCGAACAGGTGCTATATCTATAGAAAGCAAAAAAAAAAAAAAAAGACACATTAAGATGGTGGTTTTAGTAAAGGAGAGAAGCAGCTGGGCTCAGGAGTTGCCTGAGTGGGTACAGTGTTTGCCATCCAAGAATGGGAACCTTAGTTCAGACTCCTCAGAACCCACATGATAGGCAGAGACGGTAGCACAAGTCTGCAGCCCTGTACTGTTTTTTATCCAAGTACTAAGGCCAAGCCTTGTGAGTACACATTCAGACAGTATCTGCAACCAGAGGGATATTCGCTTACCAGACCCCATTGCTGCTCCCTTGAATTAAGACTTCCCAGTCACCACTACAAGGAGAAAATAATTCATGTTTTCATTGTTATCTTTCATACAATACATCCTAACTGCAGTTCCCCCCCCACATTCCTCCTAGCTGCCTGTCAACCTGTCCTCTATCCCAGATCCATTCCTCTTCCATTTTCCTTCAGAAAAGTACAAGTCTCACAGTGATATAAGTTAAACATGTCATAACAAGATACACTAAGACCACACAAGCTTTCATATCAAGGCTGGGTTGTTTTTGTTTTGTTTTGTTTTTAAGTATATCCAGTATGTGATATGTTGTTATAGGAGCCTTATTAGACTGTACCATAGATGCTGGTATTGGTTTCTAATGGGAGAGAAATACGTACTCTTGGTTGTCTTCTTGACTTGTGGGAAAGGCAAAACACAAGCACTCCCACGAGGTATCTACTTGATAGGAATAATTAAAGTGGAAGCACACACTGCACTGTGGGTGACACCTTCCAGTGGCATCCTAGAAGAAAGAGATGGAAAAAGGAAACTGTGCTTTTGCCTGTTTTCCTTCACTCTCAGTAGCAAGCAAGTTCATCTACTCTGTTGCTGCCTTTACTGGATTGCC
The DNA here is from genome assembly GCA_907164525.1 of Lophiomys imhausi. Classification (NCBI taxonomy): domain Eukaryota; kingdom Metazoa; phylum Chordata; class Mammalia; order Rodentia; family Muridae; genus Lophiomys; species Lophiomys imhausi. Next base: position 1,052,523 of record CAJQZJ010004767.1, read on the forward strand.
TCACTGTTATAGTGTTTTAAATGAAAATGGCCTTCATAAGCACATACACTTGAATTATTGGCCCTAAATTTGTGGAACTGTTTGGCAAGGATTGAGAGGTGTGGCCTTGTTAGAGAAAATGTGCCACTGAAGGTGGACTTTGAGGTTTCAGAAGCCCTGGCCATTCCCAGCTAGCTCTTTCTACCTCATGCTTGTGGAGAAGGATATAAGCTCTTAGCTGCTGCTCCAGTGTCATTCCTGCTGCCATGATCTCCAGTGATGGTTATGGACTCACCATCTGAAACCATAAGCCTTAATAAACTCATTCTTCTGTAATTTGCCTTGGTCATGGTGTCTCCACATGGCAATGGAAAAGTAGCTAAGATACATGGTATTAGAACCAGGGGATTCCATTAGGGACTAACAAATACCCCATGAGTCTTCCAGGTCTAATACAGATGGATAACTTGAGATAGTTGAGGGAAGTACAGCAGAATGAATCTTTGTTGGAGAAGAGCAGCAGTGATGGAAAACCATGCAACACAGCATCTGTAGAGCCACGTTCAACCTGCCAAGATCAGTACATGACTTCGAGAGTTCCACACATTTCACCTCGGATGGCCTGGGAAACTTGCTCGTCACACGAACACATAGTATCTTCCTCCTTGGGTGTAGAAAGAAATGCCTGGTGAGAAGCAGATCTGACACGTGGAGCTGCAGTGTGAGCTGCAGGAAAAAATGCCTCAAGGTAAGAATTTCAGCAAGGCATTTCAACAATCTAGGTGCAATTCGGTATTATTTTACAAGGGAGAGTGGAAAAATTGGGATAGATGGTAGATATGCTCTGAAGGACAAAAACGACAGAAATTGTCAGTTGATTGAAATGCATTAAGGAAATGGAAGGATGGGGCTCTGTTGATTGTAAGTGCTGAGGTGGAACACTCTAGTCTATTGTTAGAAGTCAATGTGTGCAAGAAAGCTGAATGGTATTGGATTTGCCTTTAGAGAGAAGCCATGGCAGATATGTGAGAGATTTGAAATTGCGTAATTTCCCATATTTCCAAGTTCAGTTTGACATAGGTGACAGTTTTTGAAAATGACAGTCCTTCTGTCTTGACTTTCCCACTACCAGCAACATGGACTCTGGACAAATTGACCGGGAGAACTCAAGCAGAACCCAGAGATATACCTTTTACACTCCTGAAGAAAAGCAACTGCCATTGTTGAATGTGACCTTTGGAAACAGTTGCTCTGCCTTCTGGGAATCATGATTGATTTCCCGCATCAGCATAGGTGGAAACCAATTGCCCAAGAGCTGAGACTGATGGCCTGTCAAAATGCAGCAGCTTTTCTGGAGAGGCTGCAGCAGAGCAGCACAGGTGCTGATAAAGTGGCTGCTTCCTCCCTGCCCCTAAGGTGACAGTGCAAATGTGTTCCCTTTGTGCATGCTGTAAAGTGATAATGAATCTCAGTGGTATAGTAGCTTCCTGTCAGAGTGCAGAGCAATTCATAGCAAAGTCCCCTTGCTCTGTGACTCTTTGTTTTATACCGTAATGTACACTCTTCTAGAAAAATCATCTCTGTCTTCTGAGAACTAAGGTAAGGAAAATAACCAAAAGTCCTCCTACCTAACAATGGGTAGGGTTTAATATCAAGGAAGAGCAGACTGGCAACTCTTGGTCAATTTATGTGGCGTCTGAACTGATTGTGACAGCACACTTTGAAAATTATTCTGAAGTTCATTAATTGCACTTTGTACATACTCAGAGGAAGATTTTGGTCCTCAAATCTTACTACAGACTGTCTCTGTGGTCCTTGCTCAGAGAGATGGACATAAAGGAACAAACTCTAGGTGGAAAGCAGAATGCTATTACACTAACAAATGAAACTCTGCTGAAGCATGTGTTCTGCCTAGAGAAGTCTGGGTGGAGAGATCTGTTCTTCCTCTTTTGAACAGGAAATAGCCAGGTTTGCAGACACAATTCATCTGAGGAATGCTTAGCGGGTGGCAGAGTGAAGTACAGGAATGGGAGTGGCCCAGACAGCCTTAGGGAACTGCTGTCTGCTTCAGCAGTTCAGGGTTATAGCCTAGCATCAGCACATTTGCATTCCTTTGCATGGGTTGTGAGAATCAAACTCTAGCCCTGGTACTTGCAAGACTTTGCTGACCAAGCTGTCTTCCCAGATGCAAGTTTTGAATTTGCTTAAGAAACCTACTAAATTTTTACGTGCATTTTCATGTTGAGTCAACTTAAAATATAATCTTAAAATTCCATCTCTTTGAACTGCTGTTCTCTTATTATTCATGTAATATCAAATCGTCTTTGAACTTAGAAGTATCTGTTACATCCTTGTCCACAATGTCCTTGTAGCTGGTAAAAGTCTAAGCTTGTGCTGGGAACTAATTCTTTTGGAATGGAAATCTGACTTGAAAATGATAACATCTTAAAAATCAAAATATATGCTTAACCCAAGCCCAAATAGCTATCCAATAAACCCAAACTGGTGAAACTCCAAGTAGGTAGCTGGCTCAAAGTGAGGCAGATCACAGCAGGCAGATCCTGATGATTATCCTTGGCTAAGTCCCAGCCTGTCACTGTACTGAAAAGCACAGCCCTAAATGACTGGATGTATCTTAGGTCACAGCTACAGTCTCAAGGACAAGGTGGAATGTCCTCCTGCAAGTCAAGGCCCCAAAAGTGTACAACCATGAAGAGAGAAACTCTGAGATACAACCTACATTGAAGGCTAAACCTAAGATACTAAACCTAAGATACAAAAGCAACCTTGAGGCTTTATCACTGTATTTGGATGAGATTGGTTCTAGAAACTGTATAGAGCACAACTGGATAGATGTATTCATCACACATTGTGAAGAATCACTGATATTTATGTGACTGCTGGTTTCCACCAAAATTTGAAAGCATATTCCCCACAAAGATCCAGAAACACCTTGTGATTTTAGATAGGTTAGCAGAAAATAACTATGAGGAAGTGGTTTATATCAGGAGCCAAGGAGTCCTGGAAAGCAATTTATTGTGTAACACAACAATTAATTTTGCCTTTTATCAAGTCTTAGACATGGTTGGTTAGGAAGAAGGTAGGAGCTCAGCTTGCAGTGTGCCCGGTCATTTGGATTTGCCTCATCCTTATCCTTATGTCTAAAATGGCAGGTTGTGAGTAAAAACATCAATGCCAGGTGTCCCTGTGGAATAACAAATGAAACCATTGCCCTGGATTGTCATGATAAAACAGCATCTGAGTAAAGAGAGAGGAGACATGGACTGTTTGTGTTTATGATGCTTATGAGAATCCCTCCATTCCCTTGAGCTCAAAGGACAAAGGCAGGTGGCCAGGATCAGGTCCATCAGTGAAGCCTAGGGCCTCCAGTCACAAGCTGCTGTCTTGATCCCCTACATTCATTGACACTCTGGTGCCAGAGTCCTTTCAGGAGTACTACTGCTCCAGGTACAGTCACCAAAACACCTGCCCAGGACTCATGTGCTTGTAACAAATCTGCTCAAAGCTGAAACTCAGCTAGTGCCTATTGGGTGGGAAGACCCAAGTGCACACCCTGAGAATTGTCAGTTTAGTCAGCTATGAAGCAATTTTTAGTCATATCCAAGAATTCATGTTTAGAATAAATGGGGTTCGATCATCTCATGGGTTTCTAGGGGGCTCACCAGCGGGTGCACCACTGGCTTTGCACCACCATTTCCCTGACTTGCAGGAAGGACTTCTCAGCTGACCTGAGACATCGTCTCTTTCTGGTGTCAGCATTAGTGGATTTGTTGCTCCTGGTGAGGCTTTACTGTTTTACTTCTTCATTAATTAGAAAAGAAACTCCCACTTTCTGTCTCTTCTTGAAGGCTAAATGTCATCTATCCTATTCTGAGATTTCATAATCACCTCAAGTAAAGCTGGGGACTATTCTTCTCTGCTGTAATGAGACATTTTATGTGACAGCTTGGCCAAAGTCTAGCACAAGGGGTTGCTGGAATCTCATTGCTGTGAAAATGTATGTTGTGAGATCAACAGTTAAAATCAGTTCACTTCACCTAAGGTAGATTCATCTTCACAATGTGAGGCAGGTTATGGATGTGTTGCAAGAACTTCAGAGCAGAGACGGGATCCCTAAAAAAAAAAAAACTTGCCCCAAGGTGGTGACATAAAGACTCCATCTGTGTTTTCAGCTTGCTACACAGCCCCAAACATTTCAGACTTTCCAAAACTTAGAGCTCTCTTTTCTAGGCTCCTCCTTTCTGTAAGTGTGAAAATGTCTGTGTGTACACACATCAAGTTTGTATCTGTGTCCTGTCTCCCCTGGAGGAAGAGTTAAAATGTTCCAGAAGCTTCAATGTAATGATTTTCACAGTTCCATAGGAAAGTGTCTCTTGAAGGAGGTGACGTTCACCTCAGTGCTCCGCTGTTACTCTTTCTCTTCCTTGTAAATACAGGCTGACAAGTTGAATGTACCTTTGATTGGAAAGTCAGAGTGGTGACTTGCTGCTTAACCTTTTGATTGGCTGTAGGTCATTTCAGCATGGAAGCTCTGTACTTCCCAAGTAGCATGTTAGTCAGAGGTGATAATGAAATGAATGTGAAGCTCATTTTGTTGAGAGCCCTCCAGGCAGCTGCTATGCACAGTAACATCATTTTATTTGGTGGATACTCCCCCCTCCCCATAATAACTCACGATATAGTCCAGGCTAGCCTGAAATTCACCCTATATCTCAGAATTGCCTCTAACTCAGAATCCACTAAAATGCTTGGAGTGCAGGCATGAATCACCATCCCCAGCTCCACAATTGTATCTAGTACCATATAGAACTTTATATTGTATGAATATAAAACATACACTGAATCTATGTACAGAATTAATGGCTCAATCATTATTAGCTATTCTTTTTTTTCTTAATCATGAAAAGAAAACCTAGGAGGTGATTGTTAACGTCCACATGCAAAGGTAGCTCAGAGGGTTTAAGGATAATATTTATAGTCACAAAGTAAATAATTGAAGGATGTAGGTATTTGTGTGTGTGTGCACATAACACCTACTGCTTATGATTAGTGAGTTGATCTGCCCCAACCAATCAACAAGAACTTTGCATGCATTAAAAAAAAATTTACAACTGTAGAAATCCCACAACACAGGGATCACCACATAAGGAGGTTCTCAGAGAAAGGTGAGTATGCTACCTGCCCAAACCTCGAGCCTTCACTCCAAAGACAAACAGATGCTACAGGGGTGATGTCTAAGCATTTCCCGTTTTTAATGTTTATTCTCTGGTTTATATACAGAACCAAATGGGTGTTTGCACATGAGGCTATGTGGACCAATCACATTAAAGGTCATCCTATCACACCACATAGCACAAGCCTGGTAACATGATGATCATGCACTGGTCATGAGCATAGAAGTCTTGCTCACCCAATCAGCTATACCCATGATCAGGCTTCAACTCCACCCCAGCATCTTCCAGCTGGCACCATCTTAGATATCTACTACAAGTTACTTTTATTTTCCCAGCAATGAAAAATTTTTCATAAGCCTCCATTTCCCAGGTCCCCACATACAACAAATCCATGAAGCAAACTCTGAAATTATCCCCATTTGAAGAAGGTAACTCCCTCAGTGTTTTAAAGCTGATGAAGTGATAGAGCAAGATTTTTTTAAGTATTTATTAATTCAAGTTACATTTCCATCACAGTCCCCTCCCTCCTCCCCTCCTGCTCCCACCCTCTCACCCTTTACCTACTCTCCCAGCTATCCTTCTCCTCCAGTGTGGGACGCCCTCCACATCAGTTCAGTCATATGAGGGCTAAGAGTTTCCTCTTGTTCTGGGGCCCAACATGGCAGCTCAACTAGGATGTAGTGTCCCATTAATAGGTAACAAAGTCTATGACTGAGATCCCCCCCCTACTTGCTAAGGGATCTGTATGAGGACCAAGTTGCCTATCCTTCATATTTGTATAGAGGGGCTCTAGGTTTAGCCTAAGCTTCTTTCTTCTATTTTTTGGTTAGTGTTTCAGTCTCTATGAGCCTCTAGGGGTCTAGCTTTGTTGGTTCTGTTGATTTTCATGTGTTTTTCTTGTCCCCTCATGGTCTCTCTAGTCATCCTCCCTATCTTATATAGGACTCCCAGAGCTCCACCTAATGGTTGACTGTATGTCTCATCATCTGTTTTGATCTCCTGCTTGGTGGAATTTCTCATAGGATAGTTATGCTCGGTTCCTATTCCTTTGGGTCTGTGGATTATAGGATAGTTATCCTGTACTATGTGACTAAAATCCAGTTATAAATGAATACATGGCATGTGTATCTTTCTGGGTCTGAGTTAGCTCACTCGGATGAGCTTTTCTAGTTCCATCCATTTGGTTGCAAATTGCATGATTTCCTTATTTCTGAATGCTATTCTGAATAATATTCCATTGTGTAAATGCACCAAAGTTTTTATCCATTCTTCACTTGAAGGGCATCTGGGTTGTTTCCAGTTTATTACAAATAAAGCTGTTATGAACATAGTTGAGGTGATGTCCTTGTGGTTTAGTGAAGAGTCTTTGGATATATGCTCAGGAGTGGTATGGCTGGGTCTTGAGGTAGAATTACTCCCAGTTTTCTGAGATATTACCAGATTGATTTCCAAAGTGGTTATACACGTTTACACACCAACCAGCAATGGAGGAGTGTTCTGCTTTCTCCACACACTTACCACCATGTGCTGTCACTTGAGTTTTTGATCTTAGACATTCTGATGGGAGTGAGATAGAATCTCTGAGTAGTTTTGAGTTGCATTTCTCTGATGACTAAGGATGTTGAACATTTCTTCAAGTGTCTGTTGGCCATTAGAGATTCCTCTTTTGTGAGCTCTTGATTTTGCTCTATATCCCATTTTTAATTGGATTGTTTGGTTTGTTGGTGTTTAATTTATTGAGTTCTTTGTAAATTTTGGATATTAGCCTTCTGTCAGATGTGGGGTTGGTAAAGATCTTTTCCCAGTCTGTAAGCTGTCACCTTGTATTAATGACAATGTCCTTTGCCTTACAGAAGCTTTTCAGTTTCACAAGGTCCCATTTATTGATTATTGGTCTTAGAGCCTGAGCTATTGGTATTCCATTCAGGAAGATGTCACCTTTACCCATGAATTTGGGGCTTTCCCCCAGTTTCTCTTCTATTATATTTAGAGTGTCTGGTTTTATGTTTAGGTCTTTGATTCACTTGGACTTGAGTTTTGTGTAGGGTGATAGATATGGTTCTATTTGCATTCTTCTACATGTTTTCATCCAGTTAGATCAGCACCATTTGTTGAAGATGTTTTCTTTGTATGTTTTTGGCTAAATTATTATTATTATTATTATTATTATTATTATTATTTGTTTTTTTGAGTCAGGGTTTCTCTGTGTATCCTGTATGTCCTGGACTCACTCTGTAGACCAGGCTGACCTTGAACTCACAGAGATCCACCTGCCTCTGCCTCCTGAGTCCTGGGATTAAAGGTATGTGCCACCATACCTGGCAATTACAGAGAGCTGTGAACTGCCATGTGGGTGCTGGGATTTGAACCTGGGTCTCTTGGAAGAACAGCCAGTGGATAGAGTAAGATTTTAACCCAAGTTCCATGTATTTTAGAGTCCACACATTTGACTGCTGCCCCCTACTTCTCCCTATGCATAAACATATGTACATGCATTTAGATATTTGCCCATGCATTTTATATATTCCAGTAAACAATAGGACACCTCATGTATCTGGCAAGAGACACAGCCAGAAGGTGAATGAAGATCCTGCACTCCTATTCCATGGCTGCCTGCCCAATTGCTATGGCTCCACTTTAACTAACAGACTCTGTGCCAGTGCCTGTCTCATTCTGTCCCAATGGCAAGGGCCAAAGAAAGCACAGGTCACTGAAACCCAAATGTAATTCTGGAAGATTCTTTATGCAACATTCTTCTTTTCAGAAATCTCTTGTCAGGGCTGTTTAATATGAGCCTAGAGATGGATCTGGGTGGTTCTATTACCTTGCGCTACCCTCCCTAGAAGAGGTTCAAATAAACTCTCAAGCAACCAAGGCTTGGCCACAGGAGGAAAACCTGAAGGAACACACTGTAGAAAGGGGCTCTGATGGCATCCACAAGACTGGATTACTGAAGAGTTAGAGCTAGGGATGAAGTTCAGCATGCCTAGCATGCGTGAGGTCCTGAGTTTCATCTCCAGCATGGGCACAAACAATCATAAGGATCCACTGGTTCCATTTTGTAAGTTAAAAGAAACCTAGCGGCAAGATGAGGTGGGAGGTAACCTGAGAGCCATGGAGTTTGATTTAGGTTAGGATTATGGCTCAGTCTGCAAAGTGTATGTTGTGCATACCTGAGGACATGAATCCAACTCCCACAGAGTGCACTTTAAAAAAAAAAAGGTTGGCATGGCACTGTTCTTTGAAACCCTGTGCCAAGGAGGCAGAGACAGGAAGAACCATGGGCTTACTGGCCAGCTCACCTTCCACATGTATTGAATTCTAAACCAATAAAAGAGCATATCTAAAAAAAAAAGAAAAAGAAAAAGACAAAAGATACATAGATAGATGATAGATAAATAGATGATAGATACATAGATACATAGACAGACAGTGATAGATGGCATCCAAAATATGACAGCCAATGTGAATATATACATATTCACAAATAACTGTAACACATTTTCATCTGCAAGTACATAAATATGGCCATTCATACACACAAGATTGTTTGATTGAGCTGAAGCAAGACTGTGAACTTTATACATATATATATATAATATATTAATATATATAAATAGTGGATATATTTTTGCTGACATTGCTGATCAGACATCAATTTCCTTAGACTACTCTTTTTTTTTTAATAAATAAACACTTCCTAGAATCTCTATTGGGAAGTTGCCTAAAGCAGGGTGAAAGAATAGAAACTGCCTAGAAGAGAATCAACACCATTAGATAGGTCAGTGCCTAATCCTCTACTTAGCACCCAATCTCTTTGTTTCATGCAGCCTTGGGATAGATAAGAGACCTTCTTACCAAAGGAAGGCACAGAAGACCACCCTCTCCAGTACAGGGAATGACATGTGGTCTCTGAGGTGGGCAGACCCATCTGCTGCAGGAGATAGTCTTAGGTTTGTTGCACATACTTGTGTCAGCTGCCACCTTCCAGAGTGCACGTGGCACTGCCCCTCTGCTTACTGTAGGCCTTCAGGTATCTCTTAGCTATGTGAGTCCAAGTTGCCCTCTAGTAGATTCTTTGGGGAGGTTAAGATAGTCGGGTATTTCTTATAGCTTGAAATCAAGTATCCCAATTAATACAGAGCAAAGAACCTGAGAAGAATAAGAAGTGAGTTATAAGAAGTGAATTGGGTGGGGAGGGCTTTATATTCATCCCTCACTGCAGTAAAGCCCAGAAGTTCATCACAGTGCAGACTCAGTCTGATGTTGTGTTGTTTTGTCTGTTGGACTGGTTTTACCCGACACCACCCACTGGATGAACAGCGCTTGGCCCACCTTGCGTTTGCCTCCCACAGTGGTTGCAGGGTTCAGCTCGGAAGTCTAACAGCCTGCTTTTCATTGCTTGGAGAGCTATATTGCTTATTGACTCTGAAATTGGAAAATGTTTATTTGCAATTGAAATTAGACCACAGTTTAACAAAAAAAGAGGCTTGCCAGCCTCCAAGATGACCTCCCACACACCATCTTTGTAAGGCTTAATGAGTGATTTGATTAGGGCAAGCATAAGTGCAGATTTTGTGCTGGCGAATACTCCCATCAGTCCACTGGGACCTACATAAATGGGCAGCCAGTATTAGGAGAATCCTTCTTGTTAAATTGATATCACTTCCACAGGCCACCAGGGAGCCAGGTAATTGTGACAGTATTTCTGGGCTAAATTCCAATCATTGCTACTGCAAATCAGAAGCAATGGGAAGGATGTCTTCAGGTTTTTTCTTTTATAATTGTATTGTCTGTGCTACAGAATAGAGGTAGGAAAAATAGAGAATTAAGATCACAATGAAATTGGTAATGCTAGATTTATTCTCAATATCACTTAATGAAATTACATCAGTATTTTAAACAGCTAATGTATTCCATTTGCTCTTCACTAATCTCCACTTCAGGGTGTTTTTATCATCAAACTCAGAAAACTACAGCAGTCATGACACATGTTGTTGTATAAGTCTGGATGATGGAAACACTAGAAAAGAAGAGGTAGGGAAGAAACAAGGACGGCATGAAGGCTTTAGCTTAGTAGTCACCAACTGTCCTTCAGTCCCAGACCTGCCAGTTATTTCTTGCTTCTGTGGTAATGATAATTAAAACTTTCAGTAAGATTTTCTAAGAGCATAAAATCTGGGTATGGTTTAAGCATATGTGCATGTTTGTGTGAGCAGTAACCTCTTCTATCACTCCATCTAATTTTCTGACAATATCTCTCTCTGAACCTGGACCTCATAAATTTGGCTAGATTGGCTGGACAACCAAGTCCTACAATGCACTGCCTCTAGCTCCTCACCACTAAAGTTACTGGTGTGTGCCACCATACCCGTCTTTGTACTTGAGTTCTAGGAATCCAGACTCAGGTCCTCACACTTGTAAGGTGAGCACTTTACCCCATGAGCCATGGCCCCAGCCCTGCAAAGAGCATGAAGTAAACATTGCTGATGGTGGGCAGTGGTCAGGGGAGATATTGTAGATGGAGGGCTTGTCTGTCTGTACTGGAGCATTGCTATTTGGTTTCTTTGTTGGTTCTACCACACATCCACATCCATCAGGGATGCTAATGAGGGACTAGAGTAGCCCCACCTACTTTTCTGGAGCACTCATTTGTGGACAAAGTGTAGCTCTAACCCTCATTGGGTAGTCCCTTTATGATGGCTGTCTGATGATGACCCCTGGTTCCATGTAGTCCAATCCTTTCCTTAGACACGTACACTCTAAAGGGCACCTCCTGCTTGCCTGATATTAGAGCTACCTTGAAAATTTCCCCAATAAGTTGACTAAAGCAGGCTCCCAAGGATGCCTAAATATTAGCACAGGAAGGGGAAGCTCTGCCAAGCCTTTTCTTCTTCAGGGAGTCTACTACAATCCTAAAAATTCTTTACTGTTCCTCTGAAATATCTGTAGCATCTCATGCTTCAATCGCTGTTATATTGAATAATGTTTCCTGGTAAACTCTCCCTGGGTGGTTTATCTTCTAACCAGAAGCTAACTAATAAGGAATTGGTAGCAGATGGCCAGGCGTGGTGGCACACACCTTTAATCCCACAACTCAGGAGGCAGAAGCAGGCAGATCTCTGTGAGTTCAAAGCCAGCATGGTCTACAAAATGAGTCCAGGACAGCCAACGCCACACAGAGAAACCTTGTCTTAAAACAAAACAAAACAAAAGTGGTAGCAGGAGTTTTTCTCCCAAAGACAGCATCAGACAGACAATGATTTGATCATGCCTTTGTGGTAAAGCTCAATGTTAAGGTTCTCAACAAAGAGAAACTGGATTATAGGAGCCCCCAGCATAGGACATTATAATTAATCAAATGGAGGTCTACAGTTGATTGTGACGTGGAGACAAGTGAAGGGTGTGCCTTTAGAGCCAAGCACTGGGTGCACTTGATCTCCCCAGTAGTGGCAATCACCCCAGGCCTAAAACTTGGGTTGATTTTTCTAATGCACGTGAGTACATAGAATGCACTGGCACTCTCGGTCCTTTAGCTCTTGGTCAATGTCACTGCTTGAGAACTACAGAGCTTCTGTGACCATTGCAAAGGGGCTCCTCTTCCTGAACTTGGAGGTAATATGACTGAAAATAAAATAACCATTCAGTTGAATGGTTTGTTAAATTAGGAATGAAAGTCCCAGCCTTATCAGCTTTCTCATGTGAAATTTAAGATATTGATAAGGAAACAATAGAATTCTGAAAATTTTGGAGCTATCTGGATAAACCCACACAGCCAAAACTTTCAAATTCCATGTCAAATTAAGCCTTCTCTATCAAAGAATTAGATTCCTCTCCAATGCATGAAAAAAAATATTTAAAATCTTGTGGTACTCTCCGCTTAGGCAGAAGCCTTAAAAATTCATGCTCATTTCCTGAAAACACACACACACATAGACATACACACACACACACACACACACACACACACACACACCTATACTCTACTGCCACAGATCCATGACTAAAACCATGTCTCACCATACTCCAAGGACCAGGACACACAGAAGAGTTTATACTCCAAATATTGTAAGGCTTATACAGGACTTGCACAAGCTATTGCACAGTTCAGTCTCATACAACATGTCAAAAGAAAATTCTTCCAAGGTGAAAAAAAGAGAGTATGTGAATACCACATATCCTATTACCTACCAGGGACACAAAGGGTGACAGTTGGCAGGCATCCTGGAACTGGGGAGTCCATTTATGCAATATCTTGTGTGCTGTTTCATCCCATAGACACATAAAAGTCTGTCAGTTTTAAGCAGGGATGAGAGCAAGAAAAGACTTAAACAAGTCTGGGCTGCAGGACCAGCCAAGCTGCCAGTCATCTTTACAGCAGATAAAGTAATAACTGAGCTAACAGACCCAGTAATACTGGAAGTGCCTCTAGTAAGTAGGGACACTGCATGGAGGAATTTAGCAGCACCAATAATAGAAGATCAACAGATATTTCTAAGATTTGGAAGAAAAACCAAGCTAACTTCTGCAGCCAACACCTTTCCTTGTGAAAAACACCTTCTGTATTTCTGTTGGACACTGGTAGAAACTGAATGTCTAGAGAGACCATATGAGGGGGCCATGGGACATGAGCTTTTCCACTTCACTAGAGTTCTCCGACCTACTTATTTACGAGGGTGGATGACTTCCATAACAAGCTATTATTAGCACAATATAACACTCAGAGGCCAAGCTCATCCAGATCTTGGAAGTCTGGGTTAGAAAATAGCTCAGGCTCCTTCAGCATGAATTGTCTTGTATTGATTGCTTTGCTTTAGACTATGTTTGTGGCCTCTGAGAATATTTTTTATCCCCAAATGGCAGCAAGAGGACTTTCCTGCTACATGAGTCTGTATGACGTGATGGACCCAGCAAAAGAAGTACCAATAGACCTTAATTCAGTACTCATTCAGACAAGACTCTAAAGCAGCAGTTCTCAGCCTTCCTACTGATGCTACCCTTTAATGGCTCATGTTGTGTTGATCCTTCAAACATAAAATTATTTCATTGATATTTTATAAGTATAATTTTGCTACTGTCATGAATTGCAATGTACATATCTGGTATATAGGATGTCTGATATGCGACTCCTAGGGAGTCATGACCCACAGGTTGAGAATCACTCCTCTAATAGGTACTACTGAAGGAAAGCCTCTTGGTATGCAGAGCTCCAGTAATGCATTTAGTTAACCACTCTGTCTCAGGCAGTTAGAAGGGCTTCCAGGAGCATGAGGGAGGGAGTGAGATCTGTAGAAGAGGTTTCAGAATTAACCCACCTGTGACAGTGTTTGTGTGAGGGAGGGAGTGAGATCTGTAGAAGAGGTTTCAGAATTAACCCACCTGTGACAGTGTTTGTGTGCATCCACCAAAGCAAAGGCTCTTAAAAGCAATATATGTATAGGCAGCATGCTCTCATGAAATGAACCTCTCTCTAACCATATTAGTGCTTGCTAACTAGACCATTAAACAAAATGACTATAGTAGCAAGAACATGAGGACTCAGCAATATCAATACCCTTTACCGAGAATGATCAGGCTAATGCCACTGTCTAATTTGCCAAACACCAAAGACTAAAGCTGAGCAAAATTCACTCCCTGTGCGTGACTAGTGAACAGTCTTGAAAAGAACAAATATTCATCTTCCCTAGAAGAAACATAGACTTGCTTGGAATGCTGCCATGCTTCTATCAGCATCAGCTCCCATGCCCTGAGAGGATGCTTTAACTGCCTATCATGGAGTTCTTCAGAGCATTGCTACTGATGATAGAACTCATTTCTTTGTGAAGCAGGCACATCCATGGGCTTGCTCTGTGTCATTAACTTGTCTTACTATAGGTAACATCACCTAGAACTAGTGGACTTAATGGGATGGAAAACTGCCTACAAGAAACTCAATTACTACATAGGTTGGAAGCATCCTGAAAACAATGTTTTGCTTACAGGAATCACAGACCAGAGTATCTCCCCAACAGCTAGATTATGTTACCCCAGGCAACAATGCATTAAGAGGCCCCCTTTCATTCGTGCCCTTCTAAATCTCTCATGGAATTATTTTCCACTGTGCTTTGATATCCTTCTATATAAAGAAAAAAATGTTACATTAAGGGTACAATGAGTTAGAAATGTCTATCTGAATTCTGTAGTACCTCTTAATACCTACTTAATTCTTAAAACTTAATAAAAATGACAGCAACAAAAATGCAGGTTAATTAATAACTCAGACCTTTGGAGATTAGCATTCAAGTCATCCTACCACATAAATAACCTCAACTAGCTAAAATTTTGGCTGCAGATATGGAAGAAGCACAAAACTGTTGACAGAGGAAAATAAATAATCAAATACTGATTGGAGCCTTTTGAACAGTTACAGGAATAAAACTTTAATATTTCTGTATGTTCCCTATTTGCTTGTTGCATGCATTTATTTGTATGTGAACTCTTTTCTTCTCTGACAATTTTTAAATTTTAGATACAAACTACTGTGGGTTAAATTTAAAATGTACTTTAGAGACAACCAAACAGTCAGTGGAGCTGTAATGGGATGGGGGAGTTATTACTTCCAGTGGTGGTTAAAATCACTGTTGGAAACGCTCCTCTCACATTTTGGCAAGGGTGAGAATTCCTCACTTGTAAGAATAGCTACATCATATTTGAGCAGAAATGGAAGTTCAAACATGTATGGAAAGGTGTTGGATTAGTTACTTCTCTCTCGGTTCTGTGACAAAATACCTCACAAAAGCAACTGAAGGAAGAAAAGTATGTTTGTGCTCAGATTTTAAGAAGGAATGCCATGCATCATGACAGTGAAGGCATGGTGGCCTGAGTGTGAGGTGGCTGGTCACATTGCATCTAGAATAAGGAATCACAGAGAAGTGAAAGCTTCCTGACTCAGTCTACTTCTTCCTTTCGCTCAGTCTAGGAGCCCATATTCAGGGAAGAACTTCCTTCTTCAGCTCAACCTTTCTGAAAATACCTTCATAGACACAATTTGTTTCATGATAAACTTAAATCTAGTGAATTTGACCATGAAAATTAGTCATTATAATTCCACCCCTTGTCATTTTGATATCAAAAGAAAGCACTTTATAGAACACCCCCCACCCCGGCCCCTAAAGCCTCATTGTCATTTCATAATGAAAATGCATTAAGTCCAACACCAGACACCCTCTTAGACTGTATAGTCCTAACAACACCCACAAACCTAAAGTATATTCAGAGAATCAAATATACTTTTTTGTAATATAACTTTTTGTATTTTTATTACAATCATTCATTTATTTGCTGGGTGTGTACCACAGCATGTGCATGGAAATCATGAACAACTTATAGGGCTGTTTTCTTCTTCCATGAGGGTCCCAGGAATCAAACTCAGGTACACGCTTGGAAACAAGTACCCTTACCCACTGTGATATCTTTTTTCTATTTTTCTTTTATTGAAAATAGATTTTTTTTTGCACATTATAGTCTGATTATAGTTTTCCCTACCCCACCTCCTCTGAGATTCCCCCCACTTCTCACGTCCCATAGAAATCTACTCCTTTTGAGTCTCTCATTAGAAAACAATTTTTTAAAAGAAAGAAGGAAAGAAACTAGATCATCTAAAGAACAGTAAGATAACATTAAAGAAGAACAAATAAATCACAATAGAGCAAAGCAAACAGAGGAGAAAGACCCAAAGAAGCAGCACAAGAAACACATGAATGTAGAGAAACGCACATTGACACACAAAGGAATCCCGTAAAATCCCAAAACCAGAAGCTATAGTGTATATGCAAAGGACCTATAAGGTAAAATAAGTTTTTAAAATTGACCCTCAGATAAACTTGAGGTGATGCCTGCCAGAAAATCTGGTAGGCTGCCCTCAGACCTTCTCTCTCTCTCTGTCCCCAGATTCCAGAGTCTGTTCCCAAGCACTGCAAAGGAACACCAGCTGCAGCCTTCCCACCTGCCCACAGACCATCCTCTCCTAACCCTACTCCCCACCACTCAACTGCAGCAGGTGTGCCCTGCTAACCCACAGATCACACCAGCCAAAAGCCAGGTAGGCTGCCTACAGACCTTCTCTTCTCTCTATCTTTCCCCAGATCTAATTCCACTCCTCTCTCTCCCAGCTCTGCAGCCTACCTTTCCTTCCTGCTCCCATTTCTAGTGGATCCCACAGATCTCCCCCTTCTAATTTTCCTCCTCCCTCTTGTTGCTTTGCTCCAGACCCCAACAGGCAGCTCCTGCTAACCGAAGGGCCATTCTTCCAAGGTCAATAAGTAGGCTGAAGACAGACCTACACCTCTTCATCTGCTCCTGAGATCCAATCCCCTCAAACTCACCCTAACTCTGTAGCTGGAAAACTTCTGTCATCTCCCTTTCCTATCTGACCCCACCCCAAGGGACCACAAATACCTTTTCCTCCAATCTTCTTTTCCCCAAATCATCCCAGTTACTCAGCCTCTAACATCAGCAGGCATTCCCTGTGAATACTCCAGATGAATAAGCCAGAAAACAGGCACCACACAAGCATTACACTCTTTAAAAGTTCCAGAGAGGATACAGAAACCAAGGAACAAAACATTCACCCAACAAAGACAAATCCAGAAATTAGCACCTACACCTTTAATCATTCCAAACCCTGATGTGGTGACGACAAAATAAAAATGTAATCAATAATAGCCAGGGTATCTATGTCTTCACTAGAGCTCAACTATCCTAGCACAGCAGGCCTTGAATATTTCAACATAGGTTAAGTGAAAGAAAAAGATCTCAAAACAGCTTTTATAAATATAGTAGAGGTGCTTAAAGCAGAAATGCTCAGCATCCTTAATCATCAGAGAAATGCAACTCAAGACAACTCTAAGATTCCATCTCACACCTGTCAGAATGGCTAAGATCAAAAGCTCAAATGACAGCACATGCTGGTGAGGGTGTGGAGAAAGGGGAACCCTCCTCCATTGCTTGTGGGAGGGCAGGCTTGCGCAACCACTCTGGAGATCAGTATGTCGATATCTTAGAAAACTTGGAATAGCTCTGCCTTGGGACCCAGCCACACCAATTCTGGGTATACATCCAAATGACTCCTCACCGAATCACAAGGTAGTTTCCTCATCTATGTTCATAGTAGCCTTATTTGTAATAGCTAGAAACTGGAAACAACCCAGTTGTCCCTCAACTGAAGAATGGATTTTAAAACTATGGTACATCTACACAATGGAATACTCCACTCAGCTATCAGAAACAAGGAAATTATGCAATTTGCAACGAAATGGATGGAACTAGAAAAGCTGATCCTGAGTGAGCTAACCCAGACTCAGAAGGATGCACATGGCATCTATTCACTTATAGTCGGATTTTAGCTATGTAGTACAGGATATCTATACTACAACCAATGCACCAAAGGGAACAGGAACATAGATTTTTCTTCCTGTCAATGAAACACTTTGCCCTAGTGGTGCTGCCTTGTAGGCCCCCAGTGTATGAGGAGGCTTTTGGCCCTCATATGACTGCTGAACTGAGGCGGGGAGACTGTTATGTAGGGACACTCCACTCTAGAGGAGAGGGATGGAAGGGTTAGGGGGTAGAGGGTGGGAGGACGGGACTGGGAAGGGTCGAAAGAGGACACTATGATGGAGATGTAACCTGAAGCAATAAATAAATTAAAAAAAAAGAAATCCAGGAAAACATAAATAATGTAAAGAAATAAATCAAACTGCTCAAAGCCTGAAATTGGAAATAGAATCCATTAAAAAAAAAGTAAGAGAGATCTGGAAATGAAAATTTTAGTAATTAACACAAGAAATGCAGAGGCAAGGTTCGCTAACAAAATACAAGAAACGAAAGACAGAAACTCAGGTGTGGAAAGTATAATTGAAGAAATGGATACAATGGTTAAAGAAAATGTTAAACCTTAAAAAAAAGTCTCCTTTCACAAAACATCCAGGAAATCTGGGGCACTCTAAAAATATCAAACCTAAGAATAATAGGTATAGAGGAAGGAGAAGAAATGCAGGCCAAAGACCCAGAAAAGATTTTCAACAAAATCATAGAACAAATTTTTCCTAACCTAAAGAAGCAGATGTGTAGAAAACTAAAAGAAGCATACAGAACACCAAATAGAATGGACTAGAGAAGAAAATTACAATGCCACATAATAATCAAAATACTAAGCTTACAGAATGAGGAAAGAACATAGAAAGCTGCAAGGGAAATGGACCAAGTAACATATTAAAATTCCACCTGACTTCTCCATTGAGAAGCTAAAAGCCAGAAGGGCCTGGACAGATGTGCTGCAGACTCTAAGAGACTACAAAGGCCAGCTCAGACTACTATATATGGTAAACCAATCACCATAGATGGAGAGAATATGATTGTCCAAGATAAAACCAAATTTAAACATCAATGTATAAATCCAGCCCTAGAAAAGGAGCAAGAAGGAAAACTCCAGCCCAAGGAAGTTAACTGCACCCATGAACACACAGGAAATGAATAATCTCACACCAGCCAAATCAAGAGAAGGTAAACACACACACACACACACACACACACACACACACACACACACACTCACTCACTCATGCACACATACTTCCATATCACCACCACCACCACAGACAATAACAAAGTAAAGTAAATCAACAATCATTGGTCATTTGATATCTCTCGATATGAATGATCTCAATTCCCCAATAAAAAGACACAGACTGACAGATTAGCTGTGAAAACAAGATCCATCCTTCTGCTGCATCTAAGAAATATATCTCAACATCAAAGATAGAAATTACCTCAGGTCATTAGTTGGGAAAAATATCCCTAGTAAATGGACCTGAGGTAAAGCTGGGGGGCTACCTTGTAGACCCCCAGTGTATGAAGAGGCTCTTGGCCCTCATATGACTGCTGAACTGGGCTGGGGGACTGTTATGTAGGGACACTACACTCCACAGGAGTGGGTTGGAAGGGATAGGGGGTAGAGAGTGGGAGGGTGGGACTGGGAGGGGTGGAAAGAGGACACTGTGATGGAGATGTAACCTGAAGTAATAAATAAATATTAAAAAAGAATAAAGCTGGTATTGTCATTTCAAAACTTAACAAAATAAACTTCAAATGAAAATTAATCAAAAGAGATAGGGAAGGACACTACATACTCATCAAAGAAAAATCCACCAAAATGACTGTTTCCAGTTTCTAGCTATTACAAATAAAGCTGCTATGAACATAGATGAGGAATCATTCTTGTGATTCGGTGAGGAATCATTTGGATGTATACCCAGAAGTGGTATGGCTGGGTCTTGAGGTAGAACTATTCCAAGTTTTCTAAGATATCACCAGACTGATTTCCACAGTAGTTGTACCAGTTTGCACTCCCACCAGCGATGGAGGAGGGTTCCCCTTTCTCCACACCTTTACCAGCATATGACCTTTTAATCTTAGCCATTCTGACAGGTGTGAGATGGAATCTTAGAGTTGTCTTGAGTTGCATTTCTCTGATGATTAAGGATGTTTAGCATTTCTTCAAATGACTCTTAGCCATTAGGGATTCCTCCTTTGTGAATTCTCTGTTTAGCTCTGTTCCCCATTTTTTAATTGGATTATTTGGTTTCTTGGCATTTAATTTCTTTAGTTCTTTGTAAATTTTGAATATTAGCCCTCTGTCAGATGTGGGGTTGATGAAGATATTTTCCCAATCTGTAGGTTGCCATTTTGTTTGAATGACAGTGTCTTTTGCCTTACAGAAGCATTTCAGTTTCATGAGGTCCCATTTATTGATTGTTCGTCTTAGATCCTAAGCTGTTGGTGTTCTGTTCAGGAAGTTGTCACCTGTGCTGATGAGTTCGAGGGTTTTCCCCACTTTCTCTTCTAACAGATTTAGTGTGTCAGGCTTTATGTTAAGGTCTTTGATCCACTTGGACTTAAGTTTTGTACAAGGTGATAAGTATGGGTCTAATTTCATTCTATTACAGGTGGACATCCAGTTAGACCAGCACCAATTTTTGAAGATGCTGTCCTTTTTCCATTGTACGGTTTTGGCTTCTTTGTCAAAATTAAGTGACCATAGCCATGTGGGTTCATTTCTGGGTCTTCAATTCGATTCCATTGATCCACTGGTCAGTTTCTACACCAGTACCATGCTGTTTTTATTGCTATTGCTCTGTAGTACAGCTTGAAATCTGGGATGGTGATACCTCCAGATTTTTTTTTTTTTATTGTACAGGATTGATTTAGCATTCTGGGTTTTTTGTTATTCCATATGAAGTTGAAAATTGTTTTTTCCAGGTCTATAAAGAATTGTGTTGGTATTTTGGTAGGAATTGCATTGAATGTGTATATTGCTATTGGCAGGATGGCCATTTTTATTATGTTGATCCTACCTATAAATGAGCATGGGTGATCTTTCGATCTTCTGATGCCCTCTTCAATTTCTTTCTTCAAAGACTTCAAGTTCTTGTCATACAGGTCTTTCACTTGGTTGGTTAGAGTTACCCCCAGGTATTTTATATTGTTTGTGGCTATTTTAAAGGGTGTTGTTTCCCTTATTTCTTTCTCTGTCCATAAAAAATATTTTTGTATAAAGAAGGGCTTCTGATTTTTTTTGAATTAATTTTGTATCCAGCCACCTTGTTGAAGGTGTTTATTCGCTGTAACAGTTCTCTGGTGGAATTCTTGGGGTGGCTTATGCATGCATACTATCGTATCCTCGGAAAATAGGGATAATTTGACTTCTTCGTTTCCAATTTATATCCCCTTGATCTTCTTTAGTTGTATTATTGCTCTAGCAAGAAATTCAAGTAGTATGTTGAAGAGATATGGTGAAAATGGGCATCCTTGACTTGTCCCTGAATTTAGAGGAAATGCTTTAAGTTTCTCTCCATTTAATTTGATGCTGGTTACTGGCTTGCTGTATTTTGCCTTTATTATTTCAAGGTATGGTCCTTGTATGCCCATTATCTCCAAGACTTTTAACATGAAGGAGTGTTGGATTTTGTCAAATGGTTTTTCCACATCTAGCAAGATGATCGTGTGTTTTTTTTTCCTGCAGTTTGTTTACATGGTGAATTATGCTGATGGATTTTCATATGTTGAACCATCCCTGCATTCCTGGGATGAATCCTACTTGATCATGGTGTATGATACATTTGATGTGTTCTTGGATTCAGTTTGCCAGTATTTTATTAAGTATTTTTTCATCTATATTCATCAGGGAAATTGGTCTGAAGTTCTCTTTCATAGTTGGGTATTTGTGTGGTTTAGGAATCAGAGTGACTGTGGCCTCATAGAATGAGTTTGGCAGTGTTCTTTGTAGAGAGCTGCGATGTGCCGCGCCCTAAAGATGGCGCCGGTTTCCGCCTTCCACCAGCCCGACGGTGAGCGCTCTCGATGATAAACAAGTCCATATTTGGCTAGACCGCTGATCTGGCTTGCTTCCGCATACATGGGCCTCTAAGATAGCACCACTTGGCTTTACTTGATTGGCTGTTCATTTAGTATTTAGCCTGTGGGTTGGGTCTGCCCGGGCATTCGGAAGACTGTTTTCAAGGGACCTGAATAAACTGCTGGAGAAGAGCTTTTGTGAGTTGCGTCATCCTTGCTGGTCGAGGGGGACGCGACAAGTGGTGGCCCGTACGGGGACCCAAAAAAGACTCAGAACTCCTGCAGTCAGGGGCAGCGCGCTGGTAAGTTCCTGGGATAATTTGGGACAATAAAGTTTCACGGAAATAGCGAACATACGGTAAAGATTCACGGAGATAGCCAACATACGGTAAAGATTCGCGGGTAATAGCGAACATACGGTAAAGATTCGCGGAGATAGTGAACATACGGTAAAGTTTCGCAGAGGTTGCGAACAAATGGTAAAGTTTCGCGGGGAAGCTGCGAACCGAAAGTAAATTTTTAAACATGGGATTGTCTGAGTCACATCCAATTTTTCTGGCTCTTCAGGAGCTACTTTTAGCTAGGAATTTAAAGATTAAGAAGTCTACCCTAGAAAGATTTTTGAATGAATGTGATTCTGTGGCTCCGTGGTTTGCGGTGTCCGGGAATCTTACGGTATCCTGCTGGGACAAATTAGGCAGGGACTTGGATTTTGCTTGGGAGCAAGGGACTCTGAAGCATGGAGTAAGACCAATTTGGAAGATGGTGAGGAGTTGTTTAGAAGATCAGAGATGCTGTAACGCGTTCAAGGAGGGAGAGTCAGCCTTGGAACTGCTGCAAGGGGAAAGATCTGAGCAGGTAGACAGTAAAAAGGAAAGTAACAAAGGCGAAAGATTTGAGCAGGCAGACAGTGAAAAGGGAGGCAAAAAGAAGGTTCTTCTCTATCCCGATCTTAGAGATTTTAGAGATTTTAGAGATTTTGAGGACTCAGAGAGCACGGATTCTGAAGGAGAGCTACACGCTCTAATAGAACAGTTGGAGAGGACTGTTATTAGAAAAAAGGAAAAGAAAAGGGTAAAAGAGAAGGACACGTCGGCGGCAGTCGGTGTGGGTGAAGCGGTTGCTGCAGCGCCTTCAGCCACACTGGCGGCAGCTGGTGTAAGTAAAGCCGTTGCCGTGGTGCCTTCAACTCCCCCTCCATATCCAGAAGCCACTCAGATAGATCAGCCTGTTCAGTCCCTGAAAGTAGGGAGATCTTTCTGCCCGGGGATGTGGACACAAGTAAGAACAGAATTACAGTTTGCCTATCCAGTATACCAAGACCCACAAGGGAACAGGTACGAGGAACCGCTTGATTTTAAGGTAGTTAAATCCCTTGTAGAGTCGGTTCGTACCTATGGTACTACTGCTTCTTTTACAATGGCTCAAGTGGAAGCATTAAGCAGACATTGTATGACTCCAAGTGATTGGAGTGGCCTGGTCCACGCCTGCTTAAGTCCAGGGCAATACTTAGACTGGAAAGCTTTCTTGATTGAGTATGCCACTGAGCAAGCAGCCATTAATCAGAGAGATGGAAATCCAGCCTGGGATAGAGATATGCTGCTTGGGCAGGGGAGATTTGCCAACCAGCAGATAGGATATCCTATTCAGATTTATGAGCAAATAAACAAGATAGCTATCAAGGCTTGGAGATCTCTTCCTAATAAAGGGGAGGTGAGTGGGAACTTAACTAAGATTCTACAGGGCCCCATGGAGCCCTTTTCAGATTTTGTAGCACGAATGGTGGAAGCAGCAGGGAAGATTTTTGGTGACCCGGATGCTGCCTTGTCACTAATAAAACAGTTGGTCTATGAGCAATGTACCAAAGAATGTAGAGCCGCTATCACCCCTTATAAGAACAAAGGCCTAGAAGCCTGGATGAAAGTGTGTAGAGAACTTGGAGGGCCGCTAACTAATGCTGGTCTTGCTGCCGCAGTAATACAGTTGACCAGAAAAGGTGGAGGAAGTTCAGGAGTTTGTTTTAAGTGTGGCAAGATGGGACACTTTAAAAGACAGTGCCCCAGGAGAAGGAGTACAGAAAGTACAGGAAGTGTACAATGCCCCAGGCGGCCGGGGTTATGCCCAAAATGTAAAAAAGGGAACCATTGGGCTAATGAATGCCGTTCAGTGATAGACATCCACAGCCAGCCTTTAACTCAAGGTTATGGTGGCGCTCGTCCAAAAAACGGACAGCGGGGCCCACGACCTCAGGGCCCACAAATATATGGGGCAGTAGAGAATCAGGACAAAGAACAGAATCAAGAGAGATGGCCAACCCTCCGCCATCCGAGAGACTGCGGAGAGCCACTGCAGGCTCAGCAGGATTGGACCTCTGCTCCACCACCAGACTCGTATTAATGCCCCAAATGGGGGTCCAGTTAATTGAAACAGATTTTAAAGGACCCCTTGAACCTGGTACAGTTGGTTTGTTGTTAGGGAGGTCATCATCAGCCTTGAGAGGACTTATTGTCCATCCTGGATTTATAGATCCAGATTATACAGGAGTGGTTAAGATCATGGTAGCCTCCCCCCGTGGTATAACGGCTATCTCTCCTGGAGATAGAATTGCTCAATTGATCATGTTGCCGAGCTTACATGATCGCTATGCAGCAAAGGATAGAGAGAGAGGAAAAGATGGTTTTGGGTCCATGGGCACGGATCTGACTTTTCTCTCCCTGGATTTGGACCAACGCCCCGTCTTGGAGTTAAAAGTTGATGGTAAAAAGATCCTGGGCCTTTTGGATACTGGGGCAGATAGGAGTATTATAGCAAAGAAAGACTGGCCTTCAGGTTGGCCCATACAAGCCTCTTCTCAAACACTTCAAGGCCTGGGTTATGCTAAGACTCCAGATATGAGTGCAAGATTATTAAAGTGGCAGGACCAAGAAAACCACTCAGGAGAAATGCAGCCATATGTACTTGAGCTCCCTATCTCCCTTTGGGGAAGAGACCTTTTAAAGGATATGGGATTTAAATTGAGTAATAACTATTCTGATTCAGCCCAACGTATGATGCAAGATATGGGATATGCTCCAGGCTTTGGAATAGGAAAATATTTGCAGGGACGAAAGAGTCCCATATCTATGCAGCAAAGACAAAAGAGACAGGGCCTGGCTTTTTCCTAGGGGCCACTGAGGAGGGCATTCCCATAACTTGGAAGACGGAGGATCCAGTATGGGTTCCTCAGTGGCCACTTTCCTCTGTAAAATTGAATGCAGCCAAATATTTGGTGGATGAACAGATGTCTTTAAAGCATATAAAACCATCTGTATCTCCCTGGAATACACCTATCTTTGTCGTTAAAAAGAAATCTGGAAAACGGAGATTATTGAATGACCTGCGTGCCATAAATCAACAAATGCAGATCATGGGCCCAGTGCAACGCGGCTTGCCGCTTTTATCATCTTTGCCAGCCTCATGGCCCATTATAGTTATAGATATAAGAGATTGTTTTTCTCCATCCCTTTGTGTGCCAAAGATAGTGAGAGATTTGCATTTACTGTTCCATCCTGTAACCATGAGGAACCTGATCAGCGGTTTGAATGGGTAGTATTACCCCAGGGCATGGCAAACAGCCCCACTATGTGCCAACTGTATGTGGGGGAAGCCATTGCTCCCTTGAGAAAGAATTTTCCAGATTTGAGATGTGTTCATTATATGGATGATATCTTACTGGCAGCTAAGAGTGAACAAATGTTAGATCGGGCCTATGAAGAATTAGTTCAATTATTAAAAAAGAAAAGGTTGTTTATTGCTCCTGATAAGGTTCAAAAGGAAAATGTGGTTGATTATTTAGGAGCGAAGGTTGGACCTGAAAAGATAATACCTCAAAAGATTGAGATAAGAAAAGATAATTTAAAGACTTTAAATGATTTTCAAAGGTTGTTAGGAGATATCAATTGGGTAAGAGGCTATTTAAAACTACCAAATTATGAAGTACGACCCCTATATGATATTTTGAAAGGTGATTCAGCACTTAATTCTCCTAGGCAATTTACAGAAGAAGCAAGAAAAGCTTTATGTAAAGTGGAAGAAAGGTTACAGAGTGCCTTCCTAAAGAGATGGCAGGAAGGACAGCCCATTGCATTGTGCATATTTGCCACCTATGGTCAACCTACAGGGTTGTTATGGCAGGATGGACCATTATTATGGACCTATTCAAAGATTTCTCCAAAAAAATCCATAGAACATTATCCCACTGCACTTGCTGCTTTAGCCTTGAATGGTATCCAACAATGCTTGCAGTCTTTTGGAGTTGCTCCTGCCAGTATAATAGTGCCCTATTCCAGTCATCAAATTAAGATTTTGTGTGGCACTGTAGATGACTGGGCAATATTGCAATGTAGCTTTGAAGGAGTGATTGATAACCATTATCCTAAACATCCATTGCTATCATTTTTTAAGGAGCACCCAGTGATATTCCCTAAGGTTACTTCAGCAGTACCACTTCAAGGGTCACCAAATGTGTTTACTGATGGCTCAAAGACAGGCTGTGGAGCCTATTTGATAGAAAGACAAGAGCCCGTGTTATGTCAATTTCAACCGGGCTCCCCCCAAATAGTAGAGTTGAAAATAGTAATTGAGGTGTTTAAAAGATGTCAATTTGCATTCAATTTGATTTCAGATTCAGTCTATGTGGTCAACGCAGTAAAAGTATTAGAATTAGCAGGTCCTATTAAGAATAGTAGTACTGTATGTGCCTTATTACAAGAGTTACAAGTTTTAATCTGGCAGAGAAAAAGGTGTTTTTATATTCTACATATCAGAGCACATACAGGATTACGTGGACCATTAAGTGAGTGTAATGATAAAGTTGATCAATGGATCAGGATGGAATGCATTTTTTGGAGCTCATTCCTGGACCAAGCCAGACAGTTTCACCAATTATTTCATGTAAATACAAAAACTCTACAGCAAAAATTCCATTTGTCTAGAGCAGATGCTAGACAAGTAGTTTTGGACTGTCCTCAGTATGTGATTCATCATCATCCTCCCAGTGTGGGAGTGAACCCTAGAGGGTTTATGCCACTCAAAATCTGGCAAATGGACGTTACCCACATTTCAGAATTTGGAACCTTAAAATATATTCATGTATCTGTGGATACCTGCTCAGGT
This sequence comes from Lophiomys imhausi, assembly GCA_907164525.1. Classification (NCBI taxonomy): domain Eukaryota; kingdom Metazoa; phylum Chordata; class Mammalia; order Rodentia; family Muridae; genus Lophiomys; species Lophiomys imhausi. The sequence goes on from CAJQZJ010004767.1 coordinate 1,079,243, forward strand.
ATCATACATGCTACACCTATGAGTGGAGAAAAGGCTCGCAATGTCATAGGACATTGCTTAGAAGCCTGGGCTGCATGGGGAAAACCACAGCAGCTTAAAACGGATAATGGACCAGCCTATACGGCACAGTCCTTTGTCTCCTTCTGCAACCAGATGGAGGTACAGCTTAATCACAGATTACCATACAATCCTCAAGGACAAGGAATTGTGGAGCGTGCTCATTGCACCTTGAAAGAATGCTTGCAAAAACAAAAAGGGGGAATAGGCCAAGACCGTACCCTCAAGGAGAGAATGTCTTTAGCCTTATTTACTTTAAATTTTTTCAATTTGGATGCTCAAGGCCGCTCAGCAGCAGACAGACATCAGGATTCCCATGGTTCACCTAAAAGCATGGTGAAGTGGAAGGACATTTTGACAGGCTCTTGGCAGGGGCCTGACCCCGTGCTAACATGGGCGAGAGGGTCTGTTTGTGTTTTTCCTCAGGATCAACAAGATCCAATGTGGGTGCCTGAACGCCTTGTGAGGAAGATTCGTCATGAAAACCTTCCTAGGGATCCTGGTGATAGTAGCAGTGAGTATGTCAGGAATGACCGAGCCGAGATGGGGTATCCTGTCGATATTCCCAAAGCCGATGCCAGTCAGACATGATGCAACTGTGTTTCCACGCTTATTTAGCAGTAATAGAAGCCTAGGCTTACCCTACCTTCCCTTTGATGATCAGAAAAGCCCTATAGAGGGTAATAGAAATGTCAGCTTGAAGGGTAGTCTGTGCTTTTTAATGAGCTTCAATAGGTCAGATGATACAAAATGCATTAAATTGTCTCAGGAGTCAGCAGATTTTTTACCACAACTGAGGTTTGGGGGTAGGAATGGTGGTTTGTTTTCAGGCAACGGTTCTTGTCTTGAAGGATGGTGGCCCACACGAGTCTCTGACCGGGACCCCCCCAGACAGCCACGCTGGGCACCTTTTTGTAGAGGATCCACAGGAGAGGAAGGACCTTTTCCCTGGACTGGATGTCAGAAGCGCAGAGCAGTTTGGGTTCAACAAGATTATTTTTCCTTTAGCCCCATGATTAGTAATATAGTGAATAAGTCTTGTACAGGAATGCTTGATATATCTACTAGGGATACTCAGCAGACTGCCACCAATCCTTTTGATTTGTGGCTTTTGTGTGGAGCTAATGGAAGTTGCATGGACTTGGGACCTGTCATTATGCTTGGGGGAGGAATTTATCAAAGAGGTAATTTTTCCCTAGGGTCCGCTACCAAATTGGATTTTTCTAGCGGTAGTGGCTCTGGTACTTGGAATTCTTTGTTTCATTCTTACCGCAACAAGAACTTTTCAGCCTCGCCAGTATGTCTCTGGCCTCCTTTTCTGTGGATTGTAAGTAATGGGAGTGCATCCTTGGGTGAAGAAAAGTTAGTATGCACTCCGGGCACATGTTTTTATGCCCTATGCTGGAATGCCACAGCCTTTCCTGTGGCTGTGGTGACTAGAATGCCTCGATATGTACCAGTTTCTGTAGAGGCCCCTAATACCATGATGCTATTCAGGCTTAAAAGAGATTTTGGCATCACTGCAGCTATTGTTACTGCTATCACTATTGCTGCTGTGGGAGCTACTGCCTCAGCTATTGCCTTGTCTAGTTCTATACAGACTGCCAATGCCCTGAATAACATCTCAGCCACTGTAGCACAGGCATTGGATACCCAGACCTCTATGAATTCTCATCTCAAAGGAGGTCTTATGATAGTTAATCAACGCATAGATTTAATACAAGAACAGATTGATTCTCTTTGGCAACTAGCATAATTGGGGTGTGAGTGGAAAATGCAAGGTTTGTGTGTTACTTCCGTACAGTATCAAAATTTTACAAAGGCTGCTAATTTGTCTAGACAATTGTCAAAGTTCCTCTTACAGGATTGGTCGGCTGAATTTGAAAATTTGATGAGAGAGCTGAGAGCGACAATTGTCCACATCAACTCCACTCGGGTGGATCTGAGCCTGGCTATTATTTTGTTGTTGTTTTTAAGTTGTTAATTTCAGCCCTAAGTTTGATGATTTCCTTCCTTCTGCTCCTCTTGGGAGTGTTTGCTTCTTTTGTTTTTTTCCAGGTCTTCCAGTTCAGCTGTGAATTTGTTAATATGAGCTGTCACAATTTTCTTTTTGAAGGCACTTAGTGCTATAAACGTTCCTCATAGCACAGCTTTCATTGTGTCCCATAGGTTTGGGTATGTTGTGCCTTCATTTTTGTTGGATTTTAAGAAGTCTTTGATTTCCTTCCTTATTTCTTTCCTGACCCAATGGTCATTCAGTAGAGAGTTATTCAATTTCCATGAATGTATAGGCCTTCCATTATTTCTGTTGTTGTTGAAGTCCAGCTTTATTCCATGGTGGTCTGGTAAGATGCAAGGGGTTATTTCAATTTTCTTGTATCTGTTAAAGCTTGCTTTGTGACCAACTATATGGTCAATTTTTGAGGGGGTCCCTTGCAGTGCTGAAAAGAAGGTGTATCCTTTTGTGTTTGGATGAAACATTCTGTAGATATCTGTTAGGTCCATTTGGTTCATGACTTCTGTTAGGCTCATTATTTTTCTGCTTGGTTTCTGTCTCAATGACCTGTCCATTGTTGTAAGTGGGCTGTTGAAAGCTCCCACTCCTAATATGTGAGGATCAATGTAAGTTTTAAGCTTTAGAAGGGTTTCTTTTACAAATGTGGGTGGCCCTATATTTGGGGCATAGATATTCAGTATTGAGCTGTCGTCTTTATGAATTTTCCCTTTAACAAGTATGTAGTGCCCTTTCCTATCTTTTTTAATTAACTTCAGTTGAAAACCTATTTTATTTGATATAAGGATGGCTACTCCAGCTTGCTTCCTGGGCCCGTTTGCTTGGAAAACCTTTTCCCAGCCCTTTACTCTGAGGTAGCATCTATCTTTGTTACTGAGATGTGTTTCTTGTATGCAGAAAAATGCTAGGTCTTGTTTATAGATCCATTCTGTAAGCCCATGTCTTTTTACTGAGGAGTTGAGTCCATTGATGTTGATGGATATTAATGACCAAAGGTTGTTATTTACCGTTATTTTGAGGTAGGTGTTGGTTGTGTGTTTCTTTTGGCTTAGTTGCAGTGGAGTTTTTTTGCTTCCTCTGTTTTCTTGGGTGTAGTTATCTTCTCTGGGTTGGAATTTTCCTTCTAGGATCTTCTGTAGGGCTGGATTTGCGGGTAGATACTGTTTAAATTTGCTTTTATTATGAAATATATTGTTTTCTCCATCTATTTTGATACAGAGATTTGCTGGATATAGTAGTCTGGCCGGGCACCTATGTTCTCTTAGGGCTTGTAGGAAGTCTTCCCAGGCCCTTCTGATTTTAACATTTCTGAGGAGAAGTCAGGTGTAATTCTGATGGGTCTGCCATTATGCATTACTTGACCTTTTTCTCTTATGGCTTTTAATATTCTTTCTTTGTTCTGTACATTTGGAGTTTCAATTATTATGCGGCGAGAGGAATTTCTTTTCTGGTCTAGTCTGTTTGGAGTTCTGTATGCCTCTTGGAATTTTATCGACATCTCTTTAAGTTTGGGAAGTTTTCTTCTATGATTTTGTTGAAGATGTTTCCTGGACCTTGGAGTTGGGAGTCTTTTCTTTCATCTATGCCTATAATTCTTAGGTTCTGTCTTTTCATTGAGTCCTTTATTTCTTGGATGTTGTGGGTGAGAACTTTTTTATATTTCTCATTTTCTTTGGGTGATGTACTGCCTTCTTTAATGAATCTTCCATACCTGAGATTCTGTCTTCCATCTCTTGTATCCTATTTTTGATACTCATATCTGTAGTTCCTGTTCTCTTCCCTGGGTTTTCCGCCTCCAGGACTGTTTCTGCTTGTGATTGCTTTATTGCTTCTATTTCCAATTTCAAGTCTTGAAAGCTTTTAGACATTTTATACATTTCTTGCTCCAATTTAGATGACGTTTTCTGCCATTCATTCAGATCTTTCATAGCCTTGTCTCTTTCCCCTTCATATTTGGCTGAGTTGGCTTTGAGGTCTCTACTGGTATTCTCCATTGCTTTCATTTGTAAAATTGAAGATTCTTTCAGAGATCTCACTTCTTCTTGTAAGGACTCTATCATTTTCCTAACTATAAATTTGTCATCATTTTTGTGTTTCAGCTGTGGTGGAATGATCTGGGTTTGCTGTATTAGCATTGCTGTATTTTGTTGGAGTCATATTTCCCTGATTTTTGTCAGATTTGTTCTTTCACTGACCTTTAGCCACCTGGTTATCCTTAGCTGATTGTTCCTAGTGTCTTCTGGACCTGATACTAAGGATGGGACTTTGGTGTAGGGGCTGTATAGTCTTGATGGTCTGTAGCTCAACACAGGTTAGGTGGATTCCTGTGTTGGGGGCTGTATTTCAGTGGCTCCCTGAAGTTCACCCCTTCCAGTGTGTCCCAACTTGGAGCTCATGTAAGGGTTAAGGTTGGATGTGTTATTCCAGCCTGCAGAGTCCCCTGCTGCTAGTTTGTCTGGTCTTAGGGTTAGGTCAGTGGTTGTATTCCCCTCAGGAGGCTCTTCCTTGATGGTCCCCTGGGCACTTCTGTGCCTCTCGGCTTTAGGCACTAAGCTCTTGTAGTCTGAGTCACTCATGTAGTGCACACAGGCCAGGAAGTCACTGCTCCAGGGGTGAAACTGTAAATGCTGAAGACCTGGTTTCCCACCCAAGGAGCCAGCACTGGCTGAGGGGTCTGATACTAACCCCACAACCCATCCAGGGCTTGGATTCAATGGAGTTCCCATCAACCTTCCAACTTGACCACCGCCTTTCAGCCCACTCTGATCTCACTGTTCCTACGGCTGTGCTGGTCTTGCTTGGGTTCAGAGCTGCTTGCTGGGTATTTGAGTGACTCTTACCCACAGGTCCTCTCCGGGTGACAATTCTCCTGCTTTCCCAGCCTCTGCGACTTTCACGGCTTCTGCCAGTCTGTTTTTCTGAGTGTCTGATAGTCTCTCCCAGGGACTTTTATTAGTGCCTGGGTCACCAGGTGAAATCCAGTGAGTTCACGCCTCTCAGAGTTTTGCTCAGTGTCTTATAACTCTGTGGTGTTATATCTGTTTTGCCTGCATTCAAAATGCATCCATGCAGGCTGCTGCCATCTTGGATCCCCCCCCCCCCCCGACATTTCAGACATTTCAATTCTTAACATCTATACACCAAATGTGAAGGCACCCATTTATAAAAGGCACACTACTATACTTTAAATCACATATTGATACTCACACACTGATAGTGGGAAACTACAATACACTACTGTCATCAGTGGACAGGCCTGCAGACAAAAACTAAACAGAAAAATAGTAGAGCTAATGGACAATACAAACCAAATAGACCTGACAAATATTTACAGAATATTTTACCCAAACCCAAAAGAACATACCTTCTACTCTGCACATCATGGAACATTCTAGAAAAATGACCACATACTCAGACACAAAGCAAATCTCAATAGATACAAGAAAATCTAAATAACACCATGGGTTGTATCTGACAACCACAGATTAAATCTGGATATGAAAAACAACAGAAACTAAAGAAAGCCTATATGTAAACTGAACAAGTGCTATTAAATGAAAAATGGATCAAAACAGAAATGACGATATTAAAGAATTTCTAGAATTCAATGAAAATGAGTACATAGAATACCCAAAATGGTAGGATACAATGAAAGTGGTTTTAAAAGGAAAGTTCATAGCACTGAGTGCCTTCATAGAAAAGCTGAAGAGATCTTATACTAGCAACTTAACAACACATCTGAAAGCTCTAGAACAGACAGAAGAAAGCACACTCAAGAGGAGTAGATGTCAAGAAATAATCATACTGTGAGCTAAAAACAAAATACAATGAGAACAATAAAAAGAATCAATGTAATAAAGTTGGTTCTTTGAGAAAATCAATAAGATAAATAAACCTTTATCCAAAATTAACTAAAAGGCAGAGAGTGAGAATATCCAAATTTAAAAAATTGGAAATGAAGAAGGGGACATAAAAATATATGCCAAGGAAATCCAGAGAATAATAAGAACATACATTAAAAACCTGTACTCAATATCAAAAAATCTTAAGTTAAGAAAACATCTTTGAATGCCATATTCTGCATATCTCTTGAGGTTTTTGAAGATGCCCCATCTATCTCTTATATTTAGATAAGCAAATGTTGCTTGTCTCTTAGCAACTTGATTTCTGATTAGCTTAGAAAATAACTGTGATAGACTGTCATAGTACCTAACAAAATGACAAGCTTGAATGACTATTAGTTTGCATTTCTTAATTATCCTAAACAGTTTATGACAGTTGGTAACAAAAGGCCAAAACTTCACATTTCATTTTTAAGCATTACTAGGTACAATACCTCAAGTAGAAGATGAGCATCAAAAAATCTCCAGTGGGAGATGGTTGAATTAGTGGCAAGCCTATCTCTTGGCAAGAAAAACCCCTTGCTTCAACTGTAGACAGAATGCTGTCCAAAAAGGACAAAACTTGGAAGCAGGTAAGTTGACAACCTTGCTCTGCCAAGACAGGGTAGGCAAGTCCTTCATAATTCCTGCTCTACAATCAATGTCTGTCAGAGAAACGGGCCAAATGACTGAACATTGATGCTCTAATGTATGGAGAGAATATGGAGAGAAAATGGGAACTGTTCAGGCAGCCACTGGTATGTCATTTCTTAGTTTTGGAAGTTGGGGGCCCTGTACTTCCGATATAATCAGATATATTTATCCCTCTCAGGTCTCTGAGGTGGTTGAAGACTAGATAGCAAGAGTCTCATAGTTAAATTTTGAGTTGTTCAGGAATCAAGAGGGTGTTCTGGATCTAAGATGTTTTTAAAATTGTGATGCAAATTAGTATGAATGCTGAGTTAAATACAGAACTTTAAAATCATGGAGATGGTAAGATAGTAGAATGTTAAAGTCAGGTGCCAAATACATATGGACTGGACATTGGGGAATGTATGCTAAACCATATAACTCTCATAATTGTGGCCTATTTATTTCTGTTGTTTTGTATTATATTTATTGTTATAAGAGAAAGAACCATTTGTTGGACTGAAAAGGGGAGCTGTTGGTAGGAAAAAGATATACCTTAAACTTAAAAAAAGGAAGGAGATGGGGGGGTTGAGGGGGAGGAGGGTGGAACTGGAGGGGGGAGTAGGGAGGGGATTGTGATTGAGATGTAACTTGAAGAAATAAAAAATAAATAAATAAAAACCTGTACTCTCCAAATTGAAAAATCTAAAAGAAATGGAAATTTTTCTTAACAGATACCACTTATCAAAGTTAAATCAAGATCAGATAAACAATTTAAAAGATTTATAACCCCTAGTAAATTAAAAGCAATTATTAAAAGTCTCCTAAGCAAAAAGCTCAGGACCAGATGGTTTTAGTACAGAATTCTACCAGATTTTCAAATAAGAGTTAACAATTATACTCTCAAGTTATCCCACAAAACAGAAAAGAAGGAACATTTCCCAATTTATTTTATGAGGTAATAGTTACCCTGATATCCAAACCACACAAAGACTCAACAAAGAGAATTTCAGGCCAATTTCCCTTATGAATATGGATGCAAAAGTACTCAATAAAACACTTGCAAACTGAATCTAAGAACCCACCATAATCAAATAAACTTTATCCCAGAAATGCAGGGATGGTTAAATATATGAAAGTCAGTCATTGTAATCCACCATATAAACAAGCTGAAAGAAAAAAAAAAACCTATGTATTTACCTCATTAGATGCAGGAAAAGCCTTTGATAAAATCCAACATGCCGTCATGATAAAAAGTCCTGGTGAGATTAGGGATAAAAAGGTCATACCTATACATAATAAAGGCAATAGACAGCCAGCCTACTGGCAACATCAAGGTAAATGGAGAGAAAATCAAAGCAATTCCACTAAAATCGGAGTTGGGGGAAGAAGACAAAGTTATCCACTGCTGCATATCGGCTCAATAAAGTACATGAAGTTTTAGTTAGAACAATAAGACAACTGAAGAGTATCAGGCAGATAGTCAAAAGTATTGTGATATGATAGTATACATAAGTGACCCTAAAAATTAAACCAGGGAACTCCTACAGCTGATAAACATTTTCAGCAAAGTGTCTGGATATATTATTAACTAAAAACAAAAACAAAACAAACAAACAAGCAACAAGAACAACAACAAAAAAAACCATAGTAAGCTTCTTATATACAAATGACAAATGGTCTGAAAAAAAATCAGGGAAACAACACCCTTCATCATAGCCACAAATAATATAAAATTATCTTGGGGTAACTCTAACTAAGCAAGTGAGAATCTTGAATGATAAAAACTTCAAGTCTTTGAAGAAAAAATTTGAAGAAGCTATGAGAGGTTGGAAAGATTTCTCATGCTCATGGATTGGCAGGATTAACATAGTAAATGTGGCTCTGCTACTAAAAGCAATCTACAAATTCATTACAATCCATATCACAATTTCAACCACAATTCTTTATAGATGTTGAAAGGACAATTCTCAACTTCATATAAAAAAAAATCCAAAAAATCCAGGATAGCAAACAATCCTGAACAATAAAAGAACTGTTGGAGGTATCACCATCTCCATTTTCAAGATGTACTACAGAGCTACAGTAATAAAAACCACATGAAATTGGCATAAAAGCAGACACACTGACTGATCAATGGAATTGAAATGAAATCCAAGATATAGATCTACACACATATGGACACCTGATTTTTTTTTAATAAAGATGCTAGAAATAAACACTGAAAAAAGGACAGCATCTTTAACAAATGGTGCTGGTCTAACTTGATGTTTAAATGTAGAAGATAAAAATAGATCTGTATCTATCACTCTGTACAAAACTCAAGTTCAAGTGGATCAAAGACCTCAACATAAAACCAGATACACTTAACCTGATAGAAGAGAAAGTAGGGAATAGCCTTGAACATATTGCCACAGTAGACAATTTTCTGAAAATAACACCAATAGTGTAGGAACTAAGATCAACAACTAATAAATGAGACCTCATGAAACTGAAAAATCTTCTGTAAGGCAAAGGACACTGTTAATCAAACAAAATATCAGTCTACAGAATGGGAAATAATTTTTACCAACTCCACATAGATACCAAAGGGAAAAAACCCAAAAAGTCCAATTAAAAATGGGGAATGGAATATCTGTGATAGACTGTCTTAGTAGCTAACAAGGTGACATGCATGCATGACTAGGAGTTTGTTTTTCTTAACTATCCTAAACAGTTTAAGACGGTTGGTATCAAGAGGCCAGAACTTCACATTTCATTTTTAAGTATCTCTAGGTACGATACCATTAGGAAGCGTTACCTTAAATTTTGTATCAATATACGAAGATCTATTCAAATGTGGCTAAATATACTCTTAATTTTGTATCAATATACAAAGATCAATGCCTATGCGGCCCAATACAATCTTAATATTGCATCCATATACAAGGGTCAATACCATTGTGGCCAACTATAATCTTAGTTTTGTATCAATATACAAATATCAATACTGACGTAGACCAATACAATCTTATTTTTGCTACTCAGTAATCAAGTTGTTAAGAGACAAGCAACATTTGCTTATCTAAATACAAGAGATAGATAGGGCATCTTCAAAAACCCCAAGAGATCTGCAGAATATGGCATTCAAAGATGTGGTCTTAAATTAAGATTTTTTCTTTGATATCGTGACATATCAGCTCCTGAGAGCACCCCCTATTCTACTCCAAGTAGAAGAAAAGCATCGAAGAATCTCCAATGTGAGATGGTTGAATTAGTGGCAAGCCTATCTCTTGACATGTAAAAACTCCTTGCTTCAACTGCAGACAGACTGCTGTCCAAAAAGGACAAAACTTGGTAGCAGGGAAGTAGACAGCCTAGCTCTGCCAAGACAGGGTAGGTTAGTCCTTCACAATCCCTGCTCTACAATAAATGTCTGTCAGAGAAACAGGACCAAAAGGCTGAAGACTGATGCTGGAATGTATGGAGAGAAAATGGGAACTGTCCAGGTAGTCACTGGTTTGTCATTTCTTAGTATTGGAAGCTGCAGGCCCTGCACTTCCTATACAATCAGATATATTTATCCTTCTCAACTCTCTGAGGTGGTTGAAGAATAGACAGCTTGAGTCTCATAGCTAAATTTTGAGTTGTTTAGGAATCAAGCGGGCATTCTAGATCTAAGAAGATGGTTATAATAGTGATGCAAGTTAGTATGAAAACTAAGTCAGTTATAGAACTTTAAACTCATGGAGATGGTTAGAAGGTAGAAAGTTAAAGTCAGGGGCCAAATATGTATGAACTGGACATTGGGAAGTTATACCGGGCCATTTAACTCTCATAAATGTGGCATATTTAATTCTGCTGTTTTGTATAGAATTTATTGTTATAAGAGAAAGAACCATTTGTTGGAATGAAAAGAGAAGCTGTTGGGGGGGGG